>CM065639.1:19493173-19915673 GCA_033220585.1 Dipteronia sinensis
CATAGATTTTTGTAAGGGATAATAATAATGATTAAAATTGAAATTAACCGTACGATTGGTAGAGTTTTTATTTTTACTCGACATTAGTATTTTGATTGTTTTTATCAAACTTTCTACTAAAGAGACAAGAATACCTTTAATATTTCTAACATAAAAAAAAAACTTTTTTCTAAAAAAAAAACTATTTTAATTTTTTTATATTGGAGGTCTATAGGCCTTCATTAATTGAGGTCCGACCTCCATTCGAGACCTCCAAGCGAGATCTCGCCGGAATTAGTGGAGGTTAGGCCTCCAATCTAAAAAAGTGAATAAGAAGAAGAAGAAGAAGGTCTTCAGACCTCCATTAATTGACGTCCGACCTCCAATCTAAAAAAATGATGGAGAAGAAGATTCCAGATCTGAAAAAAAAAATTCAGTTTTCTTCAATTAAGCATACCGGCAGTCTTCTTCAATTAAAAACACTAGTTTTCTTCAATTAAACACATCATCGGTTTTCTTCAATTAAATATACCACTAGTTTTCATCAATTAAACACACTACCAGTTTAATTCATAACGTATTTAATATGTGTATTTAATTCCTATTGTGTTTAATTCATAGTATATTTAATATGTGTGTTTAATTCCTAGTGTGCTTAATCTATGTGTTTTTAATCTGGTGCGTTTAATCTCATTCTTCACATATTTTTTTTCCTTTCTTCCCGGTTTATTTTTTGTGTGTGGAGGTTTACTGGAGGTCACTCCAATCAATAAAAAAATAAAAATAAATAAAAAAGTTTTTTTTAAAAGAAAATTAGTTTAAAAAATAAATAAATAGAAAAGGCATGTGCAAATTTGTCTCTTCGGTGGAAAGTTTGGTAAAAACAATGAAACACTAATTTTGAATAAAAATAGAAACCCCCTTATTTTTTGGTTAAAAAATGTTATTTCCTTTAATAATAAAGACAATATTTTGATATTGAAAATCAAATCGTAAAGATCAGTTGTGATCTTCATGTATGATAGATGCTATACAAAATATTAAAACATGAATTCTCACCATTTTCCAGTAAAAGAAATAAACTAAGTTCTCGATAAATAAATGTTCGATAAATTAATAACCGCTATTAATAACCTCGCTATCATGTTTGTTACCATGTATTGTATTATATTAGGTAATTAAAATGTATTAAAATAATACAATACAGTGTTTGGGTATAAACACTGTATTGTATTATTTTAGGACACACCCAAGTACTGTATTGTATTATTTTAGTACATTTTAATTGTCTAATACAACAAGTACTGTATTAGCTAATATATTATATTTTGTGGTATTATGTTGTATTATATTTAAAAAAACACTTATTTTTCCAACAGATATGGAATATTGATGAAATATGTGTTATGTTGTTAATATTTATTTATAATTTCAAAATTATATAGGAAATATTTATTTTATTTATAAAAATAATATTTATTTAAATTTTTTGTTTTAATTAAAATAAATATTATTGATTTTTTATATAAAAATATTTATTGATTTGTTCTTGGTAACTTGGTAAGGATATTTAAAATTAATTATTAACTATTTTTAAAAAGATATTATATTTTTATAATATAATAAAATACAATAAAGTCTTATAGGAATGACTTAATACAATAGATATAATACAGTGCATTACAAAATACAGGCTTGTGTTAATGATAATACAGTCAAATACAATACAATTTAATACAGTCAAATACAATCCAATAAAGCTTGTCAAACGAGTCCTTATTATATAATATGCATTAGATAATAATTTCTTAAAAAAATCCTTTAAGACCCAACAAATATATAAATTAATAATCGGTTAATTACATAAAAGAAAGAATAAATAAAAATTCATAATATCATACATAATATAATAAAATAGCTACTTTTTATAAGGGGATGACATGTGTCATCTATTTAATGTAACTCTATTTGTTTTAAGAATATCATATTATATAACATTAAATCATTTTGTAAAAGAAACATCAATAGCATAATTAATGTTATGATAGGTTACATTTGCTATAAGAGTAACGCTACTTTGTCCAAATTTGGTGTTCAAATATGATGTATAAATGATATGCCATCAATATAATCCATTCATTTAAATCATGCAAATTTAATACAATTTAAATGAATGAATTATAGTGATGTCATATCATTTGGGCACCAGATTTGGATATCTAATTTGGACAAAGTAACATTATTATTGATATAATATAATAAAAAAAAATAGCTACTTTTCAAGAGGGGGGGTGACATGTGTCATCTATTTAATGCAATTATATATATTTTTAAGAATATCATATTATAAAACATTAAATCATTTTGTAAAGCCCTCAGGTGCGTACCTCAGCTAGTAGATGGACGAGCATAGGGCTTGGGCAAATGACACTCAAGTCAGTGGTTCGAATCCCACCTATGGCAAAAAGCTTCAAAAAAATATATGGTCTCTAGATAGATGGATAAAATATATACTATAAAAAAATCATTTTGTATAAGCCTCTAGGAGCGTAGCTCAGTTGGTAGATGTACGAGCTTAGGGCTTTGGCAAATGATTCCCAAGTCAGCGGCTCGAATCCTACGATTGGCAAAAGCTTCAAAAAAAATATTTGGTCTAGATAGAGGGATAAATATATACTATCAAAAAAAATCATTTTGTAAAAGAAAACATCAATAGCATAATTAATGTTCAAATGAAATAAATGAAGAACAAAGTGAATGAGAGAGAGAGAGACGAGAGAGATTAGAGGAAGAAAATATATGCTTTGTTATTGAACTTCAGCCGGAGCGATTTATAAAATGAGGGATCAATATATATATATATATATATATAGAGAGAGAGAGAGAGAGAGAGAGAGAGAGAGAGAGAGAGAGAGAGAGCTCTTTTCAAAGCTATTAGGCCACTTGCATCATAACTTAAGGATGAAGCAATTGAAGACTAAGCTTCCACGTGGTTGGTGTATCCAAAAAGCTAAGAAGAGAGGATGGTGAAAAGCCACCTAATTACAACACTCCCTTTTGGATTTCCACCACTTGTATTTTAATTTGTTAGGTAAAACTCAAAGGGACAAAAACCTCGGCAAACAATATATAAAATTCTCTTCCGAATCTTGTGGTGTTGGATGTTCTCAAAACTATATCGTTAAAAACCTTGTTAGGAAAACCCAGTGGGATAAAACATGATCGAAGGGAAAAAGAATATAGTACACATTTGTCCAGAATTATTGTTTTTTTCAAAACATTTCTCACATTTATACTTTGCTATAGAAAACCTAGTGGGATAAAAACCATAGCAATGATATCCATTAATCTTTCAGGATCAAAGTAATAGGTATGATGATCTTATGGATCAAAGTAACTATATATACGATGATTAGTAAGATCAAAGTAATATTTACAATGATCTTCTTGATCAAAACAACATATATACGATGATTAATTGGAATAACGTAATATTTATGATAATTTTATGGATTAAAAGATTTTTGGGTGTGCTTAGAGAATTGTCTCATTAAAAACTTATCAAGAAACCCAATGAGACAAAAAACCTGATTGGAAGGAAAAAGAGTACAATGCACATATTCCCCAATATAATTAATATACTTTATTTGATATGCTTCCCCTGATGGGATGCTCTTCCTGATAAAAGTTCTTTTGAAGTAATATTCTAGATTATTGAACTGAAGCACACTGATGTTTATTTCATTAAATGCAATAACATCATAAATGATTGGAGGGAGTATAAGTAATGACTTGCTTTATGAAGCATTATTAAATGGCCGTGCCATTATAGGTAAAGACATGTCTAGGAAGACACATTAGTATATTGAAAATACACGAGGCGTGTCTAATACAACCTATAGGGGGGGGGGGGGGGGGGGGGAATGGGTTGTTAATTGATCATTACCAACTTTTTCGATAGTCAATATTAACAATATAACCCAATATAAACATACAATAAAAATAAAGTAACGTGCGAAAATTAAAGAACAATTGATTTTTACGCGGAACGAGACTAGCTATGCTAGCCCCTTGAGCCACATAAAATCCACCATATGAAAAGAAGGTTACACACTCAAGTGATACACAGACTCTCACTCTCGACAACATCAGGCTATGGACACTACCACTCACCACTATTGGTTCAATCCTAGTGATATCCCCCGATCCACTACTCTTGATATGAGCACCTCCTAATCTACCCCGCGGGCCTTTTATAGTGGCGCTTGGCAAATGCTTGCCAACCAACCCTTGGTTGCAAGACTTAACTTGCTTGTTCAACTTCACCTAGAAGCCACAAGACTTTGACTCTTTGAAGAGAGCTAATAGTCATATAACAATGATGCTCAAATCCAATAATGTGTAAGACCACACACAAAATGCCTAACTAGATGTTATAATGCAATTCAACACCCTAGTTATAAAACAATGCCTACATACCCATACATAAGGACTCAATTAGTTGTAGAAAGATTATAGCAACCTAATTGCCAAATAAAACTCACATACGCATTCAAGAGTAAGACTAGATGAACAAAGCCAACCTAATCAATCAACTAAGCATAATGAATATTTATGGATTAGCTATTTAGGCAAAGATGACCTAATCATACAAGCTATCACAAACAAACACAATCATGTTATTTAGACTCATAAATATATACAATTAAAAGAGTTAATGTATTTAGTCAAGCAATAAATACATAATCTAGAGTAAGAAGAACAATAAATGATATTCAATGAAGTTCTAACTTACTTAGTCATGAAACCAAGAAGACCCATGCTCAAATGATGATGAATGATGTAAGATACATATGGGTTTGAGGTTTAGAGAGTTAAAGAACAAAGCTTGAAGCTTTCTCTCTCTAGAACCACTCAATATATCTCTCTAGGGTTTTAATTTCGTGGTCTTAATGAAGAAGATGAGAAAGAAATGTATTTATAGAAGCCTTAATTGAAACGACATCGTTTTGGGAAAGTAGGGTAAAACTAGGCACAGTGTGCGGGTCTGGTGCTCTAGTAAGGACCCGTACACAACCCGCACACTGAGAGCAAGAAATCAGGCCAAGAACACTTCAAGGGTGACTGCGTGGGTAGGGACCCGCACAATACCAGCGCACTGGCAAATTAGCCCAACAGCTTAATTTCCAAGCAGGTCAAAACAAGACCAAACGATATCGAAACCTTTTGTATGATATACCGTTGGAAAGGTATGGATGTCTACTTTTTATTCCCTTTTACAAAACAAGATTTTAATATCCGTAAAAAGAGTTATGGTCATTTGAGTGAACAATGGCCAGAATCGGAAAAAAACAGAAATGCCCTGTTTTGGTGGTCACTTTGGAGATTTTAAAACCAATCCAAACGGTTTTAAAATATTACGAATAATATACCATTGGAGAGGTATAGATGTCTACATTCTACTTCACTTTACACAATGAGGTTTAGATGTCTGTAGAAAGAGATATGGTCAAAAGAGTGACCAAATGTCGGATATGGACAACAACAAAATGTCCAAAACTCATGTTATAAGACCATGTGACCAAAGAACAAATCAAGAGAAGAATGAGACCTTCTCAAATGGTCACTTATTAGACAAGCACACCATCGTGCATACATAGATGTTTCCGGTCAATCATCGGGAAACGAGTTACATCGCACAAAAACCATACTTAGGACTAAGAATGAAGTTCAAGTGTGATTGTGAAAAGAATGCATACATGAGCAACATGAAACAAATGCATGTCATTACAAATGCATGAAGTGTGTGTGTGTGTGTGTGTGTGTGTGTGCGCGCGCGCGGCACCTAATCTCTTCAAGAGACAAAGTCAAATGAATATACATTTCGCTCTTGAAGTCACAGAGATGCTTGGAAGCTTGCTATCAATAATCATCAAGACGACATAAGCTACCCATTACATAATCATCCTTAATATGGTTTGTCATGAAATAAGTCAATCATAAAATAGAGATTCTTACATATATAATATGATTATTATATCTTTTTCTTATCAGATATTCACTAAGATGGTTATATCATATCCTGTTTATATTGTTTTTAATCCATATGAGGATTTTTGTATGTTCATCAAATATAGATTACAGATCTCGATTTACATGCTTCTAGCATTTTAAATCCTTCATGGATTATAAATATCTACATTGAGTGAATTATATAGATAAATGATTACTACATTTGAAGAAGCATTTCAAGCCTTTCAAAGACAACCAAATTTATCAAAAATTTGGAACATAATTGTATTCATCACTAGTGAATACCAAGTTTCTGTAAGAAACCTTGTACTACGAGCCATGCCTCATATCTCACGATCTCGTTTTTCTCATCATGTTTCCTTATAGACCCATTGTATAGAAATTTTCTCAATTTCAATATACTTGTATCTCTGTTGAGATTTTTTTCCATTTCAATGGATTTAATCATTTCATAGACTTGTATAAAATTTTTCCCATTTTCAATATACATGTATCTCTGTTGAGATTTCTTTCTATTGCAATGGATTTAGTCATTTCATAGACTTGTATAGAAATTTTCTCAATTTTCTCAATTTCAATATACTTGTATCTTTGTGAAGATATATCAGACTCTTGTAGAGTTGATTTAGAGAAAGCTGATTTATTCATAACTCGAGTTTTGTTTATAATGGGATCTCGATAACAATACCTTTCAAAAAGGTTCACAAGCTTATGATATGCATCAGATGATTTATTTGTTGCCATTTGCTCTGATCGTTCTTTAGGAACAATCACCAGGCCGGGGTTTTTGAGATGACAATTTATAAAATTTTATTACCTTTAATATATCAGGTAATTGATTAATAATCATCTGATGATGCTCATAACATCATGTTGAACGTGTATGAAATAGATAAAATATTATTTACAATTTCATTATACGTTAAGATCTTAAATCATTTTTATGATACTCACAACATCTTGTTGGATGTGTATGAAATGAATAAAATATTATTTTCAATTTCAGTATACGTTAGGATCTTAAATCTTTTTTATGATACTCATAACATCCTGTTGGATGTGCATGAATGGATAAAATATTATTTCCAATTTCATTATTCGTTAGGATCTTAAATCTTTTTTATGATACTCACAACATCCTACTGAATGTGTATGAAATTGGTAACATATTTTTTCCAAGTTCATTATATGTTAGGATCTTAAATTTATTTTATGATACTCACAACGTCCTATTGGATGTGTATGAAATGGATAAAATATTATTTTTAATTTCATTATTCATTAGGATCTGAAATTCTTTTTATGATATTCACAACATCCTGTTGGATGTGTATGAAATGGAAAAAATATTATTTCCAATTTCATTATAAATTAGGATCTTAAATCTTTTTATGATACTCACAATATCCTGTTGGATGTGTATGAAATGGATAACATATTATTTCCAATTTTATTATACATTAGGATCTTAAATCTCTTTTATGATACTCAAAACATCATGTTGGATGTGTATGAAATTGATAAAATATTATTTACAATTTCATTATTCGTTAGGATCTTAAGTCCTTTTTATGATACTCACAACATTCTGTTGGATGTGTGTGAAATGGATAAAATATTATTTCCAATTTCATTATACGTTAGGATCTTAAATTCTTTTTATGATACTCACAACATCCTGTTGGATGTATAGAACCTTCTCTGAATATTGCTCTTCATGAGCATCAAGCATATATATAACACTGGATCCAGAACTCCAGGTTCTCATCGGTTGTCAAAACTGTACCGTGGGGCATGTATATAACACTGGATCCAGAACTCTAGGTACTCATCGGTTTTCAAGACCGTGTCAACTTAAATATCATAAATCCAGAAATTTTAAGTTCTGTTGAGTCGGTCTAGCCGATCTCATATATTGTGTATAATTAAATAATATGAATATTTAAAGAACACAATAAATAAATTCAGAACTATAATAGGTTCTGTCGACATAGCCGCAGCCAATTTTATATATTGCATAAAAATAAATGCGAATATTTAAACAATTTCAGGAGGTTAAGCTCACATAATATGTGCATAAAAATAAATATGAATATTTAAACAATTCTATGAGGCTAAGCTCACCTGACACGTGCATAAAAATAAATGTTAATATTTAAACAGCATAAATAAATCCATAAATATATATCGGATCCGGTGACGGCATAAGTCATCTTGTATACGGAACTATAAATAGATCTAAAATATTGAGATGTAAGTAAATCACTCATTAGGGGGTCATTTTTACTTATATGTAATCGTGCTGATAATGTATTGTAAATAAATGAAGAACAAAGTGAGTGAGAGAGAGACGCGAGAGACGAGAGGAATAAAATATATGCTTTGTTATTGAAGTTCAGCTGGAGCGATTTATAAAATGAGGGATCAATATATATAAATACATATATATATATATATAGAGAGAGAGAGAGAGAGAGAGAGAGAGAGCTTTTCAGAGCTACTAGGCCACTTGCATCATAACTTAAGGATGAAGCAATTGAAGACCAAGCTTCCACGTGGGTTGGTGTATCCAAGAAGCTAAGAAGAGAGGATGGTGGAAAGCCACCTAATTACAACACCATTTGAATTATAACAATACAATAATACTTATTTTACAATTGATTGTCTCTATTGACTTCCCATAATCATACCAATTAATTTTAATTCTCTATATAAACCCTAAGTTCACCTACTTTAACACTTGTGCATCCATCCATCAATCAATCTCTACTTTCTATCTCAAAAATGTTTCTCCCTGACCCTTGGAGTAGTTTGTATGCATCCACATATATTTGTATTTCTTTTTTTTTTCTCTTTATTTTAATTTATATATTTTTTTTGTTATAATTTTTTATCTTTTTTCTTTTTTGAAGTTGTGAGAGTTGTGATGGTGATTTATTATTATATATCATGCAGATATGTCGATGAGAACTATATAATTTGTAGGAATCATATCATGTATTTTAACTTCAAGCTTGTATTAGAGAAATCATCATCTTCTTCCTCAACGGTGAGACATATCTAGGTCGAGGAGAAATCACTAATCAATCTATTAGTCATAAATGTTAACCTAATTTGTTTGGTACGCTAGGATCTACCACAGAAGAAGAAGATATACTTAATAGGCTATTGTGGATCCCATAAGACTTGGTTTTAGTTTGTTTGAACTTTGGAGGATTGAGTAAAAGTCGTTTGTGTTATTTTGCAATTCACATACATATGTTTGGACATGTAAATTTAATTTAATATATTTTTATAAAATAAAAAGAGTAAATTTTTTTTTTTAACAAAAGTTTATAAGGACCTCTATTTTATGATTGACTTATTTCATGACAAACCACACCACATTGGGGATGATTTTGTAATGGGTAGCTTAGGTCCTCGTTGGCAAGCCTCCAAGCATCTCCATAACTTCAATAGCAAAATGTATATTCACTTGACTTTGTCTCTTGAAGAGTTTACGAGCACACACACACTTCATGCATGCTTTGTTTATCTTGCATTTGTGTTCTTTATTGTTTATATGTGTGCATCCATTACACACTTCACACTTGTACCTCATTGTTAGATCTAAGTGTGGATTTGTGTGGTGTAATTCGTTTCTGTTCATGTGATCGGAAACGTCCGCGTTTGCACGATGATGTGCATGTCTTAGCGTGATGGTTGACCATTTGAGAAGGTCCATTTTTTCTCTTGGATACGTGTTAGATTTGGTTTGGTTATTTGGAGTAATTGTCCAGTATCAAAAGATTAGTTTTTCAATAGTTTAAGGCCCCGTTCTGCAGCTGTTTTTCAATCCGTTTTTGTTTTTGTTTTTAAAAAATGATTTCGAATTTGCGTTCGTTAACCGTTTTTCATTTTATTTTCAAAAAACGAAAGACAAAATGAAAAACAAAACCAGTGTTAACAGTGAAATATTTGAAAAACACAAAATACTTGTTTTTGTTTTTGTTTTTGTTTTTGTTTTATATATATATATATATATATTTTTGAAAAAAATATTACTATTTTTTTTTCTTTTCCTCTTTTCCAGACTGTCTTTGTCATCTCCTTCTTCATCTCATTTTCTCTTCGTCATCTCTTCTTCTCATCTTCTCATCTTCTTCATATCTTCTTCCCTTCGTCATCTCATCTTCTTCATCTTCTTCTATACATCTTCTCCTTCTTCTTATCTTCATCTTCTTTTCTTCTTGTTGCCGATCTGCTCCTTCAAGAGCAGATCGGCTCCTATATTTTTTTTATTATTTTTTTTCCTTTTTTTCCTTTTGAAAGGTTTTATTTTTGTTTTTTTTTTCAGATCACAAAGAGTTTATTAACAAATATATATATATATATATATATATATATATATATATATATATATCAACATAAAAATCTTGGATTTTGAAATTATTTTAAATTTAAAATCACAATAATTCATCAAAGAGTTTTTATCTGGTTATTATGAGTTATTCGATAATTATTTGGAATGAATTATTGACCTGTCTTTTATTCAAATTAAAAAATTACCATATAAAAAATAATAGAAAAATTATACAATTTTTGATATTTTTCGGTTAACCTACCCGACGCATTTTTTTCGTTTTCATTTTTCAGAATACAACTTTCAGTATATGCTACCAGACGCATTTTTGGATGTTGAAATTGAAACCAAAAACACTGTTTTCATTTTCATTTTTCTTTTCGAAAAACAGTCAATAAAAAATGCTTACAGGATGGAGCCTAAATGTTTTTCAAAACTGACATTTGTATGATGATCTTGTGACCATAATGTTTTATTCAAATATCCAATTTGTGTTTTGAAATTTTTTAGACAAACTAGACACGCATACCTTTCCAACGGTATATTATTCATAATATTTCATAACCGTTTGGATTTGTTTTGAAATCTCCAAAGCGACCACTAAAACAGGGCATCTATGCTATTATCCAAATCTGACCTTTGGTCACTCATATGACCATAATATTTTCTACAAACATCAAAATGTCATTCCGTAAAAAGGATTAGAAAGTAGACATCCATAAATTTCCAACGGTATATTATTTGATAAATTTTGATGTCGTTTGGTCATGTTTCTAGCCACTTAAAAATCAGGCTGTTATACTGATTTGCCTGTGCGCGGGTTTCTACTCACCTAGACGTAGTATACCCGCACATTGTGTCATTTTTGCCCAGAAAATTGTGTTTTAATCTTTCTCAAAACGACGTAGTTTCACTTGGATCATACATATACTTCATCTTCTTCCCCAATTAGACCTAGAGCACATTAAATCATAATATAGTGATAGAAAGAGCTCCCCTAGAGAGAGAAAGCTTCAAGCTTTGTTCTTTGACTCTCCAAACCTAAAACTCATTCATCCATGACATCCATTGCATCAATCACACATGGGTCTTCATCAATCTTGACTTGGTAAGTAAGAACTGTTGGAAAATTTGTGACAAACTAGTGCTTTGAGAGCATTAATTGAGTATGATCGGTTCCATAAAAATGGAAGATCAATGTATATTCGAATTCTCCTCCGTGAGAGCTTCGAAGTAGTATACTCAAACTCACAAATCGACTAATGGGTGAATGAGAAATTGAGTCTCAAAGAGTACCCATTGTGTAGGGAAAATATGCATCCCACATTGGTTGGGTAAAGCATTGATAAGCAATATATAAGTAAATGTGTGATAGCTACTTATCAACATGTGTGGCATACAGGCTCTCTCTCGCACGCAGGGGGGGGGGGGGGGGGGGTGCAAATCATCGACCCCGAACCTTCGGATTGCATGACTTGTGTGTGGGCACGACCCGCATACACGAATGCCGCTCCGATTGGGCTGTCATAGGACAAACGACCTTTTGTACTGCTTGGAATTTATTTTTTCTAAGTCAATGTTTATATTGATATGGAAACAATTAATTCAATTTAATTTTCCCTAAATTAAACGTATAATGATAAGGAAATTCCGTTTTGGATTCTAGATACTTACTTGATCACTAAGTAAATAGAATCGGTGATTAATTAGAAATAAATCTCTTGGAGATTGATTTTTAATTAATATCCTTTTCATTGAAAACGTAATTGAGAAGTATTTCCTAAACAATCCTCTTGATTTCGGTTTTATTAAAACCCTAATCTATTCATCAGAAAACAAATTCTGAATACAGACTGCATATCATGAAATCATTGTTTTCTCCTCTGTCTCTTCTCTGTTTCAATTCTTGGTAAGTTCGGACTTGATTTGAGTTCGCCGAGAGTGTTTGTGCTATACACGATCACTGTTAAATCGTTGTATCCTGGGATACAATCGCTATACACATACGGTGTTATACGGCGAAAATTGTCTTAAGGACACCGTGTGAAACACGGGCCTCGATTTCCCAAAACTGTTTTCTAACGTGTTGTTTTGTGGTTTTCACTTTCTGTTTTCTTGCAGATTCGGACCAGATTGTTTTTGAGTATTACAAACAACAATCTTAAGACAATTCTCTTCTTTTTCTAATCAAATCGTTTTCTTCTACAAACTTTCTGGTTTCTGATCTAGTTACGGATTGTGAAGAACTTGTTTTAAATTAACAACACGGTTTCGGTTTTGATTAAAATAATAACTGTGGAAATTGGGTATGTATTCCAGACACTGATTTCAAATAAATACATATTCCTTTTGGAAAATCAGGTCTGTTTATCAGACACTGATTTGGAAATCAATCGTGATTTCAACTTGGTAATCGGGTCTGTAATACCTGACACTGATTGTGATTTCTATTGTGAAATCTAGAATCAATTTTGGTTCACTTATTTGATATTCGATATCAGTGCTGATTTTGTGATTCTGAAACACTTGTATTTTGTTTCAGATATTATGGCAGACAAGTCAAACGTGAACTCGAGTGTTCCACTGCAGACTTCGAATGCTAATCCGAGTGTAGGATTAGACACTTCGGCTGTGAATTCTATGCTTGTTGGCGAAGTGCCTATTGTGTTGCCAAGTGTGGCCACAACGACTCCGTCCATCAGTTCTTTCGTGAGGAACATGCCAGATCCGGTGATGGGCCAGTATGTGAGTCAAGGGAATGTTCCGATGGCAAATCCCTTTATGAATTCGGTTCCATTACCAATGAACCACATGAAGAAGCCTGATAAGTTCAGTGGACCGAACTTCAAGCGTTGGCAGCAAAAGATGCTGTTTTATTTGACAACGCTGAAATTAGCCAGGTTCTTGACTGAAGAAGCTCCTAAACCCAATAGTGGTGAAGAGCGAGATGTTCAAGTATGGAATGCGATAGATGCATGGAACCATTTGGATTTTCTGTGCCGAAACTACATACTGAACGGGCTGTCAGATTCGTTGTATAGTGTATATACTTCAAAGAAAACAGCCAAGGAACTGTAGGGAGTTGTTAGACCGGAAATACAAAACTGAGGATGCTGGATCCAAGAAGTTTGTTGTGGGCCGGTTTCTTGATTACAAGATGAGAGACTCCAAGACAGTCATAAGTCAAGTCCAAGAGCTTCAGGTGATTCTGCATGAAATTCATGCTGAAGGGATGATTCTAAGTGAAACCTTTCAGGTGGCTGCCATTATTGAGAAGTTACCTCCCTCATGGAAGGATTTCAAAAACTATCTCAAACACAAGCGAAAAGAGATGAAGATCGAGGATCTCATTGTCAAACTTCGTATTGAAGAAGATCACAGGAAGTATGACAAAAAGGATGTTAGTCTGGGTGAAGCAAAGACTAATGTAGTGGAACATGGGCAAAGTTCTAAATTCAAGAAGAACAAGCCTGGGAAAGGATCCAAACTGGGTCCAAAGGGAGGAGTCTCTAAGAAGCCAAAGTTCCAAGGGAAGTGCTTCAACTGTGACAAGCTGGGTCACAAATCTTCTGAGTGCAGGTTGCCAAAGAAGAAGAAGAACCACGAGGAAAACGTGGTTGCTGGGATTTCTAAAGATGTCTCACAGATTAATCTTTCTGCAGTTGTGACAGAAGCAAACCTGATCGGGTCAAACCCGAGGGAGTGGTGGTTAGATACTGGGGCCACACGCCATATATGCTCTGATAGGGAGATGTTCAATACATTTGAAGCAGTGGAGAACGAGGAAAAGTTGTATATGGGTAACTCAGCCACATCCGATGTTAAGGGACATGGTCAAATCGTTCTCAAGATGACCTCTGGTATAACCCTGAGCTTGAACAACGTGCTGTATGTACCTGATATCCGCAAGAACTTAGTGTCTGGTTCGTTGCTCAATCAGCATGGGTTCAAGATGGTGTTTGAATCAGACAAAGTAGTGTTAACCAAGCAGGGAACTTATGTGGGTAGGGGATATGTAACTGAAGGGCTTTTTAAGCTTAATGTATCTGTTGTGAAAAGAACATTCAATAAAGATAATTCTTCAGTTTATTTGCTTGAGTCTTCCAATTTATGGCATGGTAGACTAGGACATGTTAATTATGATACTTTGCGTAGACTAATTAACTTAAATCATACTCCCACGTTTAATATTGATCCCAAACATAAGTGTGAAGTTTGCGTTGAAGCAAAACTAACATGGTCATCATTTCAAACTATTGAAAGAAAATCTGAACCACTTGATTTAATTCACAGTGATATATGTGATTTAAAATTTGCTCAAACAAGAGGTGGCAACAAATACTTCATCACATTTATTGATGATAGCACTAAATATTGCTATGTTTATTTGTTGAAAAGCAAAGATGAAGCTATAGAGAAGTTTATTCTCTATAAAACTGAAGTTGAGAATCAACTCAACAAGAAAATCAAGGTACTGAGAAGTGACCGAGGTGGTGAGTATGAAGCACCATTTGGTGAATTCTGTGCTCAACATGGAATCATACATCAAACCACTGCACCGTATTCCCCTCAGCAAAACGGAGTTGCTGAACGGAAAAATCGTACCTTGAAAGAAATGATGAATGCAATGCTGCTAAGTTCTGTATTGCCTCAGAACATGTGGGGCGAAGCTATATTGTCTAGCAATTACCTTTTAAATAAGGTACCCCGAAAGAAAGTAGACAAGACCCCTTATGAATTATGGAAAGGAAGAAAGCCTTCCTATAAATTCTTGTGAATGTGGGGGTGTCTTGCCAAAGTGGCTGTACCTACACCTAAGAAGGTGAAAATAGGTCCAAAAACTGTTGATTGCATTTTCATTGGATATGCACATAACAGTAGTGCTTATCGATTTTTGGTGTACAAATCTGACATCTCTGATATACACAAAAATACGATTATGGAATCTAGAAATACATCGTTCTTTGAACATGTATTTCCATGTAAATCCAATGATGAAGCAAGTTCGTCGAAACGAACACATTCTGATAGTTGTGAGGACCAAGAACAAGAAAATGAAGTCGAGGATGAACCAAGACGCAGTAAAAGAGCTAGGACAGAAACATCTTTTGGTCCAGATTTTCTGACATATTTGCTAGAAGGTGAACCTCGAACCTTCAAAGAAGCAGTAAGCTCTTCAGAAGGACTCTTGTGGAAAGAAGCCATAAAGAGTGAAATTGATTCCATCCTTTAAAATCACACTTGGAAATTAGTGGATCTTCCTCCGGGATGTAAACCGCTAGGGTCCAAATGGATTTTCAAGAGGAAAATGAAAGCAGATGGATCAATTGATAAGTATAAGGTCAGACTTGTAATTAAAGGTTACAATCAATGAGAAGGCCTAGATTACTTTGATACGTATTCTCCTGTGACGAGAATAACCTCCATTAGGATGATACTTGCAATCGCAGCTTTACGAAATCTTGAAGTTCATCAAATGGATGTGAAAACAGCTTTCTTAAATGGAGATCTAGAGGAAGAGATCTACATGGAACAACCTGAGGGGTTTTCCGCACCAGGACAAGGAAAGAAAGTCTGTAAATTGGTGAAGTCTTTATACGGTCTAAAGCAAGCACCAAAACAATGGCATGTGAAATTTGACAATGCTATGATGTCAAATGGTTTTAAAATCAACGAATGTGACAAATGTGTTTATGTCAAAGACACAACAAATGGCTATGTCATTGTGTGTCTTTACGTTGATGACATGCTCATTGTTGGTAGTGATGATAAGATGATCAAATCTACCAAGGATATGTTGAAATCAAGATTTGATATGAAAGATATGGGACCGGCTGATGTGATGTTAGGGAATGAAAATCTCAAGGACATCGAACGGGCTTATTCTAAGTCAGTCACACTACGTTGATATGATTCTTGAGAAATTCAACAAAAATGATTCTGGAATTTCCAGAACACTAGTAGATACAAATCTACACCTATCCAAGAATAAGGGTGAGAGTGTCTCTCAACTAGAATATTCTAGAGTGATAGGAAGTCTGATGTACCTAACAAGTTGTACAAGACCAGACATAGCTAATGCAGTCAGCAAATTAAGTAGATACACGAGTAATCTAGGAAACGATCACTGGAAAGGAATAGTAAGAGTACTGAGGTACTTATGATTCACTCGTAATTATGGACTGCATTATACCAGATATCCTGCTGTCCTAGAAGGATACACAGATGCGAACTGGATATCTGATATGAAAGATTCAAAATCTACTAGTGGGTATGTGTTCACACTAGGAGGTGCGGCTGTATCCTGGAAATCCTCCAAACAGACATGTATAGCCAGATCCACCATGGAGTCTGAGTTTATTGCCTTAGATAAATGTGGTGAGAAGGCTGAATGGCTACGCCAATTCTTAGAGGATATTCCAAGATGGCCAAAGCCTGTGCCAGCAATCTGCATCCACTGTGATAGTCAATCAGCAATTGGAAGAGCACAGAGCAACATGTTTAATGGGAAGTCTAGACACATACGTCGAAGACATAATACCATTAGACAGCTACTCTCAACTGGAGTTATCTTCATTGACTACGTGAAGTCAAAAGATAACATTGCGGATCCGCTAACCAAAGGGTTAAATAGAGAACCAGTTGAGATATCATTGAGGGGAATGGGACTAAAGCCCATGAAATAAAAGTCGATAGAATGGAAACCCAACCTAGTTGACTGGAGATCCCAAGATCTAGGTTCAATGGGACAACCAAATTGTAAGACTTAGTTAGATCACTGTGGGGGTTACCCTCCAGTCCATTCCTGTGATGAAACAGTGATGCCCATAGGGAAATAGGCTAAACTATGTTTTTAATGATTCTTATGCGTCAGAATTCCGAACTGTGGAAATCTGAGCAGAGTAATGCGGGTTACTCTTAATTAAAAAATCACCTATGTGAGAGAGAAGTGGGGCCGCTTCTAAAAGAGAATAGTGAAGGGCTATATTCTCCTAGAAACTCTCACAGAACCAGGCGCATGTTCATGGCCAAAACGAACATAATAATGAGAACCAAATCGAGTCTGGAAGATGCCTGTGTGAGGTACGCTATCGTTTGCATAAAACCGCAGAACAGTTCAAGGATATCATATCTAGTGATCAGTCAGTAAAGTAAGCATACCTTTACGAGGGAAGGTTCAAAGGGTAACTCCTACCTATCCTATGCAGGTTTCGACCGATTGAACTTACAAAAAGTCATCTCTCGTGTCTCCTAGGTCAATTTCATTCATGTGGGGGATTGTTGGAAAATTTGTGACAAACTAGTGCTTTGAGAGCATTAATTGAGTATGATTGGTTCCATAAAAATAGAAGATCAATGTATATTCGAATTCTCCTCCGTGAGAGCTTCGAAGTAGTATACTCAAACTCACAAATCGACTAATGGGTTAATGAGAAATTGAGTCTCAAAGAGTACCCATTGTGTAGGGAAAATATGCATCCCACATTGGTTGGGTAAAGCATTGATAAGCAATATATAAGTATATGTGTGATAGCTACTTATCAACATGTGTGGCATAAAGGCTCTCTCTCGCGCGCAGGGGGGGGGGGGGGGGGGGGGGGTGCAAATCATCGACCCCGAACCTTCGGATTGCATGACTTGTGTGTGGGCGCGACCCGCATACACGAATGCCGCTCCGATTGGGCTGTCATAGGACAAATGACCTTTTGCTACTGCTTAGAATTTATTTTTTCTAAGTCAATGTTTATATTGATATGGAAAGAATTAATTCAATTTAATTTTCCCTAAATTAAAAGTATAATGATAAGGAAATTCCGTTTTGGATTCTAGATACTTACTTGATCACTAAGTAAATAGAATCGGTGATTAATTAGAAATAAATCTCTTGGAGATTGATTTTTAATTAATATCCTTTTCATTGAAAACGTAATTGAGAAGTATTTCCTAAACAATCCTCTTGATTTCGGTTTTATTAAAACCCTAATCTATTCATCAGAAAACAAATTCTGAATACAGACTGCATATCACGAAATCATTGTTTTCTCCTCTGTCTCTTCTCTGTTTCAATTCTTGGTAAGTTCGGACTTGATTTGAGTTCGCTGAGAGTGTTTGTGCTATGCACGATCACTGTTAAATCATTGTATCCTGGGAGACAATCGCTATACACATACGGTGTTCTACGGCGAAATTGTCTTAAGGACACCGTGTGAAACACGGGCCTCGATTTCCCAAAACTGTTTTCTAACGTGTTGTTTTGTGGTTTTCACTTTCTGTTTTTTCTTGCAGATTCGGACCAGATTGTTTTTGAGTATTACAAACAACAAGAACAAATATCTCATTTTCATTTATTGTTCTTTAAGTCCAAGATTTCGTTTTTAATGCATAGGATTTGTATAAATCATTTTTGAATGCATTATTTTGTTGATTGATAACATGATTGGGTTTGTTTGTGATAGCTTAATTGATTAGGTCATTTTGCCTAAAAGCTAGGTTATAAACATTCATTTGTGATTTATTGATAACTAGGTTGATAGAATTGTCTTTTAATCAACTAGTTATGCTTATTGAATGTTTATGCTTGTTTTGTGTAACAATTAGTTTGTTGGAAATTCTCTACACAACTAATTGAGTTTTTGTTTTTGATAGACATAGGTCTAAGACTTGCATTTATTGTATGACTAAATGCTTTGTCTCAATCACATGAATATATGCTAAGTATATGGTGAATACATTGTGAGCATATTTGTTGATTCATTGTGATTGTTTGTGATAGCTAGGATTGTTGTTATTGATAACATCTAGCTAAGTCTTTATGCTTTGCATTTAGACATTTGACAACTTGGATTTGTTCCTACAAACTCCTAGTTGAGCAATTTGTATTGTCTAGCATAATTTGCATTGAGCATCATTTACATGATCACATAAACATATAATTCTCTTCATTGAGTCAAAAGTCTTGTGGCTTCTAGGTGAAGTTGCACAAGCATTGAAGTCTTACAACCAAAGATTAGTTGGCAAGCATTAGTTGCCAAGTGCCACTGTAAAAGGCTTGCGGGTAGAGTAGAAGGTGCTCACGCCAAGAGTAGTGGATCATGGGATATCACTAGGGACTGAACAAAGAGTGGTGAGTGGTAGTATCCATAGCCTGAGGTTGTCAAGAGTGAGGGTCCGAGCATCATTTGAGGGTGTAACCTTTTATTCATATAGTTGATTTATGTGGCTCAAGTGGCTAGCGTGGCTAGTCCCGTGGTTTTTTCCCGTTTTGAAGGTTTCCACATAAAAATCAAATGTTCTTTAATTTCTGCACTTTACTTGATTTTTATTATTTGATTGTTTGGGTTAATTGTGATTAATATTGACTAATACAAAAAATTGGTAATTAATTGGATTAAAAACTCATTCACCCCCCTCTAGGTTGTTTAGACACACGCTTGAGTTGTATTTTCAAGGTTTATTACATAATATATTTAATTTTTTTAACCAAGCTTATGCATCGCACGGGTTGTTACACTGGTATATTAATAAACTTTTTAACTTATGGGACGATGGGATCGAGTCATACTTGAAGAAATCGAAAAAGCGAAGTGATGTAGGTGGATTTCAATTGGAAGATAAAGTGGGGGCGGCAGTAGACAATGTGGTTCAGGAAGGTGACCCATCAGTAGCTTGTGGTAGTATTTTGGGTTGCCTTGGTACTTTTGAAGGTGTTCAGAATGAGGTGGTGCCTACTATCTCTCACAATGAAGATTTATCGGTCAACCGGTCTTTACCTGTCCGCCAAGACCAATGAAACTCTTCTTTTGGAACGCTTGGGACCGGTGACGGATTGAACGTTTCGAGTTCTACGAAAATTCCGACAGGAATTTGTCCCATATATTATGTTTCTTTTGGAGTCTAAAGCTAATAATGATCGAATGGAAATGTTACGTGTCAAGTTAGGCTTTGCAGGGAAGCTTGCCATTGATTTTGTAGGTAGGTCAAGAGGCTTGTGTTTGATGTGGTATGACAGAGTTGTGGTTGATCTTATTTCTTTTACAAATTTTCATATTGGTGTTTGTGTTGAATCTCACATAAGTAAGGTTTGAAGGTTGACAAGGTTTTATGGTAACCCGGACTCTTGTAAGCCCTAGAGTAGCGCAGTGGAAAGAATTTTATAAAACTTTTTAAAAATTATTTAAGTGACTTTATAAATCTGTAAGATATATAATAATAAATTAAAGCATACCTCAAGGCTAATTCTTTCGTTCTTTAATTCTTGAATTTGTTTTCCTATTTATACCATCGGATCTTCCTCGCTATCTCCTAAGTTCTGGCAACTGCATGTGGGCGAGTCACGGGCTTCAGGAGGTTGAATGGAGGTATAAGAAACACACGCAAAAACAACTCTTATTTCTTATGTGTGGAGTTTGGCCACCATGAATAAAAATATATAAAAAAAACTTTTTTTTTTTTCAATTCCTTTTGGCCGCACCCCATTTTTGTTGTTGTTGTGTATTCTCAATATGTTAGTCTCCTTGTTTTAATAATATATCTTTATATATTTCAAACAAGATACTAATCCTTTTCCAAATATATCTCTATATATTTAAAATAAGATAATAATCATTTTTCAAATATATCTCTACATATTTAAAATAAGATAATTAGTATTTTAATGACCAAGTTAGTATAGGATTCTAAATCCTGCATAACCCTAGTTCACTAAGACTTAAACACTTGACCTAATTAGGAAATAAAATAATCTTATTATTTTATAATTTGTCTCAGTCATAGTTCGAACATGTAACCTTCAATTAATAACTAATTAATAATTATCAATTTATTAATTAAATAATCTAATTATTGAATTAATTTAATTATTAGTATATTAATTAAATAATCTCATCATTTAATTAATTCCCTGAATAAGTATGTGTCACTTTCGTAACACAATTCATTAGACAATCCAATTAATTAATCGTGACCCTTATTACCTTTAATCATTCGGGCTAGCAAGGGGACCTAATGGACCCGCAGTCTTGAGCTCCAATAATCCTTAGAAAAAATTAGTTAAACTCTTTAATTAATACTTCATGATTATTAACATCGGAGTTACTCCACTAAAAACTCGAGGAGTAGATTCCACTATTGTGTACAAACCTTCTCAGCCACACGCCAAACCGCGATTCCATGATAAGGAGATATCGATCGGGAATGTTACTCTGATATCACCCATGATAAATCAAAAATCATGATCTAACCTGAAGGAGTCAGTAAGACACTCAGGGTTAAGATCACCCATACACAGTCATCATTTGTCGATATATATGAATCTCCCAATATAACGGATATTGTTGAGAGATTCATATAGATCATGGCCCAGTCCTATATGATCACATCATATAAGATGCCTCCATTCTCATATCACCAGATGAATGGTCTAGGATAATACCACAGTACATTACGGAATGGACCGCAGTTGTAGATTAATCACAAATAAAATACCCAACTTTATTTGCTCTCTACAGACTCTTTAGATGGCACGTCTCAAACTGAATTCCTCTGTATATAACACTCATATACTTAGTTTGAGATTACATCTGACAATCTTAGCTGTTTAACACATATAATATAAATAATATGAGACATATAAATTGAATGTAAAAACTACTTCTTTTATTTATAATTTAATCATTTACAAAATACAAGTTTTAGGGGCAAAAACCCCAACAACTCGAGCCAACGGGACCATTCTTGGACTTTGCTTCGGTGGCTATCGACTATTTCTTCTCTTCTCTGGGTTTGGGTGGGTGACTTTAACAAGATATTAAGTGATGATAAGAAGGAAGGTGGAGTTCGTCGATGTTGGAGTAGCATTAGAAATTTCAGAGAGGCGTTGGAGGATTGTGGGTTGGAGGATTGTGGGTTGGAGGTCCAAAATTTACTTAGTGTAACCGTCGTACTGACAGCTAGATGATTCAAGATCGTCTTGATAGGTGTGTGGGGACTGATCAGTTCGAAGGTTAGGCATCCGAAATACTGGCGGTCTGATCACATGCCTGTTTTGTTAGAAGTTTTAGGAGCATGTTAGTGGTCTTGTAGAGGGTGGCGGGATACAGAAAAGGCTTCACTTTGAAGAATGCAGGGTAGAGGACCAGAGTTGTGTGGTTTTAATTCAGGATGTGTGGAATGATAATAATAATGCTGAAGAAGTGTATGTTGTTGTTAAGACAATTGGTGTGTGCTCAGAGAAGTTAAACCTGTGGAATTACAAGAAGAAAAAGTAGATAGTGAGAGAAATTAAGGATAAGCAGATGAAGCTCTGGACGGCCTCTTCTAGTATTGGCCAAGGGTTGTGGCAGAACATTAGTGACATTGAGGGGCAGCTGGACTTTTTACTGGAAATAGAGGAGCGTTATTGGCGTCAAAGATCCCGTGCTGAGTGGCTATGGGTAGGTGATAAAAATACTAGCTTCTTTCATAAGAAAGCTTTGGCTAGAAGAGTGGGCATCATAATGTGGGGGCTTTTTGATGTGGATGGGAACTGGAAGAAGAGCAACATGGATATGGAAGCTGTGGTCATCCAATATTTTTCGAACCTCTTTGATTCTAGCAATCCTACACAATAGATGATGGATGAGGTTTCGAATAGAGTCCAACCTAAGTTAACGGATTCAATGAAGATTATGGATAGAAAGTTTATAGGGGATGAAGTGAAGCGCGTTATTTTTGACATGATGCCTTTGAAAGCTCTGGGAGCGGACGGGATCCCCACTTTGTTTTATCAGAGATTTTGGGAGATAGTTGGTCCATATGAAACAGAGGCTTGCTTAAAGTGTCTCAATGATGGTGCTTATATAAAGGAGATGAAAGGTACTGTGATCACCTTAATTCCAAAGATTAAAGATGTCGTTCAGATGTATGATTTTAGGCCTATTAGCCTTTGTAATGTCCTGTACAAAATTGTCACAGAGACTTTAGCTAATAGGTTCCGAATGTTTCTTGGGGAGGTTATCTCCAACTAGCAAAGCGCTTTCATCCCGGGTCGCGTGATTCAAGATGAAGCTATTGTGGGTCTTGAGTGTCTGTTTGGAATAAAAAGGAAGAAGAGACGGGATAGATCAATGGCAATCAAACTTGATATGTCAAAGGCATATGACAGGGTCTTGTGGGGTTTCATTGATCAGATGATACGGAGGCTTGGGTTTTCTACGTAGTGGGTGGATAGAACTATGCGGTGTGTTACGTCTGTCACCTGCACTTTTGTGGTTAATTGTGAGCTTTGCGGAAATTTGGTGCTAACTAGAGGCCTCTGCCAAGGAGATCCTCTATCTCCGTATCTGTTTCTGATTTGTTCGGACGGGCTATCGAGGCTGATTTATTGTGTTTATGAGAATGGGTTGATTTCGGGTTTCCAGTGTAGTACTTTTGGACCGAGTGTCACTCACTCACTTTTTACGGATGATAGTTTACTGTTTCCCAAGGAGTCTAGTGCAGATTGTTTGGCAATTCGGAACTTGTTAGATGTTTACGTGAGAGCTTCTAGTCAAGTCATCAACTTCGCCAAGTTGGCTATGTGTGTAAGCCCATATGTTAAGGTTGAGGAGTGTTAGAGACTTGCAGCGATTTTGGGGGTCCGTCTAGTAGACTGTCATGAGTAGTATCGGGGTCTCCCTTGTTATATAGGCAGAAATAAACGAGTCTTTTTTTTTACTGATATTGTGAACAGAGTCTGGGAGAAGATCAATGGGTGAAAGGGCAAGTTGCTCTCTTTAGGTGGGAAAGAGGTGCTGATAAAAGTTGTGGTGCAATCTATCCATTTTTACGCTATGAGCTTGTTTGAGCTTCCTCGGGTGTTATTCAGGAAATCAAACGGATATGCACGAGGTTCTAGTGGGGTAGTAGTTAGGAGGAGAGGAAAATACATTGGGGCTCTTGGAAACGACTTTGTAAAGCTAAAGTTGATGGGGGGTTTTGGATTTCTGGATTTAGCTAACTTCAATAGAGCTTTGCTTACAAAGCATTGCTGGAGAATTCTGAAGAATCCATCCTCCCTGGCAGCCAAAGTATTGAAAGGGAATTGTTACCCAAGGTATGGTATTCTTGAAATAGGGGCTAAGGCTACGCATTTGTATTTGTGGAGAATCCTGGTGTGGGGCAAGGGACTACTAGAAACAGGTTTGTGTTGGAGGATAGGTGACTATGCATCGGTTTTTATTTATGAGTATATGTGGCTTCCTAAGCCAACATCTTCCAAGGTTATGTATAGGCTGAAAATAGGCGTGCATGTGATGGTTAAAAGACTGTTGAGTGATACGAGTGGATGGAAAGTGAAGCTAGTAAAAAAGGACTTCCATGAGGTAGATGCGGATAGCATTTTGAGTTCTGGTGGGCTCGACTCGGGTGGCGGATAGCCTTATATGGCACTGTGAGTAGAGTGGGATTTTCACGGTTAAAAGTGCTTATCGGTTGGGGTGTGGACTGTCGAATCCAGCTAGTTCTTTGGAATTGAATGGGGATGAGTCATGGTGGAAGTTTCTTTGGAAATCTGTGATACCTGCAAAAGTGAGAGTGTTTATCTGGAGGGCCTGTAAGAACTGGATCCCAACTATGGAGAACTTGAAATGGAAAGGTATAAATGTGTCAGCCAGGTGTCCTATGTGTGGTAAAGGCTGTGAGACGACACTTCATGCGGTGCGGGGTTGCTTTAATCTTGAGGATGTCCACAATTCATGGCAGGTATGTCGGTTTGTGAGGTGTGGAAATAAAGTGCAGCTTCTTGATTTCTTGCAGGATTATTATGAGATTTGGGGCAAAGAGAATATTACATTGTTTTGTGTGATCCTTTGGAGGATATGGTTTCATTGAAATCAGGTGGTTCATGGGCTCAAAGGGGTGAAGTTGGGGGAGGTGGTGAGTTGGGCAGCCTTGTATCTTTCGGATTTCAGGGAGGCTAATAGGCGAGTCTTGCTGTTAGTGGCTAGGCACCAGAGCAGTGTGGGAAATTGGCAGCATCCTTGCCTAGGTAGGTTTAAATTGAATTGCAACTCAGCTATTGACAAGCTTGGTAGATATGTTGGGGTGGGTATTGTGATTCGTGATTGTGATGGCTATGTTGTTGCATCTAGTACCCAGCGAATCCAAGCGACTTATAATCCTCAAGTGGCAGAGGCAATTGCTATTTATAGGGATATTTTGTTGGCTTAGGAAGCGGGTTTTTGGCAAGTGAAGATTGAATCTGATGCTGTCGTGGTAGTGGATTGGTTGAATGGTGGTAAGGTTTTTGAATTTGAGGTGGGGCTGGTTGTTGAAGACATTAAACAACTGAGAAGTAGTTTACCCTTTTGCTTTGTGAATTTTGTTCCCATAAATTATAATTGTGTGGCTCATTGTTTAGCCAAACTAGCTTTTGTCTCGTGTTGGGGACCATTTTTGGTTGGAGGAGTACTCTCTTTGCATTTCCAAATGGTTAAGGGATGACTATTCCAGTAGGCTGTATGGTTCTGTTTTTTTGAATAATGTTATGCTTTTGTAAAAAAAAAAAACAAAATTAAGCTTATCTTGAAAAACCAAATCTAGAGTCGTTTTCTTTTTCTTTGTATCCAAATTGAACTCAATATCATTCTTAATTTTTTGCAATGCATACATACACCACATTTGATATATCAAAAAAAAAATTTAGTTTGTAACAAGTAGTTATTTAAGTTTACTACTGCTTGAAATACCCTTTTAGAGAAACCGTTGCTAAAACTCAATTGTCATTTGCATCACGCTAGGTGTATTCATTACCACTTAAATAATCTTTTAATTAGTAGACAATTTCATCACTGAATCATTTTCATTAGGATAATTCAAAGAGTAATGCTAGACACTCTAAATTTTTTTTCACAAATTCTTTCCTAAATGATGTGGCACATGAGGTGTCAACACCTTATAAATCATGAGATTATATAGTGGTTAATGTGATGTTGACACCGCATGTGCCACATCATTTGGGAAAAAAATCAGGAACGTCTAGCATTACTCATAATTCAAAAGATACGCATCATCCATCAAATTTTATAGGTTGACAACATCAATTGTTTATTATTATTAGTATTATTATTATTATTTATTAGTCATACACGTATTTTGAATTTTGATAAAAAAATAATAATAATAATAAGAGCATTCCATTGTACACTAGTTACCGACTTACTGTTGCATATGATTGCATGTAATCGCTTGTGAGTTTCGTGTGATCATATCAAAATAAGACAATTTTAACATGATCGTGCCAAAAAAGACACGATCACAATGTGAGCACCGGTACATTAAAGGGGACCCAAAAAAATAATACATGTACAAGTGTAATAAAAACACAAAACTCTTTTTTAATTAATAAATTATTCATTTATCAATAAATAATCCCTCTAAACTAATAATTTTTCTCGGTCCCAACTATATTATTTTATAAAGGTTTTACTTTATCAAACATGTCCAAATATCTTAAATCATTTAAATTTTGGATAAAATTGACAATGTTGGATGGATTTCTATGAGCAGCTCAAAATTGAGTGTAACCTAAAGGTGTCCACGGTTTGGTTAAACCGGCAGTTAAAAACCGAAACCGAAATTGGAAAATCGAAACCGAAACTGGAGGTTACAAAACCGGTTGGAAACCGGTTGAAGCCGGTTCGGTTTGGGTTTAGCCTTTGGAAAAACAGCCCAAAACCGCCTAAAAAACCCGCTAAAACCGGTGGTTAAACCGCCGGTTTTATTATAAAAAAAAAAAAACCAACCAATTAGATGCTACCACGTGACATTTTTTTGAAAAAAAAAAACCGGACGAAACCGAAATCGGCGGTTAAAAACCGAACCAAAACCGAAATTTTCCGATTCGGTTTCGGTTCAAGTTGTCCACGGAACAGAAACCGCCGGTTTCGGTTCGAAACCGGCCCGAACCGGAACCGTGGACAGGTCTAGTGTAACCTTTCAATAAAATTACAAATTTCAAAATTCTGTTTTATAATTTATCTCAAAAATGATTTTACTCTGAAATAATAATTCAAAATCCAAAAATATATATCTTCAACGTTAGGGTATATGAAATATAGGGGTAAAATCGTAAAATAGCACAAAATGGAGAGAATTGGCGGGGAAAAATGAAGAAACTTGCCCAGCAAGAAACCCTAAAATACACACTTAAATCAAATCTGCTCGCACGTGTCACACAGTTTTAGTCATCATCGTCCATACCATTCATGTCCTTTCAGTTTTCTTTTTGTTCAAAAGAAAAAACAGTTTCAGTTTTCATGTAATTTTCTCTGCTTTTCTTGATTTCTTCAATCTTGAGTCTTGATAACGAAATGAGTATCAGCATTTTCGACAGAGACCAGGGATACGACACCTACGATGAATACGACATAACTTTCTTCGACGACCGCATCCTCACGACGGTGACAGCCACTCCTTCCGTTGCAGGGGCGAAGCCAGGACATTTAAGTAGGAGGGGGCTAAACTTATTGTAATTTATTTTTAAATAAACAACAACAATATGAGAAAATTATATTAATTAAAAATCAAAGATACAATTAGATAGGAGGGAACATAATGAACTTTACCTCGTCAATTTTCATATTCTAAATAAGAATTCCAATACACTAACGAACTATCTCAATTTTGTCTTACGAGTTTTCACAGCATCGAACTCATCTATTATGGAATCAGTCAATGGTATCCGTAATCTCTATCTCCACGTAGACAACCAAGCAATTTGCAAGAAATTCATCCTCCATCTTGCTGCGAAGTGATGTTTTAATAAGTTTTAAGCTGAAAATGCTCGTTCTGTCTTTGCTGTAGAAACAGGAAGAGTCAATACCAAACGAATCAATCTATCAATCAAGAAGAAGTGTTCCGACCTTCTTGTTTCGACTAATCGACGACATAATTCTGAGAGAGAAGTGATATTCTGAAATTCTGAAGAACAAACTACATCAAACTTGTAATGCTCCAACTGTCTACTCAAATCACCTATTTCATTTTGACTGAAATCTTGTGGATAGAAATTCTTAGCAAGAGTACAAATAGCATCAATATCAAACGAATTGAACCTATTAACTGGATTCAAAGCTGAACTAAGAGTGAGGAGTTCAATTGTTTGATCTGTGAATCTATTATTCAACTCCATCAATTGAAAATCTATAACAACATTAAATATATTGAAGTGATAATGCTGCTCAGATGTAATATTATCCTTCTGACGTCTTCTACCTTCCATATAACGTGCACACATATTAGGCATATCAATGTCATGTCTTTCACAAAATGAAACCACACTCTTAAAGAAAGCATTCCAACCATTTTCTCGTAAGTTTTGAAGAAGCATTTTTGTAGTTGAAACAAAATTCAAAGCATTTAAGATATCTTGTGACTTCATTTGTAATGCTTGGCAAAGCATATCAGAGATTCCCAAAACTTTGTGTAACAACAACAAAATAAACACAAATTCAAAAGTTCTCATCTCTTTATACGCACCTTTGGCTTCCCCGCGTATATTGCTATTTAATCCTCCGTCAATCATGTGTTCAAGAAGGGTACAAGTTGAACCAAACATATCAATCAATAGACTAACATAGGTGAAATGGGAGCTCCACCGAGTAGCGCCAGCACGTTGCAAAGTGCGAATTTGATTAGCCCCTATAGCAGTCTCAAGTTCTCCCGAAGCAATCAAATCCATAATTTCATCTTCTTTAACTGATTTCAACTTAGAATGACGCTTTGAAGAAGCATTAACAAAGTTGACGATAGAACCCAATTTCGAGAAAAGTAGCCATACATCATGAACTTCTTTAGAAACTGCAACTAAAGCAAGTTAAAGTCGATGGGCAAAGCAATGCACATAGTAGGCATACGAACATTCTTTCTTAAATAAGGCTTGCAAACCATTCCATTCACCCCTCATATTGCTAGCACCGTCATACCCTTGACCTCTCAAGTTTTCAACTAATAGATTGTATCGAGCAAGTACCATACATATAGCCTTTTGAAGAGTTGTGGCATTTGTATCATCGACACCCACGACTTGGAAAAACCGCTCTTGAACAAATCCATCAAGATCAACAAATCTCAAAATAATCGCCATTTGCTCTTTGTTCAATTCATCAAGTGCTTCATCAACTAGAATACAAAATTTGGCATCCTTGATTTCCTCACGGATCTTATCCCGCACTTTGTTGGCAAGAATACTTAACAACTCCTTTTGAATATCAGGCGATGTATACTTGTTAGTTTACGGAGCATTTTCAAGAACAACTTCTACAATTTCTTTATTCACTCTTGCTTGCAACTTGATCATTTCAATAAAGTTCCCACGATTTGTAGAATTAACGGATTCATCATGAACCCTAAAAGCGCACCCTTGCATTGCTAGCCACTTTACAGTCTCTAAGGAGGTCTTGAGTCGCAATCGGTTATGCAAAACTACTTCAGAAGATTGTCTACTCGTGACATTATCGATATGACATAATGGATCCTTTAAATTATCCCAACATCGCATATGATGATTGTGTTGTGAATTATGATCCCCTACATGTTCCTTGAATGGACAATCATCACCACAATTAACTCTCTTCCAATTTTGGAAACCCAGAATAGTAAATGTTGGATACTTTGATGGATAAGTGGCAAAAATGTAGCATGGGAAACAAAATACGCTATCTTCTTTTATAGAATATTCGAGCCATGCAAATTTTTGGAACCAAGAATGTTAAAATCGCCGCCGTTGTTTCTTATCATGAGTGAATGGATAATGATTCAATATAGGTTGATATGGCCCCATTTTTACATATATTCTCCGAATTTCATCACGCTTGTCAACGGGGTAAGCCTCTATAGGAACACGTGATCCAGGATCACGTTCATAGTAAGGAGTGTTCATATTTGGTAGAGTATCCACATTCTCAGGTTCAGATCTTCGGGATAAAGAAGGAGATGAAGCATCAAGGTTACATGGAGACTTTAACCTTTTTGATGATTGACCATAGTCTTTTTTTCCAAAGTATGAAGTGATTGTGTTTCTTGGCTTGGGTATATAATTGTCTGACATTATAACCTTAAAGGCTAAAATAATAATTGAATTGTCAATTTGTCATGAAGAAAGAAAAAACCATGTACATATATACCAACTTACTGCTAGTAAAATGAGATTCGATAAAATAAATTAAAAAACCCACTCACCAATGGAACAATAAAGAATGGCAGTAAACAAATATACAAATACCACTAGTTAAAAAAATGCAAATCCTACAAATCATAGTATTACTTTATAAACACTAAACACATGCACACCGACCGTTAAGACAATAAAAGTGTTGCAGTATTTTGCTTGACATGCTACATTTAGCACTTTAAGAGATTGAATGGCAACAATAAAAACAATATAGCAATAAATAAACAAATAAATCACCATATCCATTTAATTCCACCACCAAAATCCATTTTTGACAAATCTATAAAGCTTGGTTATCCTAAAATATCATTACACAGTTAAACATTTTTAATTAGAATCAAAGCATCATAAAATTCTTTTCAAAAGATCATATAAGGTATTTGTAACTACAAGTCTACAACTGCAACTAAACCAAACAATATAGAGTCATAGAGATATCATATTTTCCACAAAATAAAACTCAATCAATTTTGACAAGTATCTAAAATAAGTTAACATTATGTTTATAGCAATATTTGCTTTAAACTTCAATGAATTTGACCGATTGAATGGAAACAATACAAGTATACACCACAATTTGGGGTTTTCTAATTAGGACAAATAAACCCTAACTATTAAATTTATAGTATCCATAAATAAACAATTAGGGAAAGGATTAAACTTAATTACTCACCTCTTGAGAGTGAGACAAATTTGGAGAGAATGTTGAACAATTGCCCAATTGTTATTGTTGAAAGTTTGGAACGTGCTGATACAAACAACCTAACTAAAAACAACCAAAAGTAGATACAAACAAAAATAAAAGTTATGAAACAGAGCATCAGAGTAACAGAGCATCAGACAAACCCAAAAAAAGAAAAAAAAAATTGGAAGCTTATTAGCACGTTCCAAACTTTCAACAATAACAATTGGGCAATTGTTCAACATTCTCTCCAAATATGTCTCACTCTCAAGAGGTGAGTAATTAAGTTTAATCCTTTCCCTAATTGTTTATTTATGGATACTATAAATTTAATAGTTAGGGTTTATTTGTCCTAATTAGAAAACCCCAAATTGTGTTGTATACTTGTATTGTTTCCATTCAATCGGTCCAATTCATTGAAGTTTAAAGCAAATATTGCTATAAACATAATGTTAACTTATTTTAGATACTTGTCAAAATTGATTGAGTTTTATTTTGTGGAAAATATGATATCTCTATGACTCTATATTGTTTGGTTTAGTTGCAGTTGTAGACTTGTAGTTGCAAATACCTTATATGATCTTTTGAAAAGAATTTTATGATGCTTTGATTCTAATTAAAAATGTTTAACTGTGTAATGATATTTTAGGATAACCAAGCTTTATAGATTTGTCAAAAATGGATTTTGGTGGTGGAATTAAATGGATATGGTGATTTATTTGTTTATTTATTGCTATATTGTTTTTATTGTTGCCATTCAATCTCTTAAAGTGCTAAATGTAGCATGTCAAGCAAAATACTGCAACACTTTTATTGTCTTAACAATCGGTGTGCATGTGTTTAGTGTTTATAAAGTAATACTATGATTTGTAGGATTTGCATTTTTTTTTAACTAGTGGTATTTGTATATTTGTTTACTGCCATTCTTTATTGTTCCATGGGTGAGTGGGTTTTTTTAATTTATTTTATTTATTTTATCGAATCTCATTTTACTAGCAGTAAGTTGGTATATATGTACATGGTTTTTTATTTCTTCATGACAAATTGACAATTCAATTATTATTTTAGCCTTTAAGGTTATAATGTCAGACAATTATATACCCAAGCCAAGAAACACAATCACTTCATACTTTGGAAAAAAAGACTATGGTCAATCATCAAAAAGGTTAAAGTCTCCATGTAACCTTGATGCTTCATCTCCTTCTTTATCCCGAAGATCTGAACCTGAGAATGTGGATACTCTACCAAATATGAACACTCCTTACTATGAACGTGATCCTGGATCACGTGTTCCTATAGAGGCTTACCCCGTTGACAAGCGTGATGAAATTCGGAGAATATATGTAAAAATGGGGCCATATCAACCTATATTGAATCATTATCCATTCACTCATGATAAGAAACAACGGCGGCGATTTTAACATTCTTGGTTCCAAAAATTTGCATGGCTCGAATATTCTATAAAAGAAGATAGCGTATTTTGTTTCCCATGCTACATTTTTGCCACTTATCCATCAAAGTATCCAACATTTACTATTCTGGGTTTCCAAAATTGGAAGAGAGTTAATTGTGGTGATGATTGTCCATTCAAGGAACATGTAGGGGATCATAATTCACAACACAATCATCATATGCGATGTTGGGATAATTTAAAGGATCCATTATGTCATATCGATAATGTCACGAGTAGACAATCTTCTGAAGTAGTTTTGCATAACCGATTGCGACTCAAGACCTCCTTAGAGACTGTAAAGTGGCTAGCAATGCAAGGGTGCGCTTTTAGGGTTCATGATGAATCCGTTAATTCTACAAATCGTGGGAACTTTATTGAAATGATCAAGTTGCAAGCAAGAGTGAATAAAGAAATTGTAGAAGTTGTTCTTGAAAATGCTCCAGCAAACTAGCAAGTATACATCGCCGGATATTCAAAAGGAGTTGTTAAGTATTCTTGCCAACAAAGTGCGGGATAAGATCCGTGAGGAAATCAAGGATGCCAAATTTTGTATTCTAGTTGATGAAGCACTTGATGAATCGAACAAAGAGCAAATGGCGATTATTTTGAGATTTGTTGATCTTGATGGATTTGTTCAAGAGCGGTTTTTCCAAGTTGTGGGTGTCGATGATACAAATGCCACAACTCTTCAAAAGGCTATATGTATGGTACTTGCTCGATACAATCTATTAGTTGAAAACTTGAGAGGTCAAGGGTATGACGGTGCTAGCAATATGAGGGGTGAATGGAATGGTTTGCAAGCCTTATTTAAGAAAGAATGTTCGTATGCCTACTATGTGCATTGCTTTGCCCATCGACTTTAACTTGCTTTAGTTGCAGTTTCTAAAGAAGTTCATGATGTATGGCTACTTTTCTCGAAATTGGGTTCTATCGTCAACTTTGTTAATGCTTCTTCAAAGCGTCATTCTAAGTTGAAATCAGTTAAAGAAGATGAAATTATGGATTTGATTGCTTCGGGAGAACTTGAGACTGCTACAGGGGCTAATCAAATTCGCACTTTGCAACGTGCTGGCGCTACTCGGTGGAGCTCCCATTTCACCTATGTTAGTCGATTGATTGATATGTTTGGTTCAACTTGTACCCTTCTTGAACACATGATTGACGGAGGATTAAATAGCAATATACGCGGGGAAGCCAAAGGTGCGTATAAAGAGATGAGAACTTTTGAATTTGTGTTTATTTTGTTGTTGTTACACAAAGTTTTGGGAATCTCTGATATGCTTTGCCAAGCATTACAAATGAAGTCACAAGATATCTTAAATGCTTTGAATTTTGTTTCAACTACAAAAATGCTTCTTCAAAACTTACGAGAAAATGGTTGGAATGCTTTCTTTAAGAGTGTGGTTTCATTTTGTGAAAGACATGACATTGATATGCCTAATATGTGTGCACGTTATATGGAAGGTAGAAGACGTCAGAAGGATAATATTACATCTGAGCAGCATTATCACTTCAATATATTTAATGTTGTTATAGATTTTCAATTGATGGAGTTGAATAATAGATTCACAGATCAAACAATTGAACTCCTCACTCTTAGTTCAGCTTTGAATCCAGTTAATAGGTTCAATTCGTTTGATATTGATGCTATTTGTACTCTTGCTAAGAATTTCTATCCACAAGATTTCAGTCAAAATGAAATAGGTGATTTGAGTAGACAGTTGGAGCATTACAAGTTTGATGTAGTTTGTTCTTCAGAATTTCAGAATATCACTTCTCTCTCAGAATTATGTCGTCGATTAGTCGAAACAAGAAGGTCGGAACACTTCTTCTTGATTGATAGATTGATTCGTTTGGTATTGACTCTTTCTGTTTCTACAGCAACGACAGAACGAGCATTTTCAGCTATAAAACTTATTAAAACATCACTTCGCAGCAAGATGGAGGATGAATTTCTTGCAAGTTGCTTGGTTGTCTACGTGGAGAGAAAGAGATTACGGATACCATTGACTTAGATTCCATAATAGATGAGTTCGATGATGTGAAAACTCGTAAGACAAAATTGAGATAGTTCGTTAGTGTGTTGGAATTCTTATTTAGAATATGAAAATTGACGGGGTAAAGTTCATTATGTTCCCTCCTATCTAATTGTATCTTTGATTTTTAATTAATATAATTTTCTCATATTGTTGTTGTTTATTTAAAAATAAATTACAATAAGTTTAGTCCCCCCTGCTTAAATGTCCTGGCTTCGCCCCTGCTCTCGAAGACTTTCTCTCCGATGCTGACTACACGTTCGTCGGTGTCGGGGTCGAGAATGACGCTGAGACACTGGATGAGAATTACGATTTGAGCGTTGAGAACACGGTGGACTTGAGGCATCTAGCGGCGGAGAAGTTTTCGATGGAGGAGTTGAGAAATAAGGGCTTGAAGGGACTGGCGTGGGAGGTTTTGGATTTGGATGTGGAGAAGCCGAGAGATGTGACGTGTAGTCGGTGGGACAATCGATGGCTCAGCGAAGATCAGGTTCAATATGCTTGTGTTGATTCTTTTTTGTCATTTGAGATTGGCAGGACTTTGAATGCCGGTGCTTATCGCCATTAAGAGAGATCTGGATTTGGACTGCATGTATTATGATGATGTTCTTTGACTTTGACTAACTTTTTGTTGCATGCTTTTTGACTAGGTCAGACTACTATATGTTACATATATCATTGGTTTGCTTGTGTTAAGAGTTAGACAACTAAAAATGTTACTTGATTTGTCCGAGTAAATAAAAAATATCAAATTAGACTTCCGACTATCTTTGCTGATTTGATTTCCTTTAACTGCATTTGGGATGATTTTTTTTTTTAATTACATTATTTCAGATGGTAAATCTCTGGATCTAGGGTTTCATAATCAGAATGGGTTCTTTACAGATTAGGGTTTGTGATGTTTGGAATTTCAATGATGGGGTTTGCATTAGTAATCTATATATACGATGTCCGGTGTCAAGAATGAATTGGGTTTCTGATGGTAAATTCTTGGATCTAGGGTTTCAAAATTTGAATGGGTATTATTTCAGATGGTAAATTCCTGGATCTAGGATTTCATAATTGGGTTCGTCAGATTAGGGTTTGTGATGTTTGGAATTTCAATGATGGGGTTTGCTTTAGTAATCCATATATACGACGTCCGATGACCGGTGTCAAGAATTGGGTTTGTGGTAAACCCACCTGGATGTTACTAGTAGTTAGACAATTTAGAGCAATGTACAAACAAATATAGGAAGATTTCTTGGTATAAGGAATAAAATTCAATGTAGCATTTTAGAATCTAAAATGTAATAAAGAATTGCATTTCTTAATTCACCTTAAATTATTTCTCTCTTGGTCCTCCACATGGTAATTAGTTGTGTTCTTGGTTTCTTTGGCCTTAGAGTATGGATGCAGAACTTCTGGTTCAAAGAGAGTGTTTAATTCGTATTTGTGATATATCGACCTTACCTTGAAGTTGTACAGGAGTTTACACCAAGATGACAAACATGGGGTAAAGTGGGTAGATATATATAATGATAAGTTGTCATTAAAAGTTTCTGTGAAGACATTAGACATTAGGGTCTATTGGTCTAATGTAATATTGGAACACTTTGTAAGAGCCAATTTATAAACTTAACAAATGTCGTGAGATATATGCATACGGGATTTTCTGGGGGGATTACATGTTACATTTGTTTAAATAAATGATTTTGTTTGTGTCACCATAGGCATTGATGATGTTAAACATTGTTGTGTCAATGGCTATATATATTAAGACGAAGGTATTATTAAGGGGTGAATTCATAAAGAGCCAAAAAATTTATCAGTTTATTGTTTTTAGCCACAAATTTAATTTTTATTGTTTTCGTCACTTTTTACCATTTTTGGACATAAAAGCCCTTAAATTTGAAATTTTAAAAAAAAGTAAATGGAGCGTGAAATCAAGTTAGCAATCAATTGTCTTTTGTTAGGGTTACAGAACGAGAAAGAGAAAGAATGGAAGATAAGAGATAGGCGTCGCTTCCGCTAGCCGTCGCCTCGCATCTCTCTCGCGGTCGCTTCTGGTAGCTGTCGCCTCGCACCTTTCTCACTGTCGCTGCGGAAAGAGAAAGGAAGAGAAGAGATCGATGCATCTCTCTTGCCGTCGCTCACACCTCTCTCGACGTCGCTCGCACCTCTCTCCCCGTTGGTCGCCGTCGCTCGCACCTCTCTTCTAGTCGGTGGCTGTCACTCGCACCTCTCTCACTGTCAATCATCGTCGAAGTCGTTGCTCTTTGTCAACACAATCTCAGAAGCTATCTAAAGGTTAGACGTTGTTAGCAAAATTGTAAATCTGTTTGTGATATACATCGTGAGCTGTGTTTTGCAGTAGTAGACTGTTGGAGTAGATTTGCCTTGGTCCAAAATTTCCAAAATTTTCGTTTGTTGAACACTAATGAGAGAAGTAGAAATTTTCCGGAGGTATTTGTTTCTAAATTTAATAGGTTTTTTAAAGTTTAAAAATGGATTGACCTTTTACAACCATTGAGATTAGATGGAGATAGAAGAATGATATATAGATATGTTATTGATGAGTGATGAGGTCCACCACTCTCATTTTGTAATCATTTTTGTAAATCTTATCATCATCATTATGTACACAGACTTGTTTTCGAGAAATATTAATTTTAATTGCTTTACATATATTAAATAGACATGCATTTTGTATGAAATCTGTCATGATGAATAATATTAATTGTTTTAATTAATTTCTATTGATTAATTTACCTGAGAGATTGATATCTGTTCAATGTAGTCGTACAATTGTCTAAACATGTTTACCATATTGAGGACCAAGAACAATGTATCATAAACGCATAATCTGTTAATTATTAATTACTATAACTCAGAATTTGTGATATACAACTCAGAATTTGTTTGTGATAAACAATCTGTTTCTGATATACAACACAATCTCAGAATTTTTCTTTTGTTTGTGATATACAATTAGAGTAGGTTAGTCGTTGCTCTAGTGTTGAATCATTGGTTTGTGAAGAAATGTAGATAGAAAAATGAGGAGATTAAACTGTGTTTTGCTCAAAATGAGGGGATTAAACCCTATTCAACTCTGTGCTTTGCTCAACTCTTTTTTTCTAAATTAGATTTCTGTACTTGGCATGTTATCTTTGTTGTACTGGCATGTATCTTTTTCGTATTGACATGTAACTTGTTTATACTGGCATGTATCTTTTTCGTATTGACATGTAACTTGTTTGTACTGGCATGAATCTTTTTCGTATTGTCATGTAACTTGTTTGTACTGGCATGTAACTTGCATGTATTATAGATCTAAATCCTCCCGGAGTTAATGGGATCAACAAGTTGGATGGTCATTTTGAGCTTGCTAGTTCTGATGCTGGTATGCTTCTCAGGAATGAATTGGAGAGCCCCCCCACCTTTGAGGGACCGTATGTCTGTTTTGGAGCAGAGAGTTGTGGCAAAAGGAAACAAGAAGTATGCTTTTTTATCTTCTCATTTCAATTCTAGCAAAAACCTGTTAAATTGGCATACTTGGTAGAACTCATATTGTGAAGTTTCACATTTGGATGTATAAACATAGTATTATATTTTTCTTTATTTTTCTCTGATGGTTATGGTAGGTTAATGATTTGTTTGTGACCCTGTTTGTCATGTCAAGCATTCAGGGAGATAACCCAGGAAGCAGTACGAGTATAACTTCAAGAGGAAAAGCATCTAAAGCACCAAGAACTAGTTTCATCATGGTCTTAGACTCGTCTTCTAAAGTTCATCCAACCTCTGGAGCTTTTCAGGGTTGGGAACAATTGAAGGATCGCAATGCCTCAATTTGAAAAATTGAAGGATCGCAAAGCCTTAATTGTTATGGTTGTTAGTTTTCTTTGGTTGGTTAAATTTTTGTACAAAACTTGTTAGTTGAATCGGGCACACACTTTCTATCCGAAAAGATTTTGCGTCATAGGTCTTTTTGGGGATGGGGAACCAAAAATGTCCCCGAGTTTATAGAGGATATGGCACTAGAAATTTTTGCAAACATTGTACCATTGGATTGATAAATTTGAAGTGTATGAAATATATGAAGTTATTCATTTTATCTTAAAACTCCTGGAATTATATTTTGAAATTAGTCTTTGAATTATCTTAATGTCAGCAGATTGTTATCTTCGATGATGCATCATACTAGAATGTTATCTTCAAATCATTCTTTGAAAATGGAATTCAGTATGACCTGGCATGTAACATTAGAAATACCTGGCATGTAACTTGATAAAGCCCTGACATGTAACTTTGTAACCAATACTGGCATGTAATAATACTGGAATGTTATCTTGAAATCATTCTTTGAAATATGGAATTTGCATGTAACATTCGAAATAACTGGCATGTAACTTCGTAAATAACTGGCATGTAACATTCGAAATAACTCGCATGTAACTTTGTAAATAACTAGCATGTAACTTCAGAAACAATTGGCATATAACAATACTGTATTTTTATCTTCAAAATAAATTCATTCAATACTGGAATGTCTTTCAACTGTGAAAATGAATTGTAATTGGCATGCAACTTCAAATTGCATTGGCATGTAACTTCAAATTGCACTAACAAGTAACTTCTAGCATGTAACAATACTAGAATGTCTTTCTACTGTGAAAATGAATTTTAATTGGCATGTAACTTCAAATTGCACTAGCATTTAACTTCAAAATGCACTAACATGTAACTTCTAGCATGTAACAATACTAGAATGTCTTTCAACTGTGAAAATGAATTTTAATTGGCATGTAACTTCAAATTGCACTGGCATGTAACTTCAAAATGCACTAACATGTATCTTCTAGCATGTAACAATACTGGAATGTCTTTCAACTGTGAAAATGAATTGTAACTGGCATGCAACTTCAAATTACACTAACATGTAACTTCTAGCATGTAACAATACTGGAATGTCTTTCAACTGTGAAAATGAATTTTAATTGGCATGTAACTTCAAATTGCACTAGCATGTAACTTCAAAATGCACTAACATGTAACTTCTAGCATGTAACAATACTAGAATGTCTTTCAACTGTGAAAATGAATTTTAATTGGCATGTAACTTCAAATTGCACGGGCATATAACTTCAAAATGCACTAACATGTAACTTCTAGCATGTAATAATACTGGAATGTCTTTCAACTGTGAAAATGAATTTTAATTGGCATGTAACTTCAAATTGCACTAGCATGTAACTTCAAAATGCACTAACATGTAACTTCTAGCATGTAACAATACTAGAATGTCTTTCAACTGTGAAAATGAATTTTAATTGGCATGTAACTTCAAATTGCACTGGCATGTAACTTCAAAATGCACTAACATGTAACTTCTAGCATGTAACAATACTGAAATTTGTTTTCAGTACAAGTGTCTTTCAACAGTGACTAACTGGCATGTAACTTCACATTTCACTGGCATGTAACTTGAAATTGCACTAGTATGTAACTTCACATTTCACTGGCATGTAACTTGAAATTGCATTAGAATGTAACTTATGGCATGTAACTTATGGCATGTAACTTGAAATTGCACTAGCATGTAACTTATAGCATGTAAAAATACTGGAACTCAACTTCAGTACAAGCATGAAATTGCACTGGAATGTAACTTGAAATTGCACTGGAATGTAACTTCAAATTGCACAGGTATGTAACTTCAAATTAAAACATCATTGCTATGACATACTTCAATCTAACTTAATAAAGTCTAAAATACAAAATATAGTATTCCACCCATACATATAAGAATTACAACATCATTGCTAATACGTTGCCGAAGAAACCCGCCATACACGGGTTGTGGAGTAGGTAGGTTACATTGTTGAAGAAACGTTGATTGTACTAGGTTGTCATCTTCCTCCAATATATTCTGCACACAATGTGTTGCTACCTTCTTCGAAACGGTAACATAAACCTCGGGTAATAGCTTATCTTCATCCATCATGCATGACACGTCTTTGTCATTCTCAATTCTCGGACGAGCAGTACCAGTAGTCGTAAAGGCCAACGAGCATAATTCTAGAGTAGACCTATCAATATCAACTTTGGCAACATCTTGCACCAACTTCACCAAGCCATCATAAGTCAAACCGATAGGAACATGGACCCACTTTGTCATACCACCCTCGTAACAATTGGCCACCTAACTTCCACTGTGATGGATGACCAATTTCTTTGCACCCATATTCCTGCATATAAAGTATTTACATGAAACATTTAAACTGGCTGGAAACTGACATGTAACAAAACAATATCTGATGGCATGTAACTTTAAAAATAACCAACTGACATGTAACTTAGAATAAACTATCATGTAAAGTCTACAATAACATGCATGTAACATGGGTACAAAAAATTACAACTGACATGTAACTTAGAAATTGCCCAGCATGTAACTTTAAAATAAACTGGCATGTAACTTACAAATACACTATCATGTAACTTTAACATAAACTGGCATGTAACCTGGGAACAAAATATCACAGTAGCTGGTTTCACTCTAAACTTACAAATACACTAGCATGTAACTTTAAAATAAACTGGCATGTAACTTACAAATACACTATCATGTAACTTACAAATACACTATCATGCAACTTACAAATACACTAGCATGTAACTTTAACATAAACTGGCATGTAACCTGGGAACAAAATATCATAGTAGCTGGTTTCACTCTAAATCGAAACCGATCTCTTTATCTTCATATCAAACGTAATGACCCTTGTAAAAAAACATGTGGGTAAGAGATACATACCGTTGAAAAACGTCGTTTGGCTTCGGATGGTGGTGTCTTCTTCACGGTGGTTGTCTTTTTCACGACGGTTTTCTTCTTCTTCACAGCAGAAAATTTCAACTCTCACCGTCGATTTCTTGTCCAGAAATTTCAGCTTCTTACCTATAAAATTTCAGCTTCTTGCCCAGAATATTTCAGCTCTCACCATCGACTTCTTGCCTAGAAAATTTCAGCTTTTCCCTTGTTGCCCAGAAAATTTCAGCTGTCTTCAGCTTCCCCAGAAACTTTCAGCTCTCAACAGAAATTTCGTTATTACTTCGTCTTGCCCAGATTGAAGATTTCGTGAGACCGAGGTGAGACCGAGATTGAAGATTTCGACACTCAAAAATGTCGTGAGAGAGAGAGAAAGAGAAAATTTCGTGTGAGAGAGGGAGAGAAAAAAAAATTCGTGAGAGAGAGAGAATATTGTAAATGAAAACAAAATGGAGGGATTTGGAAATAAAGAGCAAAATTTTGGGGGGAAATATTAGGGGGAAGTAAAGACAAAAGAAAGGTATATTTGAAGTTCAAGGCTAAAAATGATAAGTATAATCAAATATATATATTTGGCTAAAAACAATAAACTCATAAATTTTATGATCAGTTCTTGCAATTTCCTCTATTATTAATTGATTCATCACTTGCTAAGATATTGAAGTTTTTGAACTTTATAGGAATTAGGCCACTAACTATGAACACAAGATTATTTATTGGTATATTTAATTGGAAAAGAACAAAGCCAAAATTAGTTAGTGTGGATTGGTATAGATTCAATGACACATAAGGGTCATTTAGCAAATCATTAAAAAGGAAAATAGCCATCGTATAACACCAACTCAAAAAAGTGTCATAAACCCCTATTTCCTCGTCTAACTAGCACCATTTAAGACGTCTTCGAAGAACAGGGGTCCAATTTAAGACTTCGAAGAATTGTTAAGAAAAAACATAATACAATGAATTCTCCTCTCTTTAAGGTGGAAAGAGGTCTTCGTCAAGGGGACCCGATTTCGCCATTTTTGTTCAACATTGTAGTTGAAGGTTTGAATTGTTTGTTTTAGAAGGCTTACGAGGAGAATTTATTGGAAGGGGCGACTTTTGGTGCTAATTCATTACACATTTCGCATCTCCAATTCGCGGATGACACGATTATTTTTCTCAAACCGAATATTGAGCATCTCCGGAATGTTAGAAGAATTTTGAGGTGCTTTGAGTTGGCTTCAGGTCTGAGGATCAATTTTCACAAATCTAGAGTCACGAGAGTTGGTTCTAATGGGGTGAAAAATGACGACTGGAGTGAGGCTTTTAGATGTAAGTCAGTATCTCTTCCTATTTCCTACCTAGGATTGCCCTTGGGAGCAAGACCGTGCTCAATTCTGTTTTGGAAGGAGATTCTTGATCGCATTGAGAATCGCCTAGCCCATGAAAGAGAAGGTTTTGGAGCAAAGGTGGTAGGTTAGTATTAATCAAGTCTGTCTTATCCAGCTTGCCGTCATATTTTATAGCTGTTTTTAAAATGCCGGTAGCGGTGGCTGAGAAAATTGAGAAACTTCACAGAAGCTTCTTTTGGGGAGATGGCTAAGCTAGGCGTAAAATGCACTTGGTTGACTAGCAGTTGATGTGTAAAAGCAAAAGAAATGGGGGTTTTGGCATTGGTAGAATGTTAGACAAAAATAAAGCTTTGCTAGCAAAGTGGGTTTAGCGCTTTCGTAAGGAAGATAATGCCTTATGGAAGAGGGTTATATGTGCTAAATACGGGATGTCGACGAATGCTTTAAGATGGAATTGGTACAGCTCTTCTTCGGATTCGTACTTTGTTAAGGCTGTGAAGAGTTTGCTTGTTGAGGGCACCAGTACGACGACAGTCTTGAATGAAGGTATGAAGACTATTGCTGGGTGTGGAAATAAAGCTCTATTTTGGGATGACATTAGGTTGGATACAATTCCTCTCAAGCATGCTTTTCCGAGGATCTTTGTCCTGGCGGTGAATAAATCTGGTGTGACTCAAAATTTTGGCTATTGGGAGGGTGTGAGTTGGATTTGGAATGTGGCTCTGCGCAGACAACTGTTCGATTGGGAGAGAGACCAGTGGTGCAGTTTCAAAACCTGCCTTGATAGTGTTGTTATGAGAAAGTCTTTATCTGATGATCTAGTTTGGTCTTTATGTCTTAAGGGCTGTTATTCGGTTGCCTCCTTCCGCAGACAACTGGAGGACAATGCTATGAGCAGGAATCAGGATTCTGCTGAGAAGGACGTTCAGCTATGGAAAGGAATATGCCCTCCTAAGGTGGAAGTCTTTGCTTGGCAACTTCTTAGAGGAAGGGTGCCGGTAAAAGAGGTTCTGAACCGCTTTGGATGTGTCCCGAATGGTGATTTGGAGTGCCCCTTGTGCAAGTCAGAAATGGAGTCAATCGACCATCTCTTTCTCCGCTGTCTTTGGGCGTGGAAGATTTGGTCTAGATGCCTGGGGTGCTGGAATGTCAGTGGTTGTACCACTAAGTCTCTAAAAGACTGGTTCTCTAGGTGGGATGGATTATGTCCAGCAATGTGCCAAGGGAGAGCTTGGAAGGTGGGTTTTGCAGCAACAATTTGGACTATCTGGGAGGCAAGGAATCAGATAGTGTTTAAGGATAGCATGATGGAGTTAGATCATTGGGTGGACTTAGTTAAGTTTAGGATTGTTTGGTGGTTCAAACACCATGGAAAAGGGTCTTCGGAATCAGTTACGAATCTTATACTCAACATTCGGGATCTTTGCAAGGATTCTAGACCTTGAAAAAGTGGTGAACCGTGGGACTTGGTCTCCTCCTAAATATGATACCTTAAAATTTAATGTCGACGGATCGGCTAGGGGGTTGCCGGGGCAAGCGAGTATTGGAGGGGTGTTGAGAGATTCCAGTGGGAAGGTGCTTTGTCTGTTTTCTTCCTATATTGGCACCCAAATTCCCATTGCATCTGAACTTCTAGCTATCCAAAGAGCCTGTCAGCTGTGCAAGACCAAAGAGTGCTTATGGATGAAAAAGATTGTGATTGTAAGTGATTCCTATGTGGCTGTTTCGTGGATTAATGAAGAGGGGTTTGGGAATGTTGATCACATTAGCACGATTTGTGACATTAGAGAAATTATGAGAGTAATGGGAAACATTTCTGTTACGTTTAACTCGAGAACCACCAACTCTTTTGCTAATTCCCTGGCGAAAAAAGCTTATGTGCTGAAAGTGGAAAAGCTGGAATAGAGTCTGGATTAATGGGGGATGGTCTTGTTATGTGCTTTGGTCCCCTTTGCCCCTGTTCTGGGCATTCTGGTGGCTTTGTTTCTTTTCGGTTCTGGGTTGTTTGAATGGTCTCTGTTTTGTTTGTTGTTTTGTTGTGACAGTGTTTGTCTCTGGGTGTGGTTTTGTTGTGCTCTTGTTGAGGGGTGGGGGTCTGAGTTGTTGTGGCCTATTAGGTTGCTTGTTTCGTGTTTGTTTGTGGCCTGGTTGGCCTTTGAATAAATAACTTTTTCAAAAAAAAAATGAAAAGACTATGACACCCATCATCTTTTAGAAGCTATTTAAATGAGTAATGCTAGGCTTTCTAAATTTTTTCTCAAATTTTTTCCCAAATGGTATTGGCACGTGACGCGTCAACATCTTATAAATCATGAAATTATGTAGTGAGTAATGTGATGTTAGCACGTCATGTGCCAACACCATTTAGGAAAAAATTTTGGAAAATTTTTGGAAATTCTAACATTGCTCATTTAAAATATGTTAACTGTAGGGGGTGTTAAGAGTAGAAAAACCATATTAGCTCATCTGGATGCAATTATGAGAAACGTGAATGAAATTCTCCCTAAATTATAATTAAAAAAGCAGGTCGGCTGCTGGTAGTATTATTGTGCAAATTGAATATAGATTTTTTACCTGCTCTTCCTCATTTCTAAGAATCTTTGAAATTTTAATTTATTTAATCAAATAAAGACCGAACTCTAGGAATAGTTTAATGGAATATTATGGTAACCATTTGCCCCTCTCTTGAATCATGCAAGTGGTTCGTTTTTAAATATGTTGTTACAACGTTAACTTCATATTATTATTATAACCTTAGACTTCATATTATTATTTGAGTTTTGACACACAAATAAACGAAAGCATGAAGAAAGCAGAGCTGGTTTTCATTCCAGCACCAGGATTCAGCCATCTTGTATCAACTTTCGAATTCGCAAAGCGCATGTGCGATCGAGACCGTCGATTTTCAGTCACCTTTCTCATCATGAACTCTCTTTTAGACCCACCAGCCGTCTCCTTCATCGAATCACAACAACAACAGGAACAACAGATAATCAAACTCATACACCTCCCTCAACCTCAACCACCTCCACCTGATCACCTCAAACCCTACCCAGAAATTTACAAATTCACCCACAGAGAGAACTACAAGCCACTCGTCAAACACTTGCTCTCCAATATGATGCTATCAATTCGGTCTGCCCCCAACTCAGTACCCCAAATCGCCGGGTTAATCCTGGATTTCTTCACAGCACCCATGGTTGATGTGGGTCACGAGTTGGGTTTGCCTTCTTATTTGTTCTTGACATCTAATTTGGCACTTCTTGATCTCACACTATACTTTCTAACTCATCCAACTCATGTCAAAGAATCGGATCCTGAGTTGACTCTGCCGAGTTTTGTCAACTCAGTACCCACCTCTGTTTTGCCCGCACCAGTTTTTAGCAAAGAAGACGGATTTGTAGTTACTCTCAAGCTCGCTCAAAAGTTCATGGACATGAAGGGTATTATAGTAAATACATTTCAGGAGCTGGAATCTTATGCTTTGCTTTCATTTTTAGACACCAAAACTCCTCCGGTTTACCCGGTCGGACCGGTGCTCAGTCTAAGTAGTAGTAGTACCGACATTGTTCACTCGGCCCAAAATGAGACAATCATGAAATGGCTTGATCATCAACCCGATTCATCGGTGGTGTTCCTGTGCTTCGGGAGCATGGTAAAGTTCGGTGCAACTCAATTAAGAGAGATAGGGCTCGGGCTTGAATCTAGTGGGTACAAGTTCTTGTGGGCCATGGGAGGCGATTCCATCAATCATCATGAGGACATCCTGCAAGAAGGGTTCTTGGATCAGATGGCGGAGAAGGGAATGATCTGCAGGTGGGCCCCACAAGTGGAGGTCCTGGCCCACAAGGCGATCGGAGGGTTCGTATCGCATTGTGGTTGGAACTCGATCTTGGAGAGTTTGTGGTGCGGTGTACCGATCGTGACGTGGCCCATACATGCGGAACAGAAACTCAATGCGTTCAAGATGGTGAGAGAATTAGGATTGGATTGGCGGTGGAGATGAAATCAAGTCAAGTGAACAGTGAGGATCTGGTAATGATGGCGGATGAGATCAAGAAGGCTATAAGACGTGTGATGGATAGTGGTAGTGAGGTGAGAAAGAGAGTCCAAGAGATGGCAGAGAAGTGTAAAAAGGCCGTGATGGACGGTGGATCTTCGCATGGTTATTTTGCACGCTTGATTGAAGATATCATTGCAAACATTTAATTATTGCGCTTTGAAATTTGGAGATAAAGATTGTAAGTGTTAGAATTTTTTTTTTTTTTTTTCCCTTAGAGAGGTACTATTATCTACCATCTAATGTTTTTGGGAGATTATCAATTTAGTCCTTTGATATTCACGAATTATCTTTCTTTAATTGTCTTTTCATTTTTTATACCTGTGGTCTCTATATTTTCTTAAACCCATCAATTTGATCTCTATGTTTTCGTCAACACTCACAAAACAAACCCAAAAAAAAAAAAGCAAAATAACATTTTTACCACCGAAAGTAATAAAATGAGTTAAAAATACAATTTTACAACTAAATGTTTAATAATTTGATAACTTTAACATAACTGATTTTTCTAGTAACAATTTGACACATGTCACCATTTCTTTTCTTTTTTATTTTTAAAAAAGACTTAAAATAATAAATAAAGGGTGGTTATCAATTGAATCCCTAGGTTTTTGTGAATTATCTTTTTATTAATTGTCTTTTCGTTTTTAGTTCCTTTGGTCCCTATGTTTTCGTAAATCCATCAATTTAATCCCTTAGGTAGTCAACCGTTAGTCAAATTTAACGGTTTCAATGATATTTTTGTTTTTAAACCAAAAAATAGAATTGTTTTTCTTTTTATGTTTATATAATACAAAAAGAAAAAAGTTTTAAATCTGCACTATCCAAATCTTAGATGGACGGTGGAGATTTATTTATATATAAAAAAATAAAAATAAAAATTGGTAGATGGATCTCCACTATCCATCTCAGATGTAGAAATTTTAATCGGTGATGCTTATTTGTTCAAATACACAAAAACCAGCGCAAAAATAAAAATAAAATAAAGTTTTTCATCCTTAAAATGCACAAAAGCTAGCGCAAAACTAAATGTGCGTATCACTTATGGCACAAAAACTAATCATATGCTGGACATTTTCTATCACATACAATCAATTGAAGATATTAGATTTAGATGTCAATGTTATTTAGGTCTTATCTATCAAGATATATAAATACAATATGCTACCATATAATACAATGAGTTGAAGATGAAAATTGTGGATATAAGCTGGATAATGAAAATTATAAATATAGTATTAATTACAGTGAATCATCATAGCTTACAGCTGTTAGGATTATGCTCAATGGTAAAAGTGTAATATTGTAATTGACAATCTTCTCATATTAATAAAGTGAATTCTGATTCTTACAATTACTTATAGCATTTATTATTATAATTGCCAAGGTAAATAATCATAAGGTCAAAAGACTATGAGACATGAAGAATTGTTCATACATCCGGATATGTATGAGGTAGACACAATTCTTTAGTTAGTCTTGAATAACGTTCACAACTTAAGTTAAAGGTTGGGCACCTCTATCTTGTTAAAGTTGTAGAATTCTTTTACTAGCATTTGAGTGGGATCAAATGAATATGATGAGTCTAAAATCATAGAAAGGTTTTCGAGTAAAAGAATCTAGTGCACTAGGTGCATTGAACTGGATCACAATGAAATACTTTATCTAGAACCGTCACTAGATATAAGTCTTTTCATTAAAGAGGACAATCGGAGAGTCTATCTTAATCCTGAGATAAATGATGGACTTATGGTTGCAAGTGTTATCATTAGAGCTATCATTGAGTACGATTATATAGCATAGTCTATCCTCGATAGTTTGGTGGTATACATTTGTTAATCGATAGAGGACTTCATTTATAGATATGGACATCGTGGCTCCATTTATTAAATGAGAGTATAATATCATCATATGGATGTTTTGAGGTATTGGATATTAAATCTCAACGTTGAGTTTTCAATAATGATTATTGAAAACATGGCTTCTGGACAAGTCAAAGTATCCAAGTTCGAAATGTGGTCATATGAGGAAATATGGTAACTTGGAGAGCTATAGGCGGTCTATGAGCTCTTGGCGATTACTGATATTATTCACGAGGATACACTATCTCCTATAAGATTGTCTAGGGTATGAATGAGAAACATCTCCTTATTCTATCTTTATTTAAGAGTTCAATTTTAGCTCTTTAGTTGAATGAGTTAAAATTAATAGATTGGACCTAAGTGAATCATTTGTTGATTGTGATTAGGTTGTGTCTATTGAAGCTTAAATTTAGATAGCCCGCCAAGATCCCCAATCCACACGTATTTGCATGGATCACTTGATATATTCTACCGGGCCGATTTAAGGGTCCATCTAGAATTGTTTTTTAATATATTAAGAATATAATATGTCTATTATTTAATTAATGGGCTGCACTATTATATTAATATATTAAAAGGAGACATGTGGGCTTGTTTCTTTTAGTAAGAATGGGTCTGGTTCACATGTGGGTTTTTATTTAAAGTCCAATGGATTAAATGAAATAAGAAAATAATATATGGTCCATTTATATAAGTAGGGCGACAAGGTGTATATATTAACCTAATATATTATTTTGTTTCATTGTTTTAATTAAATAAGAATTAGTTAATTTATTAATTAATTGTTTAATTAAGAAACAAATCTTTTTCTGATCAGGAAATATATTTCCTAAAGTTATACTATTGGTAGTAGTATATTAAAAGTAAAAGACTTGTTTGATAAAAAATTCATAATTAATTTTATTTATTTAATCAAATAAGAAGTCTTTTTATTTAGTCAATAAAAGAATAAAAATATCTATGAGTTGGATTAGGTTTTGAAGTCTAAAGATTGATGGAAATTATGGTGCAACACAAACTCTTTTTGGTATGTGATTTGCAGCAACCCTAGTCTATTTAGAGGAAGATTTCGACAATCCTAAATAGAAGAGGAAGCAAAATTTCGGCCACCTATATAATTCCACATATAGAATTCGGCCACAATAGTTGATTGAATGATTCAATTTTTCTTCTTCTTCTCAATTCATGGAAAAGGATAATTTTTATTCTACTAAACATAAAAGAGAGAAGAGATTATTCTTTGATAGTACACCGATTGCTTGTTCATCAATAAGCTTGTGTGTACAACATCGAATTAGGTTCACGCGAGTTTCGATCATTAGATTGAGAACTCAAAAGTGACCGGAATAATTTTTGTCTTCTTTTGATTGTTTTGTGACTAACAAAAGAAAAAAAAAACTTTGTTCATCCATTCTCAGGTTTGCAATTCAAAGAAAAAGGGAGACCACGCTCCTAGGTGATTCACGTACGTGTTCGGATTGGAAGATCTCGCGGTACTGTTCACGATCACTGTTCACGGGGGCGGGGGGGGGTATTGTTCACGATCAATGTTCACGCTGGTACTGTTCACGGGCATCGGAAAAGATTTTGCGGATTACCAATCAACGTAAGTCAATCGGATCACGCGTCAAGAGGTATTTAACTCTAACCGTATATATTTGAGTTTAATTAATTAAAAGGTTAAGGTTCAACTTTGAGAAAAATTTTAAAACCATACGAAATCTATTTTTTGTTTCTTCCGCTGCGTTTTATATCGATTTTTCCCTACAACAGCCAGCAACAAAATTACATTTCCAAGCACGATTATTTTAGAATATGACAAATGGATTTCTTAATCTTAATCGGTAAAAATTATACCTTAAATTATGAAAATTACCCAAACCGCCCCTCTGATGTCTAATTCCCAGTTTACCCTTGAAAAATCCTTTTTTTCCTTATAAAATCTCACCGATGGTAGTGCGAAAAATCATAGAAATAGAGACACTTAAACAGAACATCAAACATGGAGAGGAAGAAGGTGACTCTTACGAGGATTGCAGATGGTAGTGCTAGGAAAGCAAGCCTAAAGAAAAAAAGTTGTGGGTTGATGAAAAAAGTGTATGAATTGACCATTCTTTGTGGTACCAGTGCATCTGTTATCATCTATAACCCAGATGATAAACAACTGATGACATGGCCTCCTCACACAGAAGCGCTAAAGATACTGACGAGGTTCTTTAGCATGCTAGAGATGCAGCAAAAGAAGAAAATAATTAATCAAGAGACTTACCTGGATGAAAAGGTGAGTAAAACGTGGGAACAACTCAAGAAGTAACAAAGGAAACATAGAGAAAATGAGATCTTCAATCTCATGCAGTATGTTGATCAAGGTAATGACCTTAATAAACTTAATGTAAATGACTTGAAATCTTTGGTTAAGTTCGGTGAGGAGAAGTGCAAGGAGATTAGAAAGAGGGTTGAATATTGTCAACAGATTCCTCTCTTTCCTAGTTCCCTTCCGCTTGCTCATCTCCCTTCTTTTGCTTTTACTCCCGATCCAGCTAGCCTCAATGTTGGTACTAGACCAAATGGCTAACAACATTAGAGACAATATCAATGGATTAGATCATGATCATCATGGGAAAGTTCTAGTAGAGTCTACTCAGTGGGACCAATGGTTTACCAATATGAATTACAACTCTAATAATATCGTTAGGAGTAGTAAAATGTCTAAAATTGGTCATATTGCTGGACTGAGTGCTTCTTACCAATCGTTTGAAGGCATTAAAGGTGGGAATGACATTGCTCTAGGCTTGCAACCTTATCGGAATGTTGAAACTAGCTTGCAACGTTAATAGTGCTGAAGAACATGACAAATAGATAGAGTTTCTCTGTCTTTGTTGGGAGAGGCAAGGGAGGGGATTTTAGGGATAATCTCTTTTCCATTTTTGTGGATAATCTAAACTTGAAAGTGGATCAGCGGAGTTTATGGGGTGTGTTCAAAACTTTTGGTAAGGTAAGAGACGGCTTCCTGTCAAAGGAGAAGAGGTATAGGAGGAGCCAGTTTGCTTTTATTCGTTTTAAAATTGCATATGAAGCTGTAAGAGTGGCTAAGACCACGAATGGCATGCACGTTTACGGTTAGGCCATTGTTACGAAAGTAGCAGAGTCAGGGTGGTCTAGGAGGAATTCGGGGTCGGTTAAGCAAAGTACGTATGGTGGGATGGATAGGGGGTATCAAATGAGAGATAAAGGGGATAAAAGAGAGAAGGTTCTGTCAGGTGAACATATGGACCGATCGTTCGTGGAGGTGGTGAGAGGATCTCTGGGTAATAGCTTTAATACTTTTGACAAGGAAGGGGAAAAACTTCTCTCGATGCAATGGGAGTTTTCAGCAGAAGGATTTGGATTGGCTGAACAGGTGTGCAGTTGGTATTTTGAAAGATTTTTATCAAGTCTCAAGAGTGAACAACCGCATAAATGCTAAAGGCATTGTGTTCACCTCATCTTACTCAAGGGACAAATCTATTCTATGGCGTTTTGAGTCTATATATCACAAGGAAGTTTTCATTAATTCAAGATGCTTATGGGATGATTGTTTCTTAATGATGGTAAGGTGGTCCGATTCTTTAACTCCCCAGTCACGGTTAGTTTGGGTGAACTGCTGAGTAGTACCCATGTCTTGCTGGAATAAGGCTTTTTTCTTGAAGTTGGGATGGCAGATCGGTAAGCCGCTGTTTATCGAAGAAGTCACTTTGAATAAAGTCCATTTAGACAAAGGATGTATACTGGTGTTGGCTCCTCAGGTCAAACAGTGTTCATATAAAATGAACGTTCTTGGTGATTTCAAGTCCTTTATAGTGAGAATAGAAGAAGAAGCGTGTTATGTGGATTTACTGTGGCTAGAAGACTTTCTGTAGTTGAGAAAGTCTCAAGATCAAGCTTGCCAAAAATCCATGCCAGAAAAGGAACGTTTTCAAATTAGCTTCCTAATGAAGTAGGTGAGGTTCCTTATTTGATCCCCTCTCAAGTTTAAAGGGCTACAGGCTACGAAAGAGATGGAGGTCAGATCAACCTGGTTGACAATAGGACTAGGATGGGGGTGACAGGACAGTGTAAGCTCGTGGTTAGAGGAAGAGCGTTGGTGCTAAAAAGTGTCTTTGGAAAAGAGAAAAAGAAATAGACTAGGAAGGCTAAGAAGAAGCCTATGTCTTTTGTGCTTCAGAATGGGAAGTTAAATTTGGAGAAAAGGAAGGAGTGTGACAGGGGTCAAGTCAGTAGTTCTGAAGACTGCTCCTCGTGGTACGAGGAAGATGTCAGAAAAAGTTTATTTTTGGACTCTCAGAGGACAAGAGGTGAAAGCTCTAAGAAAAAGCTGATTCATCATGTCAGTGAAGAGGAAAGGAATGTTCAAGTTGGTGGGTTTAAAGCACTACAAAATAGTGTAGTGGTTTATAGGCTTTCTAAGCCCAAGAAGGTTTCTTTCCAGGCCCGGAATGATAATGAAAGGCTTGAGTTATGTGTGGATTTGGGCCCTGTGGAGGTGGATCCACTTGAAGAAAGGAAGGATCATAGGGTGCTTAGGCTTGATAGAGAGGATAGAGAGGATAGAGAGGATAGGGGTCTGGTAACTTTAGCTGAGGAAGTTGGGCTATCTTGTGATAGTATGGCAACTAATGAGGAAATGGTCCATGGCACTGTGGCAGTTGAAGAGTTGTTTGGTAATGCCTTTTCTAACTCAGTAGATCAGTAAGAGATTACAACAAGAGATTCAGATCTCCTTGTGTTTAAAGAGGTATGAGATGGTTTCTTCAGCAAAAGCGGTGAATCCTACGAAGAGATGGTTCAATTCAATATAGAGGTGGAGGAAAAGTTCCTTTCGGGCAATAAGAAGACATCTTCTCAAACTGATAGTGATGAGGCACTTGTTCAAGCTAATTTTGATATGGAGATGAGGCTTGCTAGGGGTTTGGAACTCGATATTGAGGGGAGGAAAAATCCTTACCCACCACAGGGTTCTAGAGAGAAAGAGAAAGGTAACTTAAGCTCTGTGTCCAAGCACAGTATGAACACGAGATTCTCCAAGTTTTAGCCCGCAGATTGCTATATGGTTGCTTCGCCAGAACAGGTTGGGCAGAAGTCAAGCTCTGTAGAGGAAGAGGTGGCTAATGTCATTGCAACTGGTACAGCTCTAGGTTTCAATTTTGAGGGTGTTGAGAAGGGTGTAGTGGAAGTGATAGCGAGAAGCGAGGTAGAGGATGAAGCCAGGTTTGCTGATATGTCTGGTTAGTAGTGTTTTTGCTTGTTTTTGATCTGGTGGGGTTTTGTAATTTCTATGTTAGCAATTTCCTGGAATGTGAGAGGCTTAGGAAAAGTGGAGAAGCGTAAGGTGGTGAGAAATATGGTGTTAAAATTTAAGCCCATTATGTTGCTACTATAAGAGACCAAACTGGGCTCGTTTGACAGTTGTGTCATAAGGTCGTTAGGGGGCACCTTTTTAATAAGAGGAGTTGGAGTGGATGCCGAATGAGCTTCTAGCGGATTAATCACACTATGGAATGATGAGCTTTTCAAGGTGAAGTTATGCATTATGTCTAATAGAAGTATTATTTTAGAGGGTGAGCTTACAGAGTTGAAGAAAGAGGTGGTTATGTGTAATATTTATGCAGCAAATGTGGAAAGTGAGAGAAAGACGATGTGGAACTACATTCTGTGAGCGCAGAATTCATTTCCTCAGCCTTGGTGTATCGGAGGAGATTTTAATACTGTTTTTGATCCGTTGGAAAGAAAATGAGTGGTGTGTGGTATGGGATCTGTTCGGGACTTCAACTATTTTGTGCTTAATGCAAAGGTGGTGGACATTCCCTTGCTTGGAATGCCTTTTACTTGGTCAAATAATAGAGAAAAAATTGTTTGGGCCAGATTGGATCGGTTCCTAATTTCTCCGGAGATCTTATCTTGGTTTCCTAATATGACACAAGCAGGTTTACCGAGGTCTCTCTCAGACCATAATGCTATCGTGATTGGGGAAAAGAAGGAAAGTTGGGGACCTAGTCCATTTCGTTTTGTCAACAGTTGACTAGAGAATAAAGTCATGATTAATGAGATTGTAGCAGGATGGATTGGTTGCAAGGTGGAAGGGTCTAAAAGTGTCTTTTTGGCAACCAAGATTAAGGGGTATAAGCTTTGTATGAAGAGGTGGTTGAAGGCCAATAAAAATGAGGAGTCAGTTTGTAAAGTAGGGGACCCCAGTTTAGCTTCAGTTGATAGAAATGCGAGTTTAGAAGGCTGGACAGATTTTCTTAAAAATGAGCTATTGTCTCTCCTATCAAAGCTGTAGACGGGTCTTAGAAGGGAGGAGCAGTTATGGAGGCAAAAGTCTAGGGTTAAGTGGCAGAAGGAAGGGGAGAAGAATTCGAAATTCTTTCAGTGTATGGCAACTCGGAGAAGAAGGGGGAATCATATCTCTAACATATCTTTCCAGGGAATCAAGGTCTCGGATCCAAAAGGGGTGAGGGAAGGGGTTTTAAGGTTTTTCAAGGAACATTTTGCTAATGTTGAGTGGAAATGTGTTAGTTCTTGACTTTTGTGTTGGCACAATTCTATATCAAAATGACATTTGCTTTGTATTGATTAGTTGTCAAGGATTTGTGGATAATCAAACTTCAAGGAAGATTGGACATAATTCAAGCAAACGGGTGGCTTCAAGAGGAATAAATCTACATTGTTTAGCAAAAGGTATATTGAGATATCCTTCTTCATGCAAGACTAAGGCACACACTTACATTGCATTCATATGTGTCCTTACATCATTGTACAAAATTTGATTTAACACAATACACACACTTGTTCATGTATGCACATGCATTAGATTTAAAATTGACAATTTGCATAAATTGCATGTTCTAGGATTAGTTCTAAGAAATAGCATACTTGTGTGTTCTTGTGTTTATTGGTTTGTGTTTATTTGTTAATGAACTTGATTTTGAGCTTATATAATTCCTCATTGAGTTCCAATTAATTTGGTTACTCATTCATTAAGTTTCAAGTTCAAAATAGGAGGTTAAGAAAATTTTCGTGATTTTATCGTACATGGTTTTCGTCCTTATTTTTCAAGTTGAATTCCATATTGTTTGTGAAAGTTTTCTTAACGTCTTTTGTGCATGAGGGAGTCCCAGTTCGTAATCCGAAAACGGATTCAAATTCGGAGTTCGGAGGCCGAAGAACTGTCGAAGAACACGAGAGGTGCATGAAAGGGAGCAAAAGAGAACAAAAATGGCAAATTGCCATTTGCCCCCGTTTGGCCATGTAGGCGCGTGGGGCTCACACCAAACACATTGTGCTGTTCGCGAGAGATGCACGCCAATCTTACTTTTCATGATTTAAAAGGTTTTTGTTACATGTATTGCATGTACATAGATTTTGGTGTGCCATGCTTAATTAAATGCATGTTTAACTTGACTTGTTTTCCTATTGGTCATGTGAGAGTTTCTTTGTGTGAGCTCACCACACCGGATAACTCTCTTTCTCTTTATAATGTCTCTCACCGTGAATTCAAGATAGAAGAGAAGAAAATATTGTGCAGTTTTTCTTTTTATTTTTTCTCTCAAATTTTCTCATCTTCTAAACACCTTAACTTTCTCATTTGAACTCCAATTCAAGTGATTCAAATTGGAGATTGTTTGTCTATCAATTTTCTATCATCTCCAAGAAGGTTTGAGGTCTTTTGATCAAGTTTTTAGGTGTCTCTACACTAAAAACCATGACAGCATAGTTTTCCTGAGGTATTGAATTTTCTCGTGTTTTGTACTTAAAAGTCTTCAATTGCCTTGGGTTTTCTTCTCATATATGTGTATGTTTGCTGTGTAAATATTGATTAGAGAAATGATCTCTAATAGAGCTAGTTTGAGCTTCAATTGATTAACATGTTGAGTTAGGTTTTTATAAATCTATGTTTTCACATATTTGAGTTGTTGTATTGTGCTAACTTCAAATCTAGGACTATTTTGTGTTCATATTGACATGATTTTGTTGATTGATAGTCTTTTCATATGCTAGATCATTTTAATTGAAGATTGATTGAAATAGCATATTTGATTGATGATTTAGAACTTGATTGGATTTAATTGATTTTCTTGAGAATCTAAGTTCTATTATTTTGCTAGAATTTCAATTTTGATTTCATCAAATTGATTTTAGCATCTTTATGTGAATTGAACATAATCTAGATTTTTGTATGTGTTAGGTGTTTCACATACTCTAGGTTGTTAGTTCATGTTACAAGATCTAAATATATTTGATTTGTGCCTTTGATGATGAATATCTAGTTCTTCATGATTTGTGTCTAATCCTCACATCTCATTTGTACATGCATCATTATGATTGATTGCATTGTTTTTAGGATCATAAACTAGAATACATATGTTATGTGCATATTGGTTCAATTCTAGTTTCCATAGGATATATTGATCATATATACTATGTTGTGTGTGTTTGCATCATTTGCACTCACTTAGATCATTTACCTTGCAAAAGGCCGGAAGTCTCATTTCTTAGAGTGATTCTTTGAATTGAGCATTGTAAGTCTTAGCTAGAGTCGGGGTGACTTGGATAGCTAAGCGGTGGAAGTCACATGTTTGGAGAATGGTTCTTCAACTTGTGCAAGTGAAAGTCTTAACTAAAGTCGGAGTGACTCGGATAGTTAAGCATGTAAGACTTGGCTAGGATTGGCCAATCGGGGTGATCCGGATAGCTAAGCAGCGGAAGTTACATGTTTGAAGAGGGGTTCTTCAACTTGTGCAGAAGTCTTAACTAGGATCGGGGTGATCCGGATAGTTGAGCAAATGGGCATCACTTTCATTGTGTATGGTGAAAGTGTAGATTTCTAGGTGAAGTGGTCACTTGAGAGATTGTATCTTTTTATCTTACTAATGGATTTGTTTTCCGGTGGTTGTGGTATCAACCCGTGGATGTTTCCTCTTAGGAGGTTTTACCACATAAATATCATATGTTGATTTTCTCTATCCCTATCTCCTTTATTTGCATATGTGTTGATATATAGCTTAATTGATATCTTTGTAATTGATATTCATTGTATATCATTTTTGTATATGTTGGTGTTGACTTTGTTTGAACAAGCATATCTTTATTTGAATTGATATTGCTTGTGATTGTATTTGACCCCCCCCCCCCCCCCCCCCCCCCCCATCTAGCTTAGCTAAAGGCAAATTAACCGTGAAGATAAGGGGTCTTAACCTTAAGCAAATTTCGAAGGCTGAAAGAAGCTCTTTGGAAGAGGTTTTTAGTATAAAGGAAGTGTGGGCAGCTGTATGTAGTTGTGATGGGAATAAAGATTCCAGTCCCGATGGTCTGAATTTGAATTTCATTAAAGAAAATTGGGAGGTGATACAAGTGGACTTTATGAAGTTTATTCAAGAGTTTCATGGGAATGGAGAGGTTGTGAAGGACTTGAACAATACGTTCATAGCTCTCATTTCTAAATGCTCTAATCCGGAGACTATGAGGGATTTTTGACCAATTAGCTTAGTAGGATCTATGTATAAGATTCTTGCAAAAGTGCTTGCTAATCGTTTAAAGATGGTAATGTATTCGGTGATTGGGGAGAATTAGATGGCGTTTGTGAAGAATCGTCAAATCTTGGATAGTTTTGTGGTAGCTGAGGAAATCATCTACTCTTGGAGGAATGACAAGAAGGGGGGTTTTTGGTGAAGCTGGACTTTGAAAAAGCGTACGACTCAGTGGATCACTCTTTCTTAGATTCGGTTTTGGAAGATATGGGGTTTGGCATAAGATGGAGGCATTGGGTTAGGTGTTGTATTTCGACTCCGTTTATGTCTGTGTTGGTTAACGGTAGCCCTACAAAGGAATTTGGGGTGGAGAGAGGTCTTCGTCAAGGAGATCCAATATCGCCTTTCCTTTTCAATATCGTTGTTGAAAGCTTGAGTTGTTGCTTGAAAAAAGCTTTTGACGTGAATATGATAAGAGGTGTGTTCTTTGGAAATGAGGAGGTGCACATTTCTTACTTGCAGTTCGCGGATGATACCAACCTTTTCCTGGAGCCGAAATTGGAGTACATTGTAAATTCCAAAAGAATCATGCGCTGCTTCAAGATTGCTTAGGGTCTAAGAATCAATTTCCACAAATCTTGTATGGTTAAAGTGGGGAAGAATCTGGATGGAGAGGATGAGTGGGCAGCGTCATTCAAATGTAAGAAGGCTAAATTTCCTATCACTTATCTTGGAATGCCTCTAGGAGCAAGACCATCATCTAAAGCTTTCTGGTATTCGGTATTGCTTCGTATTGAAAAGTGTTTGGCTCATTGGAAGAAAATTTTTTGAGTAAAGGTGGGCGGTTGGTGCTGATCAACAGTGTTCTAAGTAGTATACCTACTTATTTCATGGCAGTCTTTAAAACGCCAGCTAGTGTGGCTCTTTCTATCGAAAAACTTCAGAGGAGTTTTTTTTTTGGGAGATAGGGCAGAGAAGAGGAAACTTCATGCTATAGATTGGGGATCCATTTGTAAAAGCAAAAGAAAGGGTAGGGCTTGGGATCGGGAGGATTTTCGATAAGAATAATTGGTTGTTAGCAAAGTGGGTGTGGAGCATTTGGAAAGGAAGAAGATTCCTTATGGAAGAAGGTTATTTATGCAAAGTACGGTGCACAACCAACAAGTCTGATATGGAAGATAAATGTGGTTGCTACGGCTTCTTCTGTTGTTAAGGCAGTGTGGGGTCTGTTCAATGATGATTCCCTCACGGTGAAGATTCTTGAAGATGGTCTAAAGGTTGTGGCGGGCTGTGGTGACCGAATTTGCTTCTGGAATGATGCATGGTGTGACGTTTTTTCGCTGAAAGAAATGTACCCTAGAATTTATGTGTTGGCAGTAAAAAAGAATGGCCCTATCAAAGAGTTTGGTATGTGGGAAGAAGACATTTGGTACTAGGATGTCCAGCTTATGAGGAGGTTGTTTGACTGGGAATTGGACCTTTGGAATGTTTTCTCCTTTACTTTGGGTAGTGTTAAGCTTCACAGGTCTGTGACGGATTCTTTGGCTTAGTCTTTTTGTCCTAAAGGAATTTTTTCGGTGAGGTCTTTGAGACGTTCTGTTGAAGATGCAATTATAGATGGCTTTACAATGTCTGATCCAATCTGGCAGGTGCAATCCTCCGTAAGTGGAAGTCTTCTTATGGCAACTCCTTAGAGGTATGATCATGGTGAAAGAGCGGCTGCATCGTTTTGGAATGCTTCCGGCTAATGGTTTGTATTGTCCGCTGTGTAAGGCTCAGGTTGAGTCTTGTGATCATTTGTTTCTGTCGTGTACCTGGGCGTGGGGTTTATGGTCTTCGTGTGTGAGCTAGTGGATGGTAAAGTGCTGTCCGAATTGAAACTTTAAAGAATGGTTCTGGAGCTGGCAAGGTTTGTGCTCTCTGCCTAAGTATGGTAAAGTTTGGGCGATGCTTTTTAACACTATTGTATAGTCTATTTGAGAGGCGAGAAATCATACAGTGTTCAAAGGAATCCCCACATAATTAACTTACTATACGGATCTGGTAAGGTACATGGTCACATGGTGGTTCAAACACCATGGCAAGGGCTTGACGGAGTCGATTACAGTCATTTTGGAGAATTTGAAGACCTATTGTGTTGATGTCAAACCTGTGAGAAGTTCTTGTAAAGAGGAGTGGTTACCCCTTAGTAACGAGGAACTAAAATTCAATGTAGATGGTTCAGTGAGAAGGGAGTCGGGAAGGGCTGGTATCGGGGGGGTTCTTCGCAACTCCCTAGGTGAGGTGTTATACTCCTTCTCGGTTTTTATGGGCAACTTGGATGCTAACTCGACAGAATTATTAGCTATTCAAAAAAGCTTACAGCCTTTGTGCCTCAAAAGCCTATTTGGTTGGGAGAAAAATCAGTATTGTTAGTGATTCAAGGGTTGCAGTATCGTGGGTGACAGGATGGCGTTTTTGGCAACATCTCTCTTGTGAACATGATCTATGATATACGTTCCAAGCTTCAGTTCTTAGGCAACACTTCTGTGAGCTACAAGTCTAGACTTTCGAACTAGGTGGCTGATGGCTTGGCTAAAAGGGATTCTTCTATGGAAAAGGATGACATTCGGTGGACTGAGTTTTAATTTTTTGGTTAGGGGCTCTTGTTCCGTTCCCCTGTTTTTGTTGTGCCTTGTTTTTGTTTCCTTGTTCTATCTGTTTTGTTTCTGTGTTGTCTGCTGATGGGCAGCTTGTTGCTCATTTGTCTTTGGTTTGTGTTTGTTGTGTTTGTGTGTGGGCCTTCTTTTGTGAATGAAGTTTGCCTTCTTAAAAAAAAAAACGTTAACAATGCTGATATGTGGCTGCCTTCTGAGTTGTTCAGAGGTAACATTATTGCAAATGATATTAGGTTGCCCTATGATGTTACCAAAGAGTGGCATACAAATTTCAATCCTTGAATTTATATGTATTAGTCTACTTCTGATTTCTTTGTTATTGTTATCAAGTTTGGGTTATGTTTTTATGCTTTATGTCTCCTTCATTTGCGTCGTATTTGGTTCACGTATACCGTATCAGCTCCTACTGTGCTATCTTTTGGTGCTATGTTTGTGTCATTTCAATAACATTGTTATGTGTTTCTCTTGCTTTTAAATGATATTCTCGTTTCTTGTTTGTTTTACAATCATGAATCACAAATAATTGTTTTTTAAAAAAGTATTAAAATAGAAATGTCGAGATATGCCGAGATATGCCAAGATCTGACAACACATGTATAGTTCGAATAACTACTCCCACGAACTATAAAATACGTATAGTGAAACTCGAACCTCTCACCACCACTGTGGAAAAGAGATACACAACCATCTCTACTAAAAGGTGATGTATGAATCACAAATAATTAAGAGAACCAAAGAGAAAAAATAATCATATAACTAAAGCTTAATCTATGTACCATGGTTGTCATGGAGAACTAAAAATATATGAATCTATTGAGTGATATGTTATGACAAGTGATTTGTTATTACCACCATCCAGATCCACCATAAATGTGAAAAAGAAAGTATATACCACTTACAACTTTAATTTCTACATTAGCCCGTAAGAAAATGTTGACGAAAAATCCTTGAAAGAAGTTTTTATAAATTTTAAAATTAAGGAGTGGTTTTGCAAATTTATTCAAACTTAAAGGTAAATTCTTTGAACTCTCCTCCATTATATTTTGAAGTTAGGAATGGGACTAGAAAACATTTATTTAATCTCGAATTTAGAAATAATAATTTATTTAAATGTAATAAATTTAATAAACCCCTTAACCTTCTATCAAAAATTAATAATAATAAATATATAAAAACTTTAACCTGCACTAATATATATAACCCTAGGTAAAATTTATAAGTAACCATAAAATTAGGGGCTTTACTAATTTTACCTAGGATTAACATTTTTATTGTTTTTACCAAAAAAATTCACTATTGGGACAAAAGTGCCCTTCAGTCAAAATGAATTAAAAAAACAAAAGAAAATAAAGAGAATAAAAAAACAATAGAACAGGAAAATTAAAAAGCAAAACGTAAAACAAAAATCAAAGTTTCTTTCAGTGTTTGAAATAGACAGGAAACAAAAAGAGAGAGACTAAACGATCCACGACCAAGAGACAACCTCGATGGAGAGACAAGCAAGACAACCCCGATAGAGAGACAAGCAAGTCCTGACCCCAATCCGAGAGATGAAGGAGAGACAACCCCGACGGAGAGACGAGCAAGAGATGAACGAGAGTGATCACAGGAGAAAGATGAGAGGCAACCAGCTTGGATTCGAAACACAGCGGCGTGGAAGAAACAAAAAGGTGAATTTGTGGATTTCTTTTGATTTTAGGGTTTCCTTTGATTTTGTTTGATTTTATTAGGTTGCATTTGTGGATTATGATTTTAGGGTTTCTTTGGTGAATTTGATTGAACATGGTAGAATTTTTCTTGTTGAAATCAGTTTGGTTGCTAATTTCACTCCATACACAAATATGTTTGCTAATAAAATTATGTACTAGTATGCTTAAATCTGCCTGAAATCTTTTTGTGTTGAAATTTTGAGATATGAATTTTGTTTGGCTATATGAAGAAATGGTTCGAATGCTGAAATTACAGTTGAAAGTTGAACCTATATGAAGAAATGGTTCGAATGAAATCCGATGGGAGTCTATTTACATTATTGATTTGGAGTGGAAGCATTAGGTAATCGTATTGATGTTATGTTCCTACAACAACATGTTAGCAATATTTATGAGGTTGACTGAGTTTCTTGATTGAGGGTGTGTGTGATACAGTCACTAGCTAGGGCATAAGTTGTAGGTAATGAGATCTGTATCATTCTAATGTTGAAAAATTATTCTAATCTGTTTCCTTACATTGCTTTTGTGTGAAGTGTAATTTATGCTTCTTAGCTAAACATGATTTTTTTTTTTTTATAACTTGAAAAAAAAATTATTTGATTATGTTAACAACAGAACTTGGTAGAACAATGAACAACTTGTGGATTTTGTAGCACTTTGTTGTGCAAGCTCTTGATAAATGTGAGATAGTGAACTGAAAACTCATTTTCAATGAAACAGAATCCAGTCATCCAAACTGATTTTTTTAGTTATTTTGTTTTTTTTTCCTTGAATTAGTGTGTTTAATTGTTGTGAACTGTAAATTTCTTCTATGTCGTTTAAATTAATTTCTTCTAATTTCCAGACAGATTATATGTGCTTTCTTTTTTCAAAATTTTATTCATCTTGGATTTTTTTTTATGGTATGAAATTGGTTGATTTTTTTTCTAGGGTTTAGGCTGGAAATAGGTGTGTGTTTAATTGAGTAGTACTGGTGCTTTTAATTGGGTTGGAAATAAGTGTGTTTTTAATTGGGTAGTACTGGTATGTTTACTTGGGTTGGAAATAGGTGTGTGTTTAATTTGGTAGGAAATAGGTGTGTTTAATTGATGAAACATGGTATGTTTAATTTATTGAACCCAAGTTATTTGAATTGTGCAGATGGAAAATATCGATTATAACCTGTATTTTAAGGTAAAAAGGAATAAATGAAATCAATAAGCATTAATCAACGTGAGTTATCGGTTGAAGAACATAGTTACTATAGATAATATCTTACGTCAGGAAGGGAAGCACAAGGAATTCATGTCTTGTTGTTTCAAGCAATTCAACAACTTCCCTACAAACTGGTCGTTCTCAGCTAGGATTGTGCACAGCGTACTGTTGAAGGAAATTACGATAGATGGTGCAACTGAGAACAAATTGTTTATTTCGTTAGGTGGTAAAAAGGAAAGATTTGGATATATGGTGAAAATACACAAACGTGTGTCTAAACAACCAAGAGGGGGATGAGGGGGGGTGAATAAGTTGTTACTCGGTTAATTACCAACTTTTTCGATTAATCAATATTATCAAATCACCAAAATAGAACAAGCAATCAATTGACAATTTAAAGGTGCTGAAAACAATAAAAACACGTCAATTGATTTACGTGAGAAACCCTCCAACTGGGCAAAACTCATGGGCTATCTATCTAGCCACACACAGTCCTTAATCCACTATATATAATGATGTTTACAACCTAGGTTGACCTCTAGTCACACCATTCATGGTCACTAACCCACCACTACTACCACGCGAGCCTTTTATAGTGATTCTAGATCAATTGCTTGTGCACTAATCCACTTAGTCACAAGACTTAACTCTCAAGGTAGAGATAAACAACTTATGTGAATATATGTCAATATTCTAATATGCAAATAATGCTAGGCAACACTTAATGCTTATCTAGAGATTTATGATGATTTATGATGGCAATCAAACAATCCTAGATATCAATATGTCTATATGAATGTTCATAAAGACCTAACTAGATAAAGATATGCAAGTCTAAAACTTAGTTATCAAACAAAACCCAACCAACACAAGTTGTCACAAAATATAACAAGGGCAATAAATATACAATCAAGAAATGCAATCAATGAGTCATAACCAACAATGTCTAGATGCAAGACAAAGAGACTTAGCTAGAGGGAAATAATGTCCTAAATGTAAACTATCAACAAACAAACCAAATCATACAAAAGAACTCATAAAAATATGCAATCCTAGCATTTAATCAACTAATAAATGCAATAAAACACAATCTTGGAAAGTTTGAACAATTAACAAAGATGGAGTGTTTGTTCAAATTACCAAGTTAGCTAAAGATGAAGACCCATGCCTTAAAGATGCTTAATGATGTATAAGGATGATGGGTTATGGGTTTGGAGAGTTAAAGAACAACTCTTGGAGATTCTCTCACTAAAGGGATTCTTCATCTCTCTAAAAGTGGATTTTTAAGCTCTAAAAATCTACTGGAGAAGATGAAGGGGTATATATATATATATATATATATATATGAAACCTTAGACAAAGTGATGCCATTTTGGCAAAGAGGCTGCAAAAATACGTCAGACCGCAGTGTGTACCGCGGTTCGGGCAAGTGTCCAAACCGCGGTATACACCGCGTCACACACTCTGGACAACTTTACGGTGGAGACCAAGTCATGGACAACATGCACCAACCGCGTAAGAAACCGTGGCACAACACAGAGACTACACTGGACAAGACCGTGGTGTATGAGTGATGCACAACCAGCGGTACACCCAGCAGCCCAGGCCACGGTAGAGTGAAAAAACTCTCTTAACAACACAATGAACACATATATCCTATAAGAATATTGTGCAAGTGTGAAGTGTGTAATGAGCATGCATGAAGATAGATATAACATGAATGTGCACCAACATGTAACACATAAAAATATACTAGATAAGAAGATGCATGAGTTGTGTGTGCGTGCACTAAATCTCTCCAAAGAATCAAGGACATGTGATTTACCTTGAAGAGCTCTTTGAGCTTGAGGTTTGCTAGGGAAGCTATTGAAGCTTGATCATGAACAATTGGAAGCCTAATCTACCCCTACAAATAAACCCCAATATGGTTTGTCAACGAAATAAGCCCATCAAAAATCGAGAAACTTATAAAGGAGGTTTTGTGTGGCTACCGATCTACGGTTTGGCCAACTCTCAGACATTATAAACACGCCTTACGTGGCAAATGCAGACGGCATCCAGAAAAGGTATTGGTCTGGAGAAGAAGGCGGCGATTTGAGATTGTCCGCCGTTTATGATCGGTTTTTAGAGGGAAACTTCCAGCAGCTCGACGATTCACTGAAGATGGCACTTTTTTGATAGCAAACAATGTTTTGTTTCGTCAACCCTATAATAAAAAAGTCACCAATTGTCTTTTAAATTTGGTTGATAATCTGGATGCAGTCAATTCATTTGCATGGGGCCATGACGTATTCAAGATAACGATGCCCTACTTAAGGCACGGATTTCGATTAAGAAACTCCAAAAAAGGGTATGACCCAATCAGGTACCAGGTATACGATTTCCTATGGGTTGTTGAGGTTAGTTTTGATTACTGTTTTTCTTTATTTAATATTGGTTTTTAAATTTAAAGTTATTAACTTTTATAGTTGTCATAACTTGTCATTTTCAGGTATGGATGATGAAGGCTGTGGACAGTCTGATCGATGGGTTTGGCATGAGATTACAACATCTACAGTCTAGGATAAGGCGTTGGACAATGCGTAAGAGGCCTCAAAATTTTGTGCAAATGATTTCAGATCTCGAAGCTAATATTCGTAGTGGGAAGGTGGGTTATTCGCATACACACTCACACATATATTTATTAAATAGTTTACAACATTGTAGACCATTTAATATTATGATATTATTACAGGCTCATGTCTTGGAGGTATTGGAGGCAACGAATGATGAGGCTCGAACAAATTACTAGGTCGGAGTAGACTTTGATATGTCAGTGGGTTCGCAATTTATACCTCTAGTGGAAATGAAGGAAAAGAATGAGTTGTTGGACAATAGAGATGATGGTGACGATTAAGGTGATGGTGATGATGGAGCACCAACAGGTAAAATTCCATGGAAGCGGAAGGCACCAAAGCAGAAGAAAAAGAGATCGGTGAAGAAGAAGCAAATGAAAATAGTCCCAGTCACCAGCCTTGATGAAGAAGATCCACTCCATTCTCCATATTCACCTGGATATACATCGACTCCACGTGACGATCCACTTTCTGCAGGATTTACACCTACCTCTAGATGTGTCAAATGGGCCGGGCACGGGCCGCCCGGCCCATCTAAAAATTGTCCATGAGGGTTTGCAGGACGGGCAAAGCTCGGCCTTTCACATTAATATTGAAAATATAGGGGTTAGTAAATCACGTGCCATAATAGATAATATTGGAAATATGTCTTGATGTTGCTTCCACCAATCCAAAATACTCAAAACTTTCTATTCTTCTTTCGTGAAAAAAATCAAGCAAGTATGTTTCTAAATATCTATATAGTTCAGAACAAGTAGAGCCAGATCCACTTCTTTGCCTACCTATCCTTGCAATTACTGACCATGAATAATCGTCAGTAATAGGATCCACATTTGATTGAGTACTTTTGTTGGCACCATATCTTGTTTCATATCCATTATAAAGGTCAATCAAACCTTGAGAAATATCATAATTTTGTAATGGAACGGTCAAGTTTTGAGAAATTTCAAAAACTAATGCTTCAACTCCCTGTAATTTTATCCTTGGGTCCAAAATTGAAGCTAGTGAAAAAAATATAGGGGGAGTTTCTTTCCAATATTTCAAAAAAAATTATTCCATGATTTTGCAAATATCTTTGAAATACGGATCCGCAATATAGCTAGAAAATACACTACTAATATTACATAAATGATTTAAAACCAAGCAAGGAGTTAGATAATAAACACCTGAACATGCATTTGTAGCATCATAAAAAACAAGTAGAAATTGCATAAAAGTGAAAGCCACATCTCAATGGTGCTCATGAAGAATTGTGGTCTCATGTTTCGAATTATAAAATTCAGTTCTAACCCTCTCATAACGAACACAAGATTTTAGCATAAGATATGTTGAGCTCCATCTTGTTTGGATATCTGATTTAAACTTTCTACAAGGTAAACCATATGATATGCAAAGTCGAAAAAAATCTTGCTGTCTAGAAGGAGAAGATGAAATATACAAAATGGCATCTCGAATTTTATCAATATGAGTTTCAATCAGTTTAATGTCATCCTGAACAATCAAATTTATAATATGACAAACACATCGCATATGGAAAAATTTTCTGCCATGAGGAAGATGCATATGTTTTATAAATAAATCAATGGAACCACTATTTGCACTAGCATTATCAAAAGTGATGCTAAAAATTTTGTTGACAATTCTATATTCTCTACAAACATTCAAAATGGAACGATATACAGCAGCAGCAGTATGTGGATATTCAAGTATAAGAAATGCAATAATATTTTTATGTAAAATCCAATCAGTATCAATGTAATGTGCAGTTACAGACATATATCCAATTCTATTACTACATGTCCATGTATCTGATGTCAATACAATCATGCCATTAAAGTTAGAAAATTCAGAAACCAAGTTTTTTTTTATGCCACCATAAACTTAAAGACAATCAGATCTGCATGTGTTCCTAGAAATGTTAATATATGCCGATTGAAGAATAGTTTTTATAAATTTTATAAACCTACGATCTTCAACTAAACTAAATGGTAACTCTGCAGAAGCAATATAAACAACTAAGCCGATTCTCATCTTACTTTGAGAATAAGTAAATGTGCATATTTTACCACCAGATCCATTGGGTCTAGCAAGTTGTTGTTGTTTTGGGTCTTAAGGACCATGTTTAGCTAAACACTTGTCACACATTTAAAGTCATTTTGGGTTTTTCACCAATGACTCTGCTTTGGCTACTTCCTGCACCTTGTGATCCAGAAACCGACATAATGTTATTCTCGGTTTGCGTGTTCATAGCAGAACCAAAATGCTCAATAGCAATTTCTTCAGCATTATGATGATCCATATTACTATCTACAAAGAGATGTTATTGAAATATACAATAGCATATAGATAGCAGCAACAAAATAGAGAAAATATAAATACCACAAGTGAAAATTCGAGAGAGTTGGCTCACAAACTCTTAAAATTTTCAAATGTCAAAATGATAGAACTTCAAGAAATTTGGTTTTTAGAATATGTATAGTGTAGACAATATTTGGAAGATGGAATTGTGTTTGGAAGAAACACATGGTGTGTATATAAATATATATATATATATATATATATATAAAACTCTCTGAAAATAGCCGTTTTGAAATAGCATGGAGTTTTCCTTGAGTATTTTCAGAAGAAAAATGAAAGAGGAAACTGAAAAGAGCTTGGAGATTGTGATGAGTAATTCATTAGCATGAAAGAAGAAATAAGAATTAAGAAAAAACATTTATATGTTGTCACTACAAAAAAAATGGTCTTTTCTGACGGCTAAATGTTGTCGGAAAAGACGCTTTCCCATCGGAAATACGATTTTCCGACGGGAAAAAGGCGTTAGAGGCCGTCACAAATACGCTTGTCGGAAATAACCATTTATCGACGAGCTGTCGTAAAAACTACCATTTCCGACGGTCAGGGCCGTCGGAAAAAATAAATTCCTTGCAATTGATGTGGCTCGAACCCGTGACCTGTATATTGATAGTAAATGTAACTCTTACCATTTTGGTATAATTTTATATCCGATATCTTTTGCATACTAATTATATATAAGCTATTGATATGTTTGCATACTATCTAATTAAATATATTTTTTTGCATAATATATAAATATAACTATTGATATTGTTTTTTAAAATAATATTTTATTATAATATTTCCCTTATTTGATAGGAAATTACATTTTACTGCTACTTTATCTTGAAATAGGATACGTATATTATATCCTTGTTGATTTTATTTTTTATAATCAACATTTTACTAAAACAATTAATAATTTTTATTAATTAATAATTTAAACTTATTTTAGTAATTACTAATAATTTTGCTATATTTTATATTTATTTAATTTAGTCAGATGTACACATAAAGTAGACTTCTTATTACTACCATTTTTTGTCCCTAAAGTCTAGTCCCTATTGTCTAATTTTCTTATAGTGATCGTCATCAATTTTAAGTTTTTACACATTATATATGGCATATTATTTGAAAATTTCAAAATTAAATCAAAATATTTGGCAAAAAATTTAACAGACTGATTTCGCTAAAAATATGGTGATAAATAAAAAAATAACACATATAGTGATACATTTAAAATATTGACCTACAAGTCACATTTTTTTTTGTAGTATATAAATTATCACATACATTCCATTATAATTTATTAATTAATATTATAATATTAAATCAATTATTTTTTTCACGACAAAACCATAACAAATAATGTAGGAAATAGTACTACATTTTCAATAGAGTAATTGCCCTTAAAATTAAATCGAATTAAATTTTATCATTTCCGATGGCACCAAAAATGCCGTCGGAAATACAGACTATTTCCGACGGCCATCAGGCCGTCATAAATGATTCTCATTTTCAACGGCATAAGGACTATTTCCAACGGTTTTTGGGCCGTCAAAAATGTGGTATTATATTTTTGCTCATTTCCGACGACACTAATATGGCTGTCGGAAAATGTACCAATACTGACGGCAATTAGCACCGTCGGAAATAGTTCGTCACTAATAGGTATTTTTTGTGTAGTGTGTGTAAGTTGATCAGATGAATAACGAAAGTTATTGTTGTTGCCAGTTGGAGTAATTAGAGATGTGATATTATTTAATTTTAGTGGTTGAAGTTTGGTGGAAGTGGAGTTACGTGGAAGCAAAGTTGACGTTGTCAACAAAAACATTAACTCCAACTTTACAACCTAGAGTTAGGGGTCGTTTGTTTTTTTATCTGAACACTGAACAGTTCTGAATTTTTCTAAAGACTGAATAGGGACTGAAATCTGAATCTGAATGACATATTTGTTTGTTTTTTTCTCACATCTGAATGTGCTGTTAACATGTTTATTTTTTAAAAATAAAACTGTCTGAAAAAAAAGTAATTGTACATTTATACCCATACTAATTAAAAGAAGTAATTTAACATACACAATTCTTTATAACATTTTGTATTGTTTTTTTTTTTTGCAAACAAAGTTTAATTTAACAAAATAAAAAGTTAAATAAAGAATATAATTTTGCATGTTCTGCAAACAAAGTTTAAGTTAAATTTATTGTCAAAAAAAGTTCAAATTCAAGTTCAATTTTATACGTTGTCCACGTTTCCGGTGAATATAATTCACGAAACTTTTGTTGTTTTTTTTTGGTTTCCAGGATCATATGCACCGGAAACCAAATAAAAAAAAAGGTTTTTGAATTTTTATATACAATAATTCTATAACAATTTCGAGCCACGAAATCGACTTAATATGATAGACAACTTTATTGAGTACTATACGAATAGTTAGATAAAAATAAATAAATAAAGAGTTCTTACTGGGATTTGGCAGGAGAAAATTCAATTGTTCAATCTCTGAAAAATTTCATTATGAAAAGTATTTAGTTTTTTTTTTCTTTTCTAAAACATGTTTAAAATAAGAAATATGTTAAAAGAAAAATTTTTATACCATATTAAATTAATATAAATTTGGAAATATATCTTTTTTTGGAGGATAGACTTGGAAGAGAATATTTTAATTGTAATCCAGTGATTTGGAATTAAGTTAAAAGTCGGGATTTCTTACTTTTTATTTTAAGTTGTTTTTTGATATTTTTAAGTTGTTTGACCACTTAAAAAATAAACAAAACAACTTAATGAGTTCAATTCGGACCCATTAAGTCTTAAGTGAAAAAAACAAACGACCCCTTAGTAATGCAAATGAATGGTTCCCAGTTAACTTGTAATGTAAAACAAATTTGCCGTTATGAGTTGTCTACAAAAACAATAGGTTATAGGTGCAGACTGTAATATAATAATTAATGAATAATTTTACTAAAAATGGGTGTAGAGAATTTTTTGGGTGCCAATACTCACCCTATCCGACGGGCTTAACGGGCTTTAGACTTTAAGCCCAATCCGACCCTCACTCTCGGCCCTCCGGGCCAACGGGCCTAAAATATGTCCAAGCCCACCCTCCTACCCGGGCTCTGGCTAAGCCGGAGCCATCAATGTGCCGGGCCGGGCCGGTTGGGCTTGTACGGAAACAGGTAAAGTCCGCAATAGGTACAGGTCGGCTCGATCCTTTTGACACCTCTACCTACCCCTCATAAATACATGCTAGACCCACCTCCCCCACCACATCCACCTCGGGCATCCTTTAAGCAACCTCCTCCACCTATGTCATCCCGACAGGAACCTCGATCTAAGGTAAGTAGAGTATAATGATATTTTTAATTTTATGTTCTCGTTTTATTATTATTCATAACGATACTAACGTGCGTGCATACTATAAATGTAAACTTTAGGGTGGTGATAGGATAAACGATTTGTTTGAGGCAGTGAAAGCACTTTCAAATTTGTTAGAAGGGATTGTAAAACGAGAGGTCTCATAGCTTCCAGGTGTGCTTAGAGGCCTCGTGCAAGAGATCTAGTGGACCCGTGGTTAAAGCAACAATGAGGTATTCAACTTGTGTTTTATGGTTCTATGTTATATGTATTATTTGTGTGAGGAAGAAATTATGAATATTTGTGAATATGATTCTTGCGTGTTGTAGGCACATTTGACCAATGTTAGAGATCAGAGCTTGCATGTTGAGAAGGAGGTGGATCCCTCAGTTGTTTCAAGCGAGAAGGAGGTGGTTCCATCAAGCGAGAAGGAGGTGGATGTCTTGGTTTCAACTGAGAAAGAGGTAGATCAATCAGGCGAGAAGGAGGTGATTGGTTCAGTGATTTTAAGTGGAGATCTTAGGATCGATCAGTTCCGAGTTAGGCTCCGATCTACCTATTACTTGTCTCCATTTATTGACCCGACAAGGCATCTGCGACGAAACGTTAACAAGACAAGGGCAAATATGAGGCATGCAAGAGGAAAATAAAATCAGACATGTATGTTCTTGTTTTAAATAAATCCTTTCAGATGTTTAGTTGTTTGATGAACAAAATAATAATGATTTATTTGTTTACGTTGAGTTCAAGCAAAACGTAAGAACAGAGGAGTCCGCTGATAATTTTTTTTTTTTTTGGAATTAGAAGATCTAAAGAAATGGTTGTCCACTGACATAAGTATACATTTTGTTCAGTCTTTTTTTGTCTTATTTTCATTATCGTGATACCGTTTTTGATACAGCACATCGATGCATACATGAGCTTGTTGGTGAAATTGAGAGAATCAGATCCGAATGACTACAGACATAGCTTTATTCTAAGGTCTTCTGAATTTTATATAAGTTTGATAATTAGCTGGGAATATATTTTTGTCTAGTTTTGGAATGTATGATTTCAATTGTCATTGACTCATAATTCTCGTTCGTTGCAGATAAAACTAAATGTGGAAGGGAACAGGATAATTGAGGTTGATAACGAAGCTGAATCTTCATTCAATGCATTTGCTTACTAACGTCTGCCGGATTGGATTGAATACGGTCTTGGTAACATACTAAGATGGGGACAACCATGGTGGCTGTATACACAAGTGAGTTATATTAATTTCTTACTATTAATTATTATATTATTTACTCTGTTTACATATATGTTAATCGATGAAAATACACAAAATGTGTCTAATACAACCTAGAGGAGGATGAATATGTTTAAATCAAAATTAATTACCAACTTTCGATTAATCAATATTATCAAATCACCCAATAATAACAAGCAAGCAATCAACGATATATATAAGTGCGGAAAACAATAAAAAAAACATGTTGATTGATTTACTTGAGAAACCCTCCAACTGGGCAAAACTCACGAGCTATCCATCTAGCCACTTACGTTCCTCAAATCCACTATTTGAATGAAAGTTTACAACCTGGGTTGACCTCTAATCAAACCATCTGCGGTCACTAACACAGTCCATTCTATCAGCGGGCCTTAAATAGTGATTCTAGATCAATTGCTTGTACACTAACACTCTTAGTCACAAGACTTGATTCAAGAAGAGATTAAGCAACCTTAGTGAATATATGAAAACATTATAAATGCAATTAATGCTAGAAAAACACTAAATGCTTAATTAGAAAATTAAATATGCAAGCATAAATCATAATTATCATTGTCTAGATGCAAAACATAAAGACTTAACTAGAGAGAGCAAGAATGGCCTAGATGCAAGCTATCATGAAGAACAATCTCAATCAACAAACAATGACTCTAACATATTCAAAATAAGCTTAAGAAACAGAGTCATGCATTTAATCACATAATAAATGTTAAACCTAGGCAAAGATGAACAATAACGGAAATAATGAAATCTAAGACATGTTCAACTTACTTAGTTATGAAAACAATGAAGACACATGCTTTGATGATGAATGGAGATGCTAGATGCACATGGGTTTAGAGATTGATTGGGTAAATATGAAGTCTTGGAGCGTCTCTCACTTTAGGAACTCTTTCTCACTCTAAGATCTGAATTTTAAGCTCTGAAGAGGCTAAAGAAAGAAGATTATGTATTTATATGATCCAAACACGAGCAGCTATGAAATACCCAAAATGCCTAGAAAACGGGCAAATCGGTGACCACGGGCCGCCGAACACACTAACCATTGAATCCACTGGAGACAATCGGCGGGTCCCAACCGTCCAATCCACTAGAGGATACCAGCGATTCAAAACGGTGGCTCCCAACTGTCGTACACCCAAATCCATCTTTCATGGCAAATCAAGGGAAGAATATGCCTTCTCAAATGGTTGATCATCGTGCAAAAGAAGTACACAATCATGCACGCGCAGACGTTTCTGATCATACAACAGAAACGAATTACACGACACTAAAACCTAGAAATGAAGTGCAAGTGTATTTGTGTAATGAATGCACAACACAAAGAAGAAAGAGCACGATGCATGAGAAAACTAAAATGCATGAATGTGTGTTTGCAACTAGATCTCTTCAAAGAGTCAAGAACAAGTGTTATACCTTTAAAGTGCTCTTGAGCTTGAGGATTTGGGGAGGCCGTTGAAGTTTGATCACGAACAATGACGAACATAATCTACCCTTACAAAATAAGCCTCAATGTAGTTTGTCAACAAAATAAGCCAATCAAAATATGAGGAACTTACAATCGACAAAGTGGTGATTTGCTATTTAAATGCAGTTGTTGATTCCTTGTTTTGTTGGGGAACCCGACGGACATTAGATTTTATTTCCTTTTCTCAATCATGCAGTTTTAATGTTTACTTAGGATCTTCAAACTGAATCGAATTTTTCTTTGGATATCTTCAACAAAATCGGAACAAAGAAATATATGGGTATAGAATCTTCAAGTGATTCAAGTGATTGCATGTGTGGGTATATATGTGCCAGTTTTGGAATCTTAAATGGACTTGTCACTTTATTGTAAGAATTACAGACTATTTGGGTTCCATTTGAGTTCTTTGACATGCAAATGTCTTGTTGTGGTTGTTATGGTTCTTGTTTTCAAAATAGCATTGTTGAGTTCTTCTTCTGGGTATTATGGTGGTGGGATTGAATAGAACAATCTTGATTGTGTCTCTGATTTTGCAGCCTATTTCTTTTGACAAGGTATTCATGTTTGAAAAGTTTAATTCACTTTGTAATAGGTATGCTCAATTGGGTAGTTACTTGGATGTTCTGAATTGAAATTCAATTTTAAATCATTTGTTGGATTATTGGATGGGACATGCAGGTGTTATTGAAATATAGATGTTATTAATTTGTTGTTCAAATTGTGGTATATGATTGATACATAGCAAGTGTTATTGATGAGTACAGTCTGGTGTGTTTAATTGTTGGGTTTGGGGTGTTTATTTGATGTGTTTAATTGTTGAGCACATGTGTGTTTAATTGATCAATAACATTGGGGGTGTGTTTAATTGATCAATAACTGGTGTGTTTAATAAAAAAATAACCGATGTGTTTATTTGATGAGTCATGGTGTGTTTAATTGATCAATAACACTGGTGTGTTTAATAGAGTCTGACAAATCAAAATAAATCCAAATTATTTTTTTCCAAGATAAAAGTCATCAATCAAAACTCCAAGAACAACAAAAATAAATCTAAAGTTGTAACCCATGTTCAAAAGTATATGGAAAACCTCGTTTCACCAATAAATAATCATCAACATTACTTTAAAATTTCATCACAACCGGTTTCAACAATTCCATGAATAACATGTTTCATCAATAAATAATCATTAACATTCATTTCATCACAATTTTAACACAAGTGTTTTCAACAAAATGCAAAATCCTTACTAACAGTTTATGAAATACAATTTTAACATAATTTCAACATGGTTCATGAAATACAACTAAATCCATAACAATTTCAACATGATCCTTAATAACACAAACACGATTTTTCAGTCATCATTGTCTGGATCCGTAGGGTTATCATATGGTTGTGTTGGACACATCCTTATGTTGTGTCCATTTTGTCTGCATGACTTACACTAACGACGTCGGGGAGGTAGTGGATTTGTTAGTGGGTCCGAAACATTGCCTTGTTGATCGGCCGAGGGGTTTTGACAACTTTGTCTGTTGTGGCCAGATTTCTTGCCGATGGTACGGTACCTACTCCTACAACCATGCTCGCCTGCAGATGGAGCCATATTCTTTCTTGGCCTACCAGCTTGAGCTCGCCACTCTGGTGGAAGAATAACTTCGAAACATACTTCCTCAAGAGTATTCCATTCGCTTGGTGTCCAACGGGAAAGATGACATTGGAATAGCTTTCAAACCAAGTGATTGTTTTGTAGAAATCAGAACCGAAGTCGACAATTTTTTTTACAGAACCTACAAATACTGTCAAAAAAATATCATTATGTTCAATCATTATAAAAATAAATGCATATAAATATTAGAAGAATATATACCTTATAGCAGCTAATGCATGAGAACAAAGCAATAGGTCATTCTGAAATTCCTTACTACTACAAGTCTTCTCAGATAGGTTTACTAAGCCATCTTTCTCACTATCCTTCACATTGAAATTTACATGATCTATTAGGTGCACCGTGTACTTATGTGATTTTTCTTTTTCTTTTTTTGGTTAATTTGTCGATAGCTTGCCGGGACAGTTGTGCTGATTTTTTAGATGCCGTATCACGACGTTCATGAAACCATTTTTGCATCATATCTCTAATGTACTAAACCAATATTATTATTGACAATTGATGAGCGTACCGCAAACAATTGTTCATGCACTCCACGATGTTGGAAGTCATCCCTCGATAAAACCTAATCGGACAGTACACACGAGACCATCTATGAGGCCCAACTCTCATTAGATATCCATATGATCACATGTTTACGCTGCTCAACTCTTGCATCTTTTCCAAGAACTCTGATTCTCGTTTGCCCATGCAGCTTCATGGACAAACAGTATACAACGTGGATTTTGAATCTATTCCTAAGGTTCATGTTCATTTGAAAACCACAAAGGCCATGTGTTATTTCAGGGTGCTATTTAGCCATTGCTACCTTGATTGCATGATTGCAATCGGAGATGATGATACAATTCGCAGGACGTCCTATTACCTTTTTCAACTCCTTTAAAAACCAAGTCCATAAATCCTGGCATTCAACATCACCCCAACAATAAGCTAGAAGGAACATCTGATTGTCATCTTAGCACACTGCAATAAACATTACACTGCCAAACTTACCCTTCAAATGAGTTGCATTAATGCAAACTGCAGGTCGTATGGCGGTATGAAACCCATAAAGTGAAGCACTGAGAGCAATAAACAAATATTTGAATTTTTGAGCAGTGTCTGTCTTTATAGCTATTACAATACCAGGATTCATGCGCTTCAATTGGTAGCAGTATGCAGTCAACAACTGATATGAAAGATCAGGAGGACCAAACACGTTATTTTCAGCAAGTTTTTTGCCCTTCATTCCTTCGTATAAAGCAAACAAATTCTATGTTCCACTTACATATCAGTCATGATTTCTTTTGATTTCAGAGATCGACCACTAACTACAAGTTTTGGTGAAAGTATTTCACTAATAAGCCATGCGCTCACTTGATGGTAACAGTTGTGCAAATCATCAATTGTACAACTATGGTCTTCATAAAATATCCAAACTATCCAATAATTTCCACCTTCCATCTTAACTGTACATATTTGAAATTTACACTTGGGATCCTTGCAGCCAGCTTCATATTTGTTCATGCATGACCCCGTAACACGAATTTCAAAATTCTCCTTCAGCGCAAAAGTAAGCAATGCTCACTTTAAAAAAAATTTGCTTTCGAACATCCCACATTTGGATAAGCGGTTACATGAACTAGATTCCTCTGTTCTAACTAGTTCGAAAGAGTAGTTTGAAGCTCTAGGAATAATCCAAGGTCGGGGGACTACAGTTCCGGACCTATCGCCAACATTAATGCAATCATCTTCAAATGTATCTCGACTTGGACAAGCGAAAACCTGTGGAACATACCAGGTATGACCTCCATCTGTTGGATCTGAACCCATTCCATGATAATATGTAGTCTTATCATTCATACCCTCACGACTTCCACCGTGACTAATGTAATCTTCATCGAAATTATCTAATCCATACTCACTATGAGGATTGTACTCTAGGATCGATCTCTAATCCTCGTTATAACGTTCTACCACCACTTCTTCAATGGTTGGGTCCTTAGAAATTACACGGTTCACACTTGGGATTTCAAAAGCCTGGTCTATTTTGGTATAAAACCTCAAACGTTGTTGCTTCCACCGACAGATTGAAACTGTGCCGTCAATTGCTGTAAAAAGTTTTAATAGACAGATTGCACTAACTTTCTCAGCAGCACTAACATACACCTCCGGAACATGTCCATCATCGCACAACAACATTTCCACATCACTATCATCTTTAATATTCGGTCAGGTAGGCCTAAGCCGAACAACGGTATCAACCAAAGTTCTTAACTCAATGGTAAACATTGTTAAGTAAACATTCGTAACGCCTCGTACCACCCTAGACAATTCAGTATACGTCAAATTCTTAGGAACTTTGACAAACTCTGCTTCACCATCCTCGTAAAAGTTCCCTACCCATTTACCACCATAAGTGATTATCAATTTCGTTGGGTCCATTCCTGCATTTCAACCAATAAAAATCTCACATTTAGATTTCAATTTATTAAACCAGTCAAACATTAAACAAGGTGCAACCAAATTAAACACACCAGGACAAACCAAATTAAAGTCACACATTATACAAGGTGTAACCAAATCAAACACACCAAGGTAACCCAATTAAACACATCAGTACAAACCAATTAAAGACACCAGTACAAACCAATTAAACACACTGGTCAAACCAATTAAACACACCGGTGCAAGCCAATTAAACACACCTGGGGCAAACCAATTAAACACACCGGGGTAAACCAATTAAACACACCATGGAAAATCAATTAAACACACCAAGGCAACCAAATTAAACACATCAGTGTAAACAAATTAAACACATCAAAGCAAACCAAATTAAATATAACAGGGCTAATCAATTAAACACACCACTGCAAATCAATTAAACACACCAAGGTAAATCAATTAAACACACCAATGCAAACCATCTTCTTCAACCTAAATTCATCATTAAATCTGCAAATGAAACAAATTAAAATAGGGTTTCAAATACATTCCTCGAAAAGAAGGACTTGAATCATCTCGATTCATCATGAAATACGAAGCCAAATTCGTAAAATACGAAACCCAATCCATGAAATATTAAGCCAAATCCAAAGCTCCTATATGTGTTTTTTGTGCATTACAGAGAAAAGAAAAAGAGAACCATGGTGTTTCGGACAAAGAGAAAGAACGAAGAGAGAGAACAAGAGAGAATGGGAGCGAACAAATTGTAGAGAGTGAAGATATATATTGTTTCTGACAAAAAGAGAGAGAAGAGATAATTTCAGACAAAAAGAAATTGTAGAGATTGAAGTGAGAGAAAGAAAAAAGAGAGAAAATGAGAGAGAACGAATTGTAGAGATTGAAAACAGATATTGTTTCTGACAAAAAGAGGGAGAAGAGATAATTTCAGATAAAAAAAAATAATGAAAAATAGGAAAATGAGGGCAATTTAGTTTCTACAATAAATTTTTTAGTACAAACAATCAACTTACCAATTCTGATTAAAATTAAAAGAGCCCCTAAATTTTTGGATAAATATGGCTACTCCCTACATAACCCTTTTTATAATGACCAAGACCCAAGTGGTCTGGTGGGGGAAACTTTAAAAAAAAACCTCCACTATGGTTTGAATCTTGGTATTATAAAATATTATTTTACATTATATTTCGGATCCCCCCATCTCAATTGGATAAACCTCTATTTAATGTAGCATAATATTTCTTTTGCTATTATGCATGTGGAATTTACAAGTGTGGATATCTTTCTCTAAAATTTTGCAGGCAAATGGGAGAGATTTCTCTTAATTCAGTATTATTAAACATCAGACTAATCGAAGAGAATTCCTCTCAATTTACATCTAATTTTTTGGCTAGTGAAGAGGTCTAATTCAATTATCAATAGGAATCAAATGGAAAGCCAAAGTTTTGATTTAAAAAAAAGGGTGTTATATAAACACAAAATAAAATCATTACAATATCATGTTCATTCAAGGAAACTAACCAGTTGTACATAAATTTACAGTGATAAATAAACGAAAACACAAATAATGATAACAATTGAAGGCAATGGAAAGGATGGCTTAATGCCAATCGCTTTTCCATTTGCTTTGGTTGGTGCCCTAAAGTAATTTATCTACAATCTAAACTATGGTAATTTAGGCAATAATTTACAGTCTCTCCATACACTTTACAAGCAAAATATTGCCATTCTCATGATATATATTTTTTTTGTTTTTGTTTTTTTTGGGTTTTTGTGTTTTTTGGTTTTTTTTTATCTCGGTTGTTTTCCCTTCTCATATTCTTTTTCTCAGAACTCGCAAGAACTTCCCAACCTTTGCTTCACGCCCATGCTTATAATGCCTTCAAACACTTGAGGCAAAAGCTTCTCAAAACTTTCCAAGAAGGATTCCCAATCACATTCACTCATGTCTCCCAAAGTAATACCCCCAGTTTGATCATGATAATTGCAGCTTTGTGCTGAGAAACTCAGGCTCTTTGTGAAGCACCCTACTACTTTGTTCTCATCATTGCCGCTACCACCGCCATTCCTTTTGACGGTGTTTGCATTGGTTTCATCGTTTTCTGGCATCTTTTCCTCGAATAATGGAGATAATAAAACATCATGTAACTTAGGCATCGACTTTGCAGTCGAGAATTTGGGAATTTTGGGAGGCTTAGACACGGCAGGAGGGTTCTGTAAGAGCCGAGGATGATCCATAAACTCATTGGCATGATCTTCACTTTCATTGTCAAATTGGAACATTTCAAACTCTTCTTCTTCATCTTTGTTTTGATCATTTCTCTCCTCATCCTTCTCCCCATCATCATCCACCGATATATTCATCACACTTGTTTTAGCTTTTGCACAAAGGGTTTCTAATACGCTCTGGTTTTCTTCACCGCGAAACTCCCTCGTCATCATTTGACCTATATCAGCAAGACAAATCCCGGAAGCTGCAGCGCGTTTCAGGAAAATGGTGCATAGCACGAGAACCCGGATAGAGGTCTCCCTTAAAGAAGGAAGCTCAGCCCGTAAAATCTCTGCATCTTTGAATGGATCAAGATTGCTTATGTACTCAATTTCAGAGTCTGAAAATGGTACTGAGGCTTGAGGCCAATGCAGCCATTCAAAGTATGGATCATCTAGCCACTCTGGTAGGCAAAGTCCATGGTCTATGGGCACAAGCTCAGCTGCCCCAACAGCATAATTTTCGTTACGGTCTTGTTTCTTAACTAGTAAATTCCCAGCATGCCTATCAAGATTTAGTAGTCTAACATCAAATATCCCAATCCTATGAACTGAAGCAACAGAGAATCCAGAAGAGCCTAACTCTCCTGCATCAAATTCATGGTCTACAAACCGTTGCAGAGAGGCAATCTTGAATGGTGTGGTTTTCGTTGCAGCTGTATCATTAACATTAAATGCAACATCAGTGATTTTGACCAAAGCTGTTGGAGGAACACCAGCAAACCCATCATGGTCCAGAAGGTAAGCTGCCAATTCACGGATTCCAGTCTCACCAACTCGAACTGAACGTTTCAAGCCAGGTTGGCCCAGCATTAGTCCTCCAAAGCCTTTCGGATTATTGAAAGCTAGAGGTTCTTCATCAATAGGTTTTGCAACAGCAATAATGTCACCATTTCGGGCAGGCAAGAAGTAAGCACCACCTAACCCACTTGACACTGAAATGGGTTCAACACCAGAGGCCAAAGCTATGGCAACCTCAACAACAAGAGCGCGTAATCCGGGAGCTCCTCTGCCACCAACAATTTCAATCCTCTTACCGGTCTCCAATTCATCCTCCACATCACTGGCTACAGAAAAGCAAGGGGTGGAGTAGCTTCGGTGAATATTATCAACTTCAAATGTTTGTTTTAAGGAGTGAGCAAAATTAGATTGGCTAAGTTCAAGAACATTGAAGTCCAAGTGAGTGAAGGATTGAAGTCTGCATCTCTGAGCTCGGTTAAATGGTTTGAATCCATGATGTGGATCGATGACTACCGCCATTTCGAAAAGTCTTTATGCAAGTAAGAACGGCAGATAATGTTCATTCCAAGTAAACTTCTTCTCTGAGGACTCCCTGATTATTAGTCTGCCCTTGGAGATGAGCCATCACAATACCTACAGTTCCAAGATAACCAAAGCAGAAATTTTCATATTCTGAAACTATGTGTGTTTTTACTAATCTACTTGTCAAGACAATTCAAAACCAAAACATGATTGACAAACTCATTCATGAAACATTGTTCATTTTAGCAACATAAGGGTGATTGATCTTCAGATTCCTTTCGAAATCTTCACAGATTCAATTACTCTGTCCTAATAGATAACATATTATCAAATGAATAGATAGTTCTGACTAAAGTTTTATAAATATTGACAACAATCAATGCAAATAGCAAATAACAAATATCAATGTATGGACTTTTTGAAAACCCAAATTATAATTAAACCATCAAAAAAATATCGAGATTCACTGATACATAAATCCAATGCAACGAACAGCTAACCACTGTTCCAAATTATTATATAAACAACAAAGATTAAAAAAAATTTAAAAAATATAAGAAAAAACATGAAAATTCACTAAAATTAGAGCATTTCTTACCCAATATTGGCATTTAAGGTGGCAAAAAGTTATGGATTCAATTCATTTCATTGAATTTGCAAATGACCTACATACAAATACCAAAATTAAGCCATTCTATTGAATAATCACAAACTAAACAAACAAACAAATAGAAATTAAACCACAACATTACTAACATTGATATCAATCCATAGTTCCTCCACTCATAAATCGTGAAAATCTTCTGTAAAAACAGAAAATACTTGATCGTAAAATAAACAAAAATCGAATGAATTAATATGTATCTATAGAAGCAAATATTAGATCTCACGTTGGGGGTAAAAACAAGTCTTGCAACGAACATTCGTCGTTTTTCCGATGGAATTATAAACGGAAACCGGAAACCGGAATCCAAATCCAAAAAAAAAAAAAAAAAAGAGACGGAAATGGATGATTACCCTGAACACTGATTAAGGCATTCAGGGAATTGAAGGGAAAAAAAAGGGAGGAGACCAACACCAACTGGACCTCCACACTACCAAACTCTTCACCAATTTTCGACCCTTCTAATTTCTTCCCTCTCTCACAATCCCCTTTTTAACAAATTTTCAACTTTCAAGTTTCAACTAACTCTTCTGCTATAATTATCACCACCCAATCACACGCCGACACCTGTTCGAAACTAGTTGGGCTTTTTGTTGAGGCCCATTACAATTTAACCGTTTCTAACTACCCTCTTTCATTACCGGTTTCACCTGTTGAGATCCGGTCTTCATGCCGGTGTATTAAGATTTTATTACCAAAATGTCCCTTGTCGTTTTCTCACCTCAAGTTGTCTCTGTGGTTTGAAAATAATTTGCCTTATTAAGTGGTGTCTGCTGCTAGTTATCTCTATATAAGCATTGCATTTGCATCTATGTATAAAATTGGACTATAGCCATGTTTAGGTGTAGCCTTTGTATCTATTCAAATCTAAACTCATTTAATTAATTAATTGTGTCAAAATCTACAGGCTAAACTCATTTTGTGCTCGTGTTTATATTCACGGGTCAAGTAGAAAGTGCCGTTTCAAAGCCAGCCTCATTTTATGCTCGTGTTTATGTTCACAGGTAGAATAGAAAGTTGCCATACCCACCAAAATCATAAATTTTATTTCGTGTTCATGTCATATTTACAACTTGCGATTAAAATTACACCTAAATATATTTAGTCTGTAAAATTAGATAAAACTAAATTGTAGAATCAACCAAAAAAACATATCTAAATCATAGAAAATAGGTATTGAAATTATCAACTGCCTCACATCTCGGAAACAACACCAAAATCACAGAAAGAACCTTTTAATGCGCAAGATATAAAGTGCGCATTCCACTCACATCACATCATATGGTATAAATAGCCAATCGCTTATAACTTTATACCACATGACATGATATGAGTAAAAAACGCACGATATACCGGACGCACCAATGCTCTCTAATCTAAGAGTTCTATAAATCAAAGACCAAACACAGTGTTACAAAAGACAAATAGAGTGCGAAGATAAAGTTTTTCAATAAGACCAACATACCACTCATGTTTTATTATGAGGTAGTTATGATAAACTAAAAAAGATGATTTTATATGTAAATGCATTCTTTTCAGCATTTTATTAGCTAGTTGAACAGGTAACAAGGTATGCCGATTCAAATTGGATAAGCTTTGCCTGCTTAAAACTTATTGTGATCATAATACTCGGATAAAAGACGGTAATATTAAATCGTAAAAAGACTGATATCTTTCAAATACTTGCTAGTTGTTCTGAAAGATCCTTTTTCCGATCTCCGTTTAGTGGTATAGCTGTAGGGTTCCTTTCCAAGCCATTGGCAACCTGCTTCTTCTCTGGAGTAATGGCTGCTGTTTCTTGGCCAGCTTGAGGATATGATCTTCCACTTCCACGAACAAGATCTTTAATGAGTGTTTTTAATTCTTTATCCTCGAGTATAGACTCCAATGTGACATGTACACCTGAGTTGGGAAGCACAAAATTCAAACAGAGCAAAGCCACACGACCTACTTAATTGCAAATATCTTTTTCTTTCCAAATGAATTATAACAGAGAATGACATAACATACGGTATCTCCAGTAGTGTTTCGGATTTGTTGGGTCGTTGATTGTCTCCTCTGCAGCAGGGCGTGCTGTGTACTCTTCTTTCAATGCTAACAAATCCTGATTATCAATAAAAACAGTTAATATGCAATTTGCACACATGGTATAGAAAGCAGAATAGTGCAGAACTACATTAACAGCTAGTGCAGAACTACAGAGCGTTCTAACTTGGCACAGTTTGGTGTATTTCCAAAGGACCTCTGCATCAGGTTGTATACAGAGCTACTGAGATTCGTCAAAGTACCTGAAGGGGGAAGATTGCCCACATTGAAGGAGCTTCAACATGTTGCCTTAGGATGAAATGTGTGATTTCTGGAATACATTCACTAGGTGGCAAAGCATCAGACCCCACCACGTTTTTGAAAAACCGGCGTCTTCTTTCCTCATCTTCTTCCCACCAAGCACGTAGGGTGGAGCAATCATGGCAAGATGGAGCACAAACCTGGATTAAATTGAGGCAGTCACCAATATGAGTTCAGCTAATAACAAGACGAGATGCTCTCCAATTCAAGTTGAGATACTATTAACATGATAACCAAAGTAGAATACTTTAAGCCCATCATTTGTCTGTGCTCTAAAAACAAAAGAACTATCAATTTGAAAGACCTTACTCTTATTTCCAATTTTCAATGCTGACGGTGTTTAACTCATTAGCAATTATTTAGAAAATAAAGGTTAACATGATAACCAAACTACCAAAGTAGAATACTTTAAGCCCATCATTTGTCTGTGCTCTAAAAACAAAAGAACTATCAATTTGAAAGACCTTACTCTTATTTCCAATTTTTAATGTTGACGGTGTTTAACTCACTAGCAATTATTTAGAACATAATGGAAAAGGACAACGTGTATGCATTCACACAGTAATTATAAAGGCAACAGTTGAGAAACTACCATCTTTGTAAGAGCAGAATCATGCTACAAAGATTAAAATGACAATCCAAAACTCTTTGGAATAAATCATCCCATTGTTTACCTACATAACAGTTAAAAGGAGTCCATGTTGTTTCTGCAGCATTTTGAACACTTTAATTTACTGTTGTTTGTGGCAATACTTTATTTTATTTATTTGTTAATTAATCATTTACATCTAGTTTTTCCAGCTAGTACTGATGACTAAATTACTTTATGGTGACAAAAATTAAGGAAAACCATCGATATGAAATTAGAGCATAATGGCACAACATAAATCCCAATGGAAACATATCTTTATCCCAAATGATTGCACGTTAATTTACAGAGCAAAAGTGGTAGATGATCTTACTGTCATGTAGTTGTATTGGGAAGGAATACCAAACTCCAATCCAGGTTCACTTGGCATACGTTGAATGCGTAAGCCTATCAATCCCAATTCTTGCATAACCTGCATGAAATTACCCTGTCATGACGCGCTTCTAAAGAATTCATGGTTAAAAATATGTAACTAAACCAAAAACGTGAATCTGTAGGCTGGGGGATGATGGGTGAGATTGAGATGGTTGAATGAACAACATACAGGATAAACACAAGAAGGAATAAGCCCAAGATCTTCCCCACAGGCCATCATATTTGATGAGTTTAGGAGAACAGGCAGTGTCTTCAAAGCATTTTGCCGCCACAGATTTTCTTGCCGGTGGAAATAGTAATCATAGTACAATCTTTTCATAACATTTTTGCTGTATCCAAAGACAATGAATGGGGAGATTCAGAGATATAGGATAACAAAAGGTAAGCATCTTATCACACCATGAATGGAACATCAACACAATTCATAAATAGAAAATGCAGCACAAAATTTTAATTCTGTTTCAAGAATATGTAACGTAAGCAAATTATCACAAATTGACGTGATTAAAGATACCTGTGATCATCCAAATCCTTAAAGCTTGAAGTGTCTTCCAGATTGAAACGGGGATAGAATTTCCTTGCATCCTCTGGATCTCTAATAAGAACTATATTCTGCAAGAACAATTGAACAGATCAAATTTAGGGTGTGGAAAAGTACTGGAAAAACATTGAAAGCCAGAGAAAAAGCACCATACTCTACATTAAATATTATAAACCACTCTTATGTTATTTTCTACCTTTAGAAGATCAAATAGATCACGGCGCATCTTGTCTTCACTTTCCAACAACATGGACTTGTCTGCAAATGACTTCAACTTGGCAGCAATCTTTTTCTCTGTGTTGCAGTCCTCGTTGAACTATGACACCATTAAAGAAATTAATTTTCATCTTGAATTATTAGCAGAAAGATACAAAATCTAACAGTGACATGCATAAGACTCAAGAAGATTTAAATGGTTTTCAGGAAGGATTGACAATTCATGTCCCTGATATTAACGAGAAAAAGCATCATTTAAGAGAGGCAAAGAGAATCAAACTTGTTCCTTAAGTCGTGTAGAACAGCAGTTGTGATGGATTGTCTACACGGAAGTTCTGTTTCTTAAAGTTGTTTCAAAGAGAACCATAGCTTAAGGCTAATGAAACAAAAGACATCTGCAGACTAAGTGCAATCAATGTACAATTGAGATCCTGCTCAACACATCATCTCAAATATGAGAAGTAATGGTTTGGCGAAAGCTGAAGGTATAGCACAAAATGATTCAAAATCAGAAAATACATTCCTTTAAAGTGACAGTAACTGACGGGTGGCAGTACAATCTTTTTTGGCTTTTCCTCCATCAAAAGGAAGCAAAAAGAAAAGAAAAAGGGAAAAGGAGTTGGGAATTAATTTATTGGGACTACTGCAGATGAGATGAAAAGGGTCATTTAAAGATAATTTGGTCACAATTGATTAAGACAGAAGATTGCAACATTAAAATGACTCGTGCAGTAACATTAATAAAGGCTTTGTTGAATTTGCAGACATTATTGATAAATCGATAATATTTATATTTCATACTTCATCATGCTTTCCAATGTTGACTTTAAAGTGTAAGTTACACTATACTTCACCTTTCTGATTTGGGACCATATAAAGCATCATCTAAGGATTTTTTGCAAGAAAAGGTAAATTTTCATATAGCTAGATGTGTCCCGTCAAATAATCCACTCAGCTAAAAGCCTAAAATATGCCTCATTTTCTTAGTATAAACTGATCAGAAAAGAAATCACCCAAATATAATTCCCCTTCTAACAATTTCGGAACATAAAACTAACACAACTGCAATTATTTGGATACACAGCTCCTAAGATAAAGCACTACATTAAATTTGATCAGTGAAATAGACATTTACTCCATTTGATCTGTAGATGTACGTGGCCAACCAAAGATCAAGGTTAAGTAAGAACTTCCTTCAGAGCAATAATGAGTTACCATAACACGAAAAAATCTTAAGAGAGAACAGATTCCATCCAACAAAGTGACAAACTATGATTATCACCTCATAATGGCCCTTCTGAAACTCATTTAGAAAGTTTGCAGCAATAAAAGTCCAAGAAGTTCCAAATTTTTCCTGAAACAGGAAATAAAAATAAAAGAAAATAATATAAATTAGCAAAATAAAATAAGGGAGAAATATTTAACTAGACAAAAAACCAAAATAATAAGTCAAGTACTCTTTGTTTCTCATCCAAAATAAAATAACAATTAGCAGTTGATATGACGATAGAAACCAAATATGGCCAACGATGAAAATTAAATGTACAGATGTACCTGTAAAAACTCTTGTCGAATATATGGGTGAGTCAAGCGATTAAAGTCCCATATTCCCTCTCGTTCAAGTTCTTCCTGAAATGAAAGTATTATTTTTGCATATATTGGCGAAGCAAGATAAAATTACTTTCTTTTAGCTGCTATACAGGCCTAGTGTTGTTTATTATTCGGGAATTGGGAGGGTTTAAGCACACCTGACTTAGAGGAATTGATGGCCTAAATTTTCCAAGTAGACCGGTCATAGCATGCTCTGGAAGCTCCCAGATCCTAAAGAATCCCAATATATGATCAATCCTGTAAGCTGTGAAGTACTTGGCCATCTGTAGTGGAAACAGAGGGAAAAAAAACAAGTTTCTTTAAAAAAAACAGAAGGAAAAAGATCTACCAAATAAACAAAGTCATTAAAATGATGTTATGTTTGAAAATGGCAAGCACCACTAAATATACACTCACAAAATAAATGAATAATAAATAAATAATAATTTAAAGAGGAGCAAACCTGTGTTAATCGAGCACGCCACCAAGCATAGTTGTCCTTTGACATTTCCTCCCAATTATAAGTAGGAAATCCCCAGTTCTGCCCATTTTTATCGAAATAATCTGGAGGGGCCCCAGTGGCTGTGTTCATGCGAAAAAGATTTGGATTGACCCAGGTATCAACACTGTTTCTGTCAACACCGATAGGTAGGTCCCCTTTCAAAACCACTCCGTTCTTTCTTGCATATTCTGCTGCTTCTGACAGCTATAATTGCATGTTACCACACAATACAATACAAGAGGACACCATTTTGATCCAAAGAAAAAGAAAGTAATGTAGAAAATATAGGCCACCTGTCAGTTAGTTATTATACCTGCAAATGCAGATGGAACTGGACATAGTAGTGGAAGCGAATAATGTCATGGTGCAAGCTATCTTTTGAGATAAGTTTCTCAAGCTGTAAGAAAGGGAAATTTATAATTTAGATCAAGGGACAGTACCTTCTTGATAAGAACCCAAGTTTTCATTCAACTTTCATATACTTGAAAAGAACCCAAAATTTAATCTTTAATCTAAATCAGAATGAGAAAAATGGCTAATTACCTTGTCCTTCGAATATTGACAGAAGCGACCCCATTGGCTGTGGTCAGATGTTTCAAAAAAGTCACGTAAGAAACAGAAAGCCGCATAGGGTTTTAACCAATCCTTTACAAATTAAAACAAATATCAGAATAGCATTGGCTTTCTAAAGGGTATAGAAATTCAAATCCACACAGGAAGATTTTTCAAATTTAGAATAAAGTCAAATGCTAGAGACCTCGTTCTCAGAGAAAAATTTCTGAAAAGAACTGGAGTTGAGTATCAAATCCTTCTCCAGGTTAAACATTTTCTTGGCAATAGAAAGTTTAGTGGTCAGGGTAGCCTCATAATCAACATCCTGTACACATGTAAACTCAGTAAATTAACACGAACTCCAATCATAAATGGACAGATACAAATAATTCTATCAATGATTCTCAAACATTTTACTTGTATCTTGAAAGTACTTCCAGAAGGCCTAATAGACCTTATATATCTTTTAAACATTCATGAAAAAGACATATTGGACATGAAGAAATTAAATTTAGGGGTAAATACACTGAAAGCCCCTGCAGTTTGGCATAAATGCAGATAGAGAGCAAGTATGCATTCATCTACTCAGACCTCCCCTGCTCTTAAATTAAACTAATAAAAAAACCAAAGTGCCCATAGTTACTAAAATTTTAAAGGCATATCAAGTCCTGAATAGCTGCCTCACTTCATTAAAATTCTTTCTTTTTATATTCTTTTATCTTTTATCTTTTATTTTTCCCAAGCTTATATGGATCATTAGTAGCATTGACACTACAGCTAAATGAATAGGGAAATAGCTTTTGGTGTACTTCACAAAAGCAATAAGTTTTAAAAGGGATTACCTTTCCATCCAGTTGTATTTTTGCTCTCTCGATTTCTTGCTGCAAAAAATAAATAAAATAAAATAAAAAGTTCATTAAGATTCTCAGGAAGAAGACGGAGAGAGAGAGAGAGAAAGAGAGAGGGAGTGCTGATACAATTGAGACCAATGCACATGAACACGCCACTTAAAGAAAGCATGTTTTCGGTTATGTGAACACAAAGATGAACAGGCTATGAAGACTACCTTGATATCATCTGGCATATTTTCAGAAAGTGCCTGTACTCTCAGGTATAATGGATGTAATGCAAATACAGAAAGTGAGCTGCATGACAAAGAAGAAGTGAGAACACTTCTAAATTTGTATCACAACATCAAAATTTGAATCTTCACAAGCACTTCAGTAACTTATTAACAAGAAGTGAAAGAATATGTAAGGTAATGTTGGCATGTGACCAGCAAACACAAGACAAACGACGCAATGAAATCCAAGACAATAGACAAGAATTTAGGCTTCTTCTGATAATCAGGTAATATATAAGGATAACATGTCAGGACACCATAAGTAACATTCAAGCATGTCATTTTTCTCTAGTCTTCAAAGAATACCAAAATGAATTTGATTATGAAATCTAACATTGATAGTTCTTTTGGTACCTGTAGGGATACGAATCCCACCACATCCCATGCACAGATGTATCATTGATTGGTAGAAGCTGCACTAAATGGAACCCAGAGTCCACAGCCCAGTCAACAAGTAACTTCAGGTCAAGAAACTCTCCAACACCAAGATCGGCTTCTGACCTAACAGAGAACATGGGGATTGCTACACCAGCACCACGCCAAGGCATTTCCTAACCAAACAAATTGAAAATTTATTATTAACACGAACAGCTATAAGTTAATAATTAGATTTGCAATAGTTTACCCGCAACATGCCATCTGAAAGGAGGATGTATCTCGGTTGATTCTTAGAGGACTCCACAGACAATTCTCGGTTGGAACCAGTTTCCAATGACAAGTTCCCTGTCTTGCCATATTTACAGTACCTATATGTGGAATGAATGTTAAGGAGGTATAGATAGATAGATGGATAGAGAGAGAGAGAGAGAGAGAGAGAGAGAAAGAGCAAGATGATAAAAAAAAATGCAGACTAAATCGTAATATGCATTGCAACTTTAGATTATTAATGAGGAAGACTTCCAAAAGGATATTTTATGGGGAAATCACTTCTCTTCATTACACAGTCAGCTTCCCAGATTGATTCACCAACATAACTAAGTCTGAGTCCATCTTGAACCTTCCACTCCCCCAATTTTGGAAGGCTACCAATAACATATACCTGCACCAAACAGACTACATAAATACAATGAGATGTATTTAATTCAATGAAAAAAAGGTTCAAACTGATTTAAAGAGAAGAGTAGTTACAGATGTGTCTGCATCTACATTTGGACAGCAAATTTTGAAGTGGACAAGAATCGAATCTGTTTCGATTAAACAAGAAGTAAAAAAATAACACATTACTAAGCAAGATATCAGTTACCAATTAGAACTGTAAACTAAGTGAGTTTCAGAAATTAAGATTTGAGCACAATTACCTTCCTGATCTAACTTATTCTGAATGTGTCCCTCAGATCTCTCTATGTTCAAGCTCCAACTTTGGCGAAAAATGACATTTTTGAAGGCACTTCTGAAAGGGAGAGCATCACCACCAGTCTGGATTTGTAGACAGCAAAATTTTTAAGTGAAATCAATTGCATCAAAAGAAACATGACTTAAAACAATTTGTTCTAGCTACCTCAAAATCAACTAACCATCATAAGACCATTTCTAGAGCTGAAGTTCTACTTATGTTATGACTTTGACATGTAATACATGTAATAATGACGCAGTAATTCACCAGTCATAAGATCATGATATGTGATGGCTTTCTATTGAGGGCAACTCTTAAGAACTTAATTTGTTTCCAAGGACACAAAATAACATAAAAGAAGAAATAGTTATATACTTATATAAGAAGACAACCAAAATCATGATAACTTCCATCAAATTAGCTGGACTGAAGTATGGATAATGTTCAATCCAATGAACCAAGTACGTATTACCTAAATAGAACTACAAACTGAGGCTTGCTAGTAAAAATAAGGCAAGGATTAAAAATCCAAGCATGGGCCCAAAATGTCCACCTGTCTCTGGGTGGGTGGGTGGGTGGGTTGACACCACAAGAAATCACAGGTGAGAAGCTTTCTTTCATGGGCAGGAGACATTATAGCCACCACAACAGCGACCATATAATTCAATTCTAAATCAAATCTCAGCGCGGTTTTCGAATTGTTTCGTGGTCTTCCATTAGCTGAGTAGGAACTAAGAAAGAACTACAGGCTCAAAATAACATAACAGTCGAGTTGAACTGGAATCAACTAACTAATGGCATACATGTCAGAGGAGCATCCAATGACTAAAACGAAGAATTTCTGCAACCTTTACTTGGACAAAGCTCGACATAATACAGCAGACATGACTTTGGCACTCCATTTAGTTACTAAGAAGAACTAAAACAAGAAATGAAGACAGCATTCATAATATCCTGAATACTAGAGTTGCAATACTAATTGCCATACAGATTCCTACCCTTCGTTTAATAAGCAATCCACAGCATATGGCTAATAAAAAGGAACTTAGTAGTCAGTGCAATATACCAGTAAAAATAAAGGGGCCCTCAACTTCAAACTAATGACAGATAAGGTAATAGGAACTTACAAACTCATGACAGAAAAGGTATCAATGACTTTAGCGACTCAAAAGTCAAATATTATAACAATATAGTATAAGCCCAAATACGAACTTCCATCAAGTCATCAAAAGCAACTACTTCTGAAAAGAAAGAAGAAAAGGAAAACAATCTGCATATTTTAAGATTCCAAATCTTCTTTATATTTTTCTTTATCTATTCAGCAATCTTAGAGAGCACAAAACAAAGAGAACCTATTACGACAAAGATTCCCAATAACTGGCCATGTACAATGTTGTCAAGAGTTTACAGGCTCCAAATTAGAAAACCAAAATAATTATGATCAGAGAAAAACACCAAGGAATATATACCATGCCAGGAAAAGTGAAACTGGTTTATATGCTTAACCATTACTACAAAAGCAAAAAGAGCCCTTCAAAACAACCCATGAAGCATTAAAACATAGTAAGATATTTAAACAAGAGCAGCACCTGCCAAAGATCATGAAGCTCTGCTACTTCTCCATCCTTAATTTCCTCTGGCAATAGCAGTTTACGCCTATTTCCCAACTCCCATCTAATTACATTTTTCTCACCATCCACCACATAATAACTGTACTCACAAGAGAACCCACTAGGTACTGCAATACTTCCAGTCCATATGAGCTGATCACCTTGATGAACAGGGCTCAGCAACAAGCCCTTCTTCACATTCCATGAACCAAGGATAGGCTCAGAGCCACATACCAGTACGCTCTGACCCCACTGAGTGTAATAAGGTATTCTAAAGTAGACATTCAGCGATTTCACAGATTTCACGGACTTGATTCCGGAAAGCAATCCCAAATTCACCATTTCTCCAGAAGACAAACTAGACACTGATGAAGTTTCTCAAAATCTAACAAAACCCAAGTTCATTTCATTAGTATCTATGAGAATATAACAGAACTGTATAAGAGAAATATTACACAATAAAAACATCCCAGATTCACATTTGAACTCCATAAAGATGCAAATATAAGCTTTTGTTACTTAAAATGCTACAACTTGCTAAAAAAAAATTCTTTGATGGATTGATCAATGGTATTATAACTATTGTTATAACTTATAATAGAAATCAGAACTTAAAATTTTGGTTATTTTCTCTTTTACTCTGTCTTCTCAGCAACTAAAGGATCGGTCAGAGATTTAAAACTTGGATGTAACAACACACTGACAAAATTCTAATGAAACGAACTTCAAAATAGTAAAACTTGCATACCCAGATGAGCTGAGATTGAACAAGTAGAGAATTCAAGGTAAAAATACAATCTTCAGATAAAATGAAGATGACCCCAGATTCAAAAAATAAAACAAATCAAGAGAGAAACTCCAATAGAGATATGAAGTATGGTTACCTTTACTTGAATCAGTAGCAATAGAAGTCTCCACGTATCCACGAAGCAATGATGGGATTATTTGTAAAGAGAAAAAAGAGTGAGTGGACTAGGACGGAAATGAAAATGTGCAAGTTGGGTTTTGTTTGGATCCCGAGAAAAACAAAACAAAGAAGAGTTGTATCGCTTTCTCTCTGCAGATATTTGTTCGTGCAAAAACTAAAAAGTGCAGGAGAATGAATGGCGAGAACAGAAGAAAGATATTTTTGAGCGGTGAATGTGATGGAAAAGGAGTGGGCTTTTTTTAATTTACGTTTCACGAGAATGAGAGTGTCACAGTTGGCTGATAGTGGAGTGTTCCTCCATGTTCGTGAATGGTGTCGACTTTCTTTGCTATTTATTTACAAAGATCTAAAATCTATACACCATCAAATATAGACAAATTATATAATAATAATTTATTAGCTGTTTCTTTTATTATGTATTCTTTCAAAAACAAAAAACTCACGAATTCAATAAGAGGAAATCTTCGATGCCAAGTGCAAAAACACTAAAATTCATATGAAATCGCAGTTCTAAGTAGAGATGGGTATTCCCCCGTGAGACCCCATCTCCACGGGTCCACACTCCTATTTAGGGCAAATTTTGTCCTTAGATGGGGTTTGGGAGCTGCAGTGAGGGCAAATTTTACATTCAAAACATAGATATGGGTAAAGGTGGAGGTAGGGATAGGGGTGGGGGAACTTTACCCCACCCCTATTTCCCTATTTCTCTAAATTGGGGTGAGGGTGGGGTTTTATTTCCCTCGTTTCCCCATATATATTTATATATTTTTATTTTTATTTTGAAAATTTTGTTTTTTTAGACTTTAAATTGTATAGACTTTTAAGTGTAATAGTTATTACTAATATATTACTATAGTTATTTGTATTAATTTTGGATTAAATTAAATCAATTATATATTTTAGATTATTTATTGGATTGGATATCGAAATAGTGTAAATCGAACTATTGGAATAATCGAATTTCAAATCCCAAATTCTAAATTCCAAACTTCGGATTGAAAAATATTATAAATGAAAATGAGGGAAATTGGGGAAGCTGGTGGGGGTAGGGGAACCTCCCCCAAACACCCTCATCCCCACTTCCCCTAAATGAGGGGGAGGGGGAGGGGGAGGGGGAGGGGTTAGGGTAGACATGACGCCGGTTCGGTTCGAACCGGCGAACCGAATCGGAACCGACGTCGAAAAACCAGACCCCGAACAGGACTGAGAACCGATCCGGACCGGTTCCGGTTCAGGTTCCTTTTATAGCGGAACCGGCAGGTTCGAACCAGACCAGAACAGGCGGTTCGGTTCTGGTTCTGGTTCGAACCAGACGGTTCTTTCCTTCTTTTCTTTTTTAACCGTTGGAGGCCCAACGGCCTGCTGAAGTTAACAAGTCGCTGGGCCTCCAACGGTTCAATGCACTGGTACTAGTCTGGTTCAACTTTTTTTTTCTTTTTTTTTTCATTTCTAAATTCTAATTTTCTATAAATACCTACTCCCTCCTTTCATTTTTCCCCACCCCAATTTCCTCAATTCTTTCTAATTCTCATTTCTCAATTATCTCTCAATATTCAATTCTCCAACTCTCCAAGTTTCCAATTTATATTATTTACAATTATTAAGTTAGTAAGTTTCCATTTCCAATTTATTTTATTTACAATTACTAAATTTCTAATTTATTTTATTTGCAATTATTCAATTACTAAGTTTCCAATTTCCTTTATTTACAATTTATTTTATTTTCAATTTATTTTATTTGCAATTACTAAGTTTCCAAATTCCAATTTATTTTATTTGCAAATTACAATTACTAACTACTAAGTTTTTAATTTTCTTCCAAATTTATTTCCAACCATTTAATCATTTATTTTTATCAATTTTTAAACATTTTTTGTTCAAGGAATTTTACAATTCAATTTTTAAAATAGCAAGTGGAAGTGGTGACGCTCCTAGACGTTCAATTTCGATGAAAGGTAAGGGTCATATGACGGATAATCTCGGTCATAACGACCGTGCCTATCACGAGTATTTACAACACAAAGTCTATGTTAAAGATCTAGGTCTAAACTTTCCTCAATCTCACCCCTCTCTAAGAATTTCTGAACCCGATCCCAATGCCACCCCCATTTGACAAACCAATCAGAAAATATGCATAATCTTGGCATTGATGGCCATGATCTCAACCCCCTCCAGATTTTGATTTTGATCCACAAACGGAAGAAAAGTTACCTAAGCAAGTCAAATCTGATCTCTTCGTACTCCATATGAAGACACAAGAAGATGGAGGCACTGTAGTGATTTGCAATTACTACAAAAAAAATATTTAAATGGCACAAATCTGGAGGATATGGCACATATCAGAAGCATATAACAAACGCACATCCAGACGCACAGGCCAGATCGAGTTCACAAGATCAAATTTCCAGGTATGCTACCCCTAACCAACAATTATTTAAATATAGTGATGCAAAAAATAGAAAAAAAAATTAGCTAGAATGATTGCAGTAGAACACTTATCATTTAGTTTTTGTGAAAAAGTTGGTTTTAATAAATATTGCCAACGAGCATTAAATCATGTTGCATGTCGTGTTCCTAGAACCACGCTCACAGAAACACTTGAAAACATTTATGACAAAGAAAAGGAAATGTTGACAAATGTTTTAGAAAAATATAATGGTCGTGTTTCCGTATGTCCCGACATATGGAGTGACCATTGGAAAATGCATTCATAAATAGGTGTCACTTGCCATTATATGGATAATGCATGGACTATCCAAAAAATAATTCTTACATTTAGAGTTTTTAATGAAAAACACACTGCTGCTAATATTTTTAGACAGTTTAGAATTATTTTTGCAGAGTATAAAATTGATAACAAAATTTTTGCAATTGGTTTTGATAATACTTCTAGCAATACCGCTGTTATTCCTGCTTTAATTGAATTATGCAAACCTTATCTTAGTGGTAAATTTTTTCATCAAAAATGTGCATGTTATGTTTTCAATTTATGTGTTCAAAAAGGATTAAAACTCTTGAACAGTTTATTCAATCTATTAAAGATACCCTCTATTATTTGTGGAAACATCCTACTGTAATGAAAGCATGAGCAGCATATTGTAAATAAAATGGTAGGCATGCCATTAGATTTTCTCGTGATATTCCAACACGTTGGAATTCTACTTATAAATTGCTTGCTAGAAGTTATGAATATAGGGATTTATTAGTTACTTTATTCAATATCATGTTAGTCACATTAATCTTTATCAAAGTCATTGTGATGTTTGTAGCAATGTTTGTGGTTTGTTAAAAGTTTTTCATAATGCTACTAACAATTTATATGGTGTTTATTATCCTACAACTAATTTATTTATTATTGAGAGTCCTAATATTGATGGTGTATTTGCTCATTGTGAATCTGACTCATAATTACATGAGTCTGTTACTGCTATGAAAAAAAATGGTTAGAATATTATAAGGAGTTTCCAAATATTTATTTGATTGCCTTGTGTTTTGATCCACGTTGTAGATTAGAAAATTTGCATTATTATCTTTCTGTTTATTATGAACAAAGTTTAAAAATAGATTATGATGTTGATAGGTGTTGTGCTAGAGTTAAGACATTATTGTATCATTTATATGATGAATATCTTAGAGTTTATGGTCCATCACTGAACATAGATGTTCTACAAACTCAAAATGTATCTCATTCCTCATCATCCTCTGGATTTTTTAGTTTAGGATATAATTTTTTATCCAAAAAAATCAAAAAATTACGAGGTTCTTCTTCATCAAGCTCCACCACATATTCTGAGGTTGAATCTTATTTAAATACCTCTTCTGAGTTCATAGAAGACACTGAAGTTAAAAAAATTTGATATCCTAGACTGGTGGAATGAGCATGAAAGGTACTTTCCGATCTTGGTTATGATAGCCAAACAAATCCTTTCAACACCAGTTTCTATAGTGGCAGTGGAACAACAATTCAGCGCCGGTGAGAATATTCTAGACCCAAGACATTCCCTTCTGAGTTCAAAATCACTTCAGATTCAAGCTTGTGTCAAAGATTGGACGAAGGCTCAATATAGACAACAAAAAATCGATCAAGGGAGCCATACGATTTATGTAAAGATGATCAACCGGCTGAAAGTCGAACGGATGATCATGACAACGATTAGTCCACGACTCCACGACTCCACGCCAATCACCGTCTCCAAACCTGCAATAAAAAGTAAGAGAACTACGTGACATTTGATTTCTCTAAACCCTTAAGAGGATACGTAGGCAACTTGATTGTGGTAAAAATTAAGTGCAAGACCAATTTTACATTTTTTTAGTTTTATTTTAATTTAAACTTTTAATTTGTCATTTATTTATTTTATTTTATTTTGTGGGTGACCCAATAAAATACATTTACCAATTATATTTTTACATGGCTAGGCGAATTTTACATTTTTTAGTTTTATTTTAATTTATTTTTTTAATTTGTCATTTATTTATTTTATTTTATTTTACGGGTGACGGGTGAGTGGTGATCCAATAAAATACATTTACCAATTACATTTTTACATGGCTAATGTTTTTATAAAATAACATTTTTAAAAAAAGGAACCGGAACCGGCGTCATGTCTAGTTAGAGATGGGGGACCTTCCCCTCCCCAGTGGACCCCACGTCCATCCCTATTTCTAAAAACATTGTTAAGTTTAGAGCAAACTTCTTTTAATTTATGTAGTTAAATGCAAATAGACTTTTCACTTACGGTTTCAAAGTTGAAGAAAAGATTGTGAAAAAAACAATTAGAGTTAATAGCATCATGGCCCCTGAATTATACGCGAAGTCGCATGTTGCCCCCTGAGCTTTTTTTCTTGGCATTAAACCCCCTGAACTTTCATTTATTGGCAATAGCTAACAAAAGGGAAATGGAAGTCAAGGCAAAATTACACTTACAACCCTGATTATATGAATACATGCATTAAAACTGGAAAAATATAATAATATCACACAAACACCCTTTAACTTGTTTGACTAATATCTAAAAAAAATTAATAATATTAAATAATAAATTTTAAAAATTATATTATATAAAGATAATGATTAAATAAAAAACTAATTATTAAAAAAATAAAAAAAATAAAATGAAAAGAAAAATAAAGACTTTTTTTTTGAAATACTTAAAGACTAATTTTTATTCCTTTTTTGTTTTAAAAAAAAACTTAAAAGTTTTGATGAGATATGGAAATCAAGATCTCATCAAAAAAAAGATCAAATTCATTGGACTAATTTCTTCAATTAAATTCTAAAAAAAAAAACATCATCATCATCATCCGAATTCACCCTCATCAAACAAAGAATTTAAATTTATTTAAATATTACTTAAAAAAATATTTAAAATATTTTAAAAATACAAATTTTTCTATCATTTTCTCACCTAATCTCCAAATTCTTTCTATCTTAACGTCACCACACCAAACCCAGAAATTTATCATTAAAAATGAAAAAAAAAATAAAACTAATTAAATTTATAATTAATTAAATTTTAAAATAAAATTTATATTTAGTGAACCAGATCTCACCGGTGAATCAACGCTAGTGAAATATCCACCATCATAATTAAAAGGTAGTATTAAAATAATTAAAATTAAAACTAAATTAAAAAGAAAAACAATTAAAATTAAATAATATATAAATTTAATTTAATTTAACAAAACCCACATATCATCTTCATCATCTTCATCAAAACCTAGCCACCACCACCCTAACCCACCGAAATCACCTGCAACCACCCTACAATGCGTCGATCTTCTCCAATCGAGGAGATCGAACCCAACAAAACCATCTCCTCCCACCACAAATCACATGTCTCTCATTAACTCTCTTTCTCCCTCTCACTATCTCTCTCTCTCTCTCTCTCTCTCTCTCTCTCTCTCTCTTCTCATCTATCTCTTTTTCATCTGGTGGGAAGGTGAAAAAAGTGGTGGTGTTAGTGGCGGCGAGGCAAGCTAGATTTGTGGGGGTTTGTGGCGACAATGGTCTGTGGGTTGGTAGGGGTTTGATTTTGTGGTTTTATGGTGCTTTGATTTGAGAGGTGGGAGGGGTTGTTAGGGTTGATTTCAGTGGTGAGAGGTTTTGAGTTGAATTTTGGTGGTGGGAGGAATTTTTGAGTTGGATTTTGTTGACGGGATGGGATTTCTTGTTTCCTTGCAGCGGCAACGATAGTTGTCGTTTCGTCGACGGCAGCGACGATGGTTGGAACGATGGAAATCTGGGTTTCATATATTTTTTATTAATTTTTCTTTATTATTATTTATTTATTTATTTAGTAAAAATTATTAATATTATTAATTTTATTAATTTTATTTTCTTGGACATTAGTCAAGTAGGTCAAAGGGTGTTTATGCGATATTATTATATATTTTTCAGTTTTAATGCAATTATTCATATAATCATGGTGTGTAAGTATAATTTTCCCTTGATGTTCGTTTCCTTTCTGTCATCTATTGCCAATAAATGAAAGTTCTGAGGGTTTAATGACAAGAAAAAAAGTTCAGGGAGCAACGTACGATTTCGCATATAATTCAGGGGGCATTGGCACTATTAACCCAAACAATTAATGAAATCCAAGGAGCATGTGTGGCATTGTGGTTGTAGGCACACAGTCCGGTGGTTTTCACACCTCTCAACATATAGTTGAGGTCCAAAGTTTTATACACACACGATGGTTCTCTAGTTAGGACGTCCAACCACAGCCACATATTCATATTGGGTCCACAGTCTCACATTGGGTCCACAGTCTCACATTAACAAATACCAACACCCAATATGAATGTGTGGTTGTGGTTAGACGCCATTAACTTATAAGCATTATATAAAATTAAAACAATTTAGGGGTCAAAGTGAAAAGTGTCTAATATTTATTAATGATTCTATAAATTGTTAAGTTAATTACCAAAACAAAACAAAAAAATTGAGGGATGGGGACTGGGGAGGCCGTAGTCCCTTTGTCGTTGGGTGCAGTGACTTAATACTTGATTCCTTTAAGCGATGTTGAAAAAATTTGTATGAAAAATTGATCTAGTTGGTGTTTGTCATCACTTTGTGAAGGGATTGAGAAGTTTAAGATTAACCGGCCAGGTATGAAGAAATGTTGCATTTCCGGCTGTGTGTTGTTTCTTCAGGTAAAAGATGAAGATTTTTGTTTCTATTATTATGAAATTTCACTTTATCATGTCATATTGAACTTAGTCTTAACCTTGTTTCTTTGTTGTAGTTGTTTTACTTCCACTCACTACGATGGGAGCCGCCGATCGTGGATAAAGCATTAATACCCGTTGTTTGTTAGACAAACGTGAAGATAAAGAAGTGCTTAATCCGGCTTCACACCGAAGGAGGTGTTGGAAGTAACCAGGTTTAAATTCCTTAAATTATCTACCTATTTTATATGGAACTTTTTTCCTTTGAAGTGCATGCATAATTACATATCTTTTATCATAATATGATGCAGATTTCAGTTGGAGATTTTTTCAAGCAACCAGCACAACCAGAAGGTCAATGTGATGTTGGTGCACATAGAGCAACTGATCATGCCAATCAAGAACCGGTTACAGCCTGTAATGCGCACACAAAAAGTAATGATGATGTCCTACTGGTGGTGAAAGATATTCAGGCTACACTAAAGACTGAACTTGATAATATCAGAACGAAGATAAATTTTCTATATGCGAAATTCAGTTCGGCGGAGGACAAGAACTTGGATAATGACTTACCTAATACAAACGGCCATGAGAATTCCAAGAATCACACGCCTAAAAATCCTGCTTCACATTTTCCAACCCGACCACCACCACGACATCTTTATGTTCCTACAATACAACATCCCACTGTTGAGGTTTCATCAAATGACACCCGATCGTTACCCCAACATCAACAGACCATTTCCAAATCCACCCCAAGTTGGATGAAGGCACCTATTGAGACAACATTAGAAGAAGGGAAGACAGCTGATTTACCCATGGAAGACCAGCCTACTGATGATCCCTATCACGTACCTCCAGTCCTTACCATTCCTACGTTATTAGATGAGGTTCAATCTTGTTTCTTCTTTTATTTTTTATTTTTAAATGTAAATACCTTTTTTACTAACAAATAAACGACAAATCCATTTCACCATCAATTATTTTGTAGGATACCTTCTATGATGATACTCACGAACAAGAGTCGCAATCTTGTAACAAGCGAAGATTAATCAATACAAGATCATCTGTAAAACGGAAGCCGAGCCGCTATCAAATTTCAACGTACATTGCCGGTCCTATTCCTGCGTCGACAAAGTATCGATATGGCCCTTTCCGAATAGGAATTCCACTGAATACATATGATGAGCAATTGATCAACTACATTTTTGCCAAAGACCTACCATCATCGTAAGCATGCTTTATGTATATTATATTCCTCAATTTATAATGTTGTGCAGTTATAGGTATGTTATATCCGCAGTTGGCTATTGGATGTTTAACAGTTTCGTATAATTGTTTTTTAATAAATTGCAGTGAAGTTATTGTCGATCTTGGGCATTTACGTGTATCCCAGAAAAGTTTTAGAACGTTAGAACCTTCCAGCTTTGTTGATAGTGAGGTTAATTGATAATCTTATTCTGAACTCATAGCCTTTAACTTTTATACATTATATGTGGTTCATTATTTTAATTTCTGGTAACCTAACATGTGTTATGCACAATTTTGTTTTTCAGATTATTAATCTTATTCCTGAGTACAAAACAATAATATTGAAGTCAAAAAGGTCACACCTTAGCTGGTTATTGCCTACGAACTATGCGATATACTTATGTTGATTTCGTTGCCTATATGTATATAGTTGTCCATTCTTTATGAGATTGAGCATGTAACCTATATTTTCTCATGTTTGCCTACGCAGTACACTGTCTTGACTTGTATAGATGGGAAACAGTATTCTTTGAAGAAATCTCTGTCAAAATTGCGGGAGTCATACATGTACGATCTTCGTATATGTGAAAAGGTGAGACATGATTACCATTGTTATTTTTTTCCATACACCTAATTGTTTGAAGTGAACAATGTCTATTTTGTTATGTTTACTTTTAATGACATATTCGTGCACATATTAGATTTACATTCCTATCAATGATCTAAGCAAACATTGGTATCTGGCGGTAGTTCACGTTCAAAAACGGTTGTGCGAAATGTGGGACTCCAAACCACCTCGTAGGAAGGATGATTTAACGCGATTGACCCAAGTGCAGAAATTGGTAAATCTGTAACACATGTTGTTAGATGGTCCTTAGGTATCCCCATTTTTTACACTTTCATCACGATATTTCATTATTGTGCATATTTTTTTTCTTCTAATTTCTGTAGATGCAATCGCTTGACATTGTTCTTGCTGATGAAATTGTTGTTGCCTTCCTAACAACTTTCTCATTCACCACATTCACTATGTCATATGCGAAAGCACCCGAGCAATCTAATGGCTTTGATTGTGGCCTTTTACTTTGCATGTTCATGGATGACAACTACCCTACACCGCTTCAGATGAAATCAGTATGTTAAACTAAATATTCTCATAGGTTTGTTTTTCGACTGTAATATATTTGGCTTTACATATATCTGACATTTCTGAGTTTTGTTATAGTTTCAGTCTGACTGTCAACGTTTGGTGTTAGCTCGTTTCCTAGCACTCTTCCCTGGTAACAACAACCTTTCGTCTCTCAAGAAAAATGCTAAAGAGCACTGTACTAATTTAATGGCCAATCACAAGATGAGACCGCCACTCATGCAAAAGTTGAGAGGTAAAGCAGCGGCTCTAATGGAGTGAATGTACATATGGGTTGTATTCCCTGAAAATAGCAGGTTTTTGTAAATGGCATGGTAATGTCTTGGGTTGCATCCCTGGACATATGATATTGGAAATTTGATTTTTGTACTTGTGCCACTAGGTAGGAGACCCTGCAAAAATGTTGGGTACGTGTTATTTTTTTATTCAACGTTTATTGTAATCACATACATGAAGTACTGAGTGTTCTTAAGCTACCGATTGATGTTACACTAGAATACGCCATTCTCAAGGAAATCTAGTCTCATAATTATACTACAATACACACATCTCAGTTGTGGTTACACAATTTGAGTACTAGAGTAAACACATTATTAAAGAAAATGAGACTTAATTTCGATTGAACAATACAAAAAATACTTAATCAGTTTAACTATTTGTGCATCTCCTCACCTGCCGCCTCACAAAAATATGTGATCAAACTCGGAAACCCTTGATGATCCTGCCCTGATTCATCATTTCCTAGCTTTAACATCTCCAGCTTCACAATCGTAGCAATTTTCCCACGGCAAGTGGTGATGCATGCAGCTGTTAAGGTAAGTAGGCATCTCATTGACTGGTCCATTACCTCAAACTTTGAATCATCACCGAGGGCATAACAACCTCAGGGCGATCTTGACTGGGATCGCCCTGAGGTCGCTATTCCCTCGAGTGGCTTTATATAGAAACCGAGGGAGTAGCGAAATCCGGGCGACCTGGAAACCGAGGGAATAGCGACCTCAGGGCGATCCCATGCAAGATCTTCCTGAGGTCGATATGCCATCGGTTTCTATATAAAGCCACCCGAGGGAATAACGACATCAGGGCGACCTTGCCTGGGATCGCCATAAGGTCTCTATTCCCTCGGTTTATATATAAAGCCACCCGAGGGAATAGCGAACTCAAGGCGACCCCAGTGAAGATCACCATGAGGTCGCTATTCCCTCGGGTTATGAAGTACAGAAACAAAGGTAATAGTGAACTCAGGGTGATCTGGACTGAGATCTCTACAAAGTCGCTATTACCATGCGACGTTCTGTTTCATCACCCGTGGTAATAGCGACCTCAATGCGAGCTTAGTCAAGGTCGCCAGGATGTCGCTATTACCATGGATGTTGAAACGGAACGTCGCCGTTTGGTTAGAAGCGATCCGAAGGTCGCCCCGAAGTCGCACCTGGGAAAAAATTCAAATATAAACCCCCGCTCGTGCAGAGCAGTTTCCACACAAAAAATAACACTAATAAAATACGCTCAAGGTCATCTACGGTTCATGCATGATTATTCAAGGTAATCATATCCCTAATCCTCTCCCTTTGTGTTACACTGAAGCATTTTGGGCATAAAATAACATTTGTTTTGTTTTCTTCTCTTTAGAAAGTTCATTGATAGTGTTTGTTTTAGTTTGTGTGTGCAAATGAGTTGTGTTGATTTCAATGTGAATTGGGCATTTATTATTTGATAGTTGTATGGGTGGTTGTGATTTATTTGATACATTACTGCTATAATTAAGTGTGGTTTGGCCGATTGGGGGAAGTGTTTGTATGAGTGTTGTAGTGGGTATTGAAAAATTGGAGAATGGCTGGTGGTAGAAAGGGAAAACAAGTTGCTAAGGAGGGCAATATGCCATCTAAGAAGAGAAGGCAGCCCCTGGTAATGCAGGCACCCTCAGGGAAGGGAAAAGGTGACACAATTTCACAGCCCCCAGATTCACATGACCCTAAAAGATGGGCCTTGTTTGGAAATATGAGGATTTGGCTGGAGAGGGTAATCAATTTGACAGTTTTTGGTAACACATTTGTCCCGGAGACAATTGACATAATGGGGTGGACCAGGTTTGCAAGGACCCTGAGCATGGCGACATTGGAGCTTGTTAGAGAGTTTTATTACGCTATAGTCCCATATCAGTTCTATCAAGGGGTTCCCGTCATTGTTCAGGGGACAGAAGTCTGGATTACAGCCTCAAGAATCAACAGGTGGTTCGGTGCTTCCGAGGACCTTGGTGACTTAGTTGATGGTTTGCCTGAACATGAGCACTTTGAATCGTATGGTGGAGAGTTGGCATCCAATTTGAGGATTGATGACGACACTGCTTGGAATGACTATCGCCACCCATTACTGCTCAGTGAACTGAAGTTAAATGCTGTTTTTTGGTTGATGTTCGAGACTTATTCATTGGTACCCTCCACCCACCGCACCGATTTAGGGTATGACCTCGCACGCTGTCTGTATTGTACAAGGAATGGTCTACGCATGGACATAGGCCAGATTATAATGAAAAGCATTTGCAGAAGTGGCCACTCAACCAAAGGTCCGCTGCCTTTTCCCTGCTTGATCACCCACTTTTGTGAAGAGGCCGGGATTAATGTGTGTGGGGGAGGATGGACCATGTTTGCTCCAACGTCGGACATAGGAAACAAGGACTACAATGAGCTTGCCAGGCGTAGAGGGCTACGGCCGATCAGGGGACCAATGCTAGAGGAGGACATTGTTTTATTTGATGGTGAGTTTCCCAACGACGATCTAGATGATCATGACTACAATGAGCAGAATTTTGATGACGATCTGAATGCAGAGCCGGCCGATCAGAGGTCAGGGATGTCTCAGGTTTTGAGCACTCTTCAAGAGATGCGCCTTCAGATAGACACCAACCACCAGGCCTACATGGGGGAGTTCACATACATGAATGCACAGATGGACAGTTTTCAGCGGGGTTTGACAGATACGGGCATTCACATTCCCTATGTGCAGCGTAGGGCCACTGGGCCATCTACCAGCGAACCAGGGAGCTCATCTCAGCAGGCACCTCAGGACCCCACCATGCCCCGTTAGCACCCTTAGCGATCGACCACCTACTTTTACTTCATTCGTCTTCTCTGATGTTTTACGACTTTACTTCAGAATTATTTAGTTTGCTAGAATATAATTGTTTTTTTTCCTGATTACTAATAGAATGCTTGTAATTGCTTTGATGGATATTTTTAGATGTCATGGATACTTGAAGAATGTTGGATTATAATGCTCTATTTTACAATACTCTATCTTAACTCTTATCTAGATTTTAGTGTTCGGCATTGTACTTTGTGGTAAAATAAGAGAGTGGATAGGTTTGGAGTCGCATTGCTATCAGTATGGTAAAAACGGATTTCTATCTCGAGCTAATAGCGATCTTGGGGCGATCTGGTTGATGTCTACCCGAGGTCGCTATTCTCTCTGCTTATGAAACATTTGACCAGATGCATTAGCGAACTCACGCCGATCTTCACACGGTCGTAATGAGATCTCAAAAGCCGAGAGGATAACGACCTTGGGGCGACATCAACCAGATTGCCCCGAGGTCCCTATTCTCTCGGCTTTTGCAGCATTTGACCAGATGCAATAGCGAACTCACGGCGATCTGAACAAGGTCGCCGTGAGATCACTATTGCCACTGGTCAAATGCTGAAAAAGCCGAGAGAATAGCGACCTTGGGGCGACATCAACCAGGTCGCCCCGAGTTCGCTATTCTCTCGGCTTTTACAGCATTTAACAAGAGGAAATAGTGACCTCACGACGATCTGAACAAGTTCGCCCTGAGATCGCTAATGCCTCTGGTCAAATGCTGCAAAAGCCGAGAGAATAGCGACCTCGGGGCGACATCAACCAGATCGGCCCGAGGTCGCTCCGCTCGCTGCCTGAGATCGCTTATGAATCTGTTCTTGCTCGTTAGTCTGTTTCTGCTCCACTTGAAGTCCAACCAACACCATTCATTTCAGAACATAACTTCATTAATATATTCCAAATTGTACAAGTCATGATAGTTTTCGATTTTGTGTCATACCAAAATCTAATGCCTTTGACGCTTTTATAAATAAATTTCATGCCTCCGACCATATTGCAAAATTGGCTGTTTATGGAAGCACAAAATATGTAAATAACACCATTCACACAACGTGGCTCATCAGCCATTGATAACAAAAGTGAAATTGTCACACGAATCTATCACATGAAGTTATGCGGCCTCCACCAGTGGTTTTGTTGCATGTACATATCAGGTGTTGAGTTGGTCATGGAAAATACATCGCCATTCAACTGAGTGGTAAATTGTGCCATTATGCCATCAGTATTTTGAAAAGCAAACGGTTGACAACGACTGTCACTGTCCAAATTATATCCTGATTTGCACGTCCGCAATAAGTCTGCATACGCAGTTGGTTGTAATGTGGACCATGTTCTAGCAACTCCATTGCTGGCCATTGCACTCATGTCATTTTTTACATGGGCACGGCATGTCTTGGCTGTGTGCCCAGGCTGGCCACACTTCCCATATTTACGCGTCTTCCCACTAGATTTTTTGTTTTGCCTTATCGACCCCCTCGTTGCTGCTATGACTGGATCTTTAACTTGAACAGTCGATTGCTTACTTCTACGATGTACATGTCCTTCCCTTGATCTACTTGATGATGGCAATAATCCATTCATTTGAATTGTTAACTTATCAATTGTCATGTTTGCTTCTTTGTAACCTTCAGTTGACATTGATGCATAATAGCACATTTTGCTACATTTTGAACTCAAGGCCCCATATCTACAAGCATGAATAAACAATAGTACCCAACCATGAACAAAAGAAATATAGAATTTATGCTATAATAACAATGAGAGGATGCAAACCTGGCAATTTGAATTATATTTGTAGGAGCTGCAGAGGAAGACGATTCCACTTCGGAGACATCCTTGGCATTGATTGTCCAACGCCGCATTATAACTTTCTCAGGTATGTGATGCATGTTCATGGCTTTCATGACACTAAATGAATGGCAACACGTAATACCTATTGTCTTAAACATTTTGCATGAGCATTTTAAAATATTGTTAGATGGTGTGTACCTCACATTCCAGGTTTTATCACCACCAGCAAACTTCCTGAATGTATATATCACACTCTCCACATCATCAACGCAATTCACTATGCTTAGTTTTGCCTCTGCATTGATTTCATCTCGAACCCGACCAAATGTGTTTCGAGTATACACTTCGGCAGCATGTTTTTCCAATTGTAACAAATGGGTTACTAGTATTGGATGCTGATTAATGCAATCAAAATCATCCTTCAATTCGTTGTTTCGTAGGCGTGACATCGCTCGATTGATATGGCTCATAAATTCATACAATTTCACCCTACTATGCAAAAATCGATTAAGGAAAGAATTAATACTCTCGGACCGTTGTGTGCTCCGCAAACCACCAAAGAATGTACTTCGTAAAAAGGTTTATGCCCACAATTTCCATTCAGAATACATCATTTTCACCCATTCATTATGTTGCAAACCAAACCTGTCTATGACCTTCAACCATTCACTCTCAAACTCTAACTTCGTCATGTAGGTCAACATTAGATGGGTAAATGCTTGCGTAAACCCGTTATCACCTACGTTAGTCTGCACATTCTGCTTAAGGTGCCAAGAACAAAGGCGGCGTATGGCAGTAGGCATTACTAACCTTATGGCTTTACTCATAGCTTTATCACCATCGGTAACTACCGAAACTGGACATTTACCGTGCATAGCTTGTAAGAATGTCTGCAATATCCAAGTATATGTATCGACCGTCTCATCCACCAACAACCCAAAGCCAAAAATTGTGGTTTTCGTATGATTGTTCACACCAACAAAAATCACAAGCGGCATATGATAAGAATTAGTTCTATACGTTGAGTCGAATGAAATTACGTTACCAAAGTATCTGTAGTCGCATCGTGACATTGAGTCGGACCAAAATAAGTTACCGAGGCTACCATCTTCAAGAATGGTGTACCGAAAGAAAAATCTTGGATCCATTTCCGATTTCACAATCATGTAAGAGATAATTGAATCAGCATCGGAATTATCGGATGCAGACCTCCGGACGATGTCGAGCCGGTTCTGTAGGTCTTTCCTGGTATGTCCAACAGCCGCATAACTACCAGACTGATCCAAAAGGTGGTCCATCACTTGGGAAGTTTTAATTCCAACTGATCTCAGTGATTGCACTTGTGCTATATCACAATCTTTAAAATTTCGATGACAGCGAAGGAATTGGCTGTGATTCCCGGGTGATAACTTATGACTATGCTCATTGACAAACTCTGTAACCACCCATAACATTTTCTCTCTGTCAAAATTAATTTTCATTGATGCGCGACATCCTTCCCTAGTCTGTCCTCTATGTTCACGTACCCTATCGGTTCTGTGAACATGCTTTTTTGATCTATACCCTTCTTTTGAACAAACCCACCTACGAATTATAATTAATCCATATGTGTCCCGACACAACCTTTCCTTACGCATGTTGAACCCCATACCATAAGAATATTTCTTATAAAAATCCTCAGCATCAGTAACAGATATAAACTCTTTCCTCATAATATCACTGAATTGTAAAGTTATAACTTCACTGTGTACAAGATCATCGGCCGGTTGCACCAAATTTTCATTAGACAAACCTGGGGTTGTGGAAACATCATCATCGGCTGGTTGCACCAAATTTTCATCGGACAAATCCTGGGCTGTGGAAACACCACTGTGTGCAATAGGCACATGATATGGCCATTCATTATTGTTGTAACTATCATGTGGATTGTACTCCTCATTGTATGTATGTGTTGTGTCTACCTCATGCCACATTGAGTGTCCTTCATTGTTCAAATCCAGATGTCCAGTTCCATGGCCATGAATTTCATTATTCATATCCATTATACTACCTACAAGCCATGAACATTGAAGAGTTTGAGTGGAAAAATATTGAGATAAACAACAATAAAATCCTAAACAAAAATTCATGAACGGATTGTAATTCATGCAATTCCATGAACAATTACTTTTCTATTTCACTTACTTGGATGAATTTCATATGCGGATCAAACGGTGAAGAATCCGTTTTTGGAAGAATGACATATATGTGTATCTACTGGAGGAAAAATGAAGGTGCAGTGAGTCTGGAGCTTGACTTGGAGAGGATATGAGAGTTTAATGAAATACTTGGTTTTAAAACTAAAAATCAAGTGGGGAAATTGTGTTGGTGGATGGGTTGGTCGACCATATTAATAAGGTAGGAACTTATTAATGGTCATCATGGAATGGGTATGGAATTGGGTTGCCAGACAAAACCAAAATCACACACCAAATTTTCATGAATAGGATTATTTTTTGGGTTGGGCTGTTACTATTGTGGGTTCAATTGAAAATAAATGAATTGTGGCTTTAGTGTATTCTGTGATTGGGACTAACACTTGTAAATGGGTTAACATTTAATTCAACAATTGCTTGAGTAAGTCCATTTAAATGTTAAATTGATTAGGCCCACCTGTTTTTGTTCCATTTGGGTTATTTTTAAAGGAATCCAGCAGCCCATCAACTAAACCCATTTTAGTATCTATATTTACACAAATTAAAACATAAAATTAAGTACTATAATATAACACAATAAATACTTGATACCATTTATCATGAAAAAAATCATTTACCTAAGTTGATTGATTTCATTTGTTGTTCTCAACTCTAATTTAATTTTTATGATTTGTATTGAACATACATAACCGAACCAAACTGTTAAAATTTTGGGTCTATGGATGGATTTGACGGATTACAAACAACATAAACTGTGTCCGAATGTATTTTTTACAAAGAATTACAATTACTGCAACACTGAAGTTATTTATATGTAATTTTTTACCAAGTATTAAGGAAAAACTGTGAACCATATAATTAATTTTACTAAACAATAACTTATTTTTAATCATTATTTTATTCTCAACCATTACAGAAAATAGGTCAATCGTATAGAAAATTAAACTTAAAAACAAATTGTTGTCAAATATTATTTCTATTATACTTTTCTATTTATTTGGTTGTAATCGTTCAGCGATATTTTTAAATTCGACTGAACAATAAAAGATAACTTGTTTTTCTGTGGAATTATAGATCAAAGAAACTCTTGTATGTTCGAACGCGTGTGAGTTTCGTTTTGGTCTGCATAACATCTCCTACACTGGGAGGGTAATTGCATTATGGGTTCTGCTTGGTGTGACACATAATCATGTGATCTAGAAATAATAAATACAAACTAATTAACACTAGTAACTGCATCTCATTGCAAACAAATTAGTCAATTATATGGAATTTATAAATTATTTACTGTATAATATGATTTTTGGGTATAGCTGTGTATAAAGTTTTTTGATTTTCATTTTCAATTTTGGTTGATTACTAATAATTTCATTAATTACAAATATAATTTTTTGATTATAATATATCTATACAGTAATTACATTAGGGATGCATCATGCACTAGATACACCTAAGATCTTCTCTACTAATTTATTCTACAATAACCACCGCTTCATAAAGATTTATTCTGATATCTGTACTGAACAATCTTCATAATGCCAGAAACGTTACACTTATATCGTGAAGTCATTTTCTTGTTTCATAAGCCCAGAATATTTTAATAGTTGAAAACAAAATTTGCAATGCATAAATCATGCTCGGAATGATATTATTATAAAAAAATTAGTTTAGAACAAAATGAATGAATAATGATACTTTCATTTAATAATTTATGCCAACAATTACAGAGATGATGGTATGCGTTCATTTACTATGAGAAACGTTCAAGTTGTTCATGATGGTATATGTGGACTAGTTCACTAAACGAGTGCGTACAATGAACTTGTTCTTGAAGGTTTAAGTTAACTTGTTTCTTGAACAAGTTTAATGTTATAAGATAAACATTGAACTCGTTCAACATACGTTGAACTTGTTCACAAAGAATTAAGTTGACTTGTTCAATGTACAAGTTTAACGTTCAGATGAACGTTAAACTTGTTCAACCTACGTTGAACTTGTTCATGAAGGTTTACGTTAACTTGTTCATTGAACAAGTTTAACGTTATAAGATAAACGTTAAACTAGTTAAACATACGTTGAACTTGTTCACGAAGAATTACGTTGACTTGTTCAATGTACAAGTTTAACGTTCAGATGAACGTTAAACTTGTTCAACCTACGTTGAACTTGTTCATGAAGGTTTACGTTAACTTGTTCATGAAGGTTTACGTTAACTTGTTCATTGAACAAGTTTAACGTTAATACGAACGTTAAACTTGTTCAACCTACGTTGAACTTGTTCATGAAGGTTTATGTTAACTTGTTCACTGAACAAGTTTAACGTTAAACTTGTTCAACCTACGTTAAACTTGTTCAACCTACGTTAAACTTGTTCATGAAGGTTTACGTTAACTTGTTCATTGAACAAGTTTAACGTTATAAGATAAACGTTAAACTCGTTCAACATACGTTGAACTTGTTCACGAAGAATTACGTTGACTTGTTCAATGTACAAGTTTAACGTTCAGATGAACGTTAAACTTGTTCAACCTACATTGAACTTGTTCATGAAGGTTTACGTTAACTTGTTCATTGAACAAGTTTAACGTTATAAGATAAACGTTAAACTAGTTAAACATACGTTGAACTTGTTCACGAAGAATTACGTTGACTTGTTCAATGTACAAGTTTAACGTTCAGATGAACGTTAAACTTGTTCAACCTACGTTGAACTTGTTCATGAAGGTTTACGTTAACTTGTTCATGAAGGTTTACGTTAACTTGTTCATTGAACAAGTTTAACGTTAATACGAACGTTAAACTTGTTCAACCTACGTTGAACTTGTTCATGAAGGTTTATGTTAACTTGTTCACTGAACAAGTTTAACGTTAATACGAACGTTAAACTTGTTCAACCTACGTTAAACTTGTTCAACCTACGTTAAACTTGTTCAACCTACGTTAAACTTGTTCATGAAGGTTTACGTTAACTTGTTCATTGAACAAGTTTAACGTTATAAGATAAACGTTAAACTCGTTCAACATACGTTGAACTTGTTCACGAAGAATTACGTTGACTTGTTCAATGTACAAGTTTAACGTTCAGATGAACGTTAAACTTGTTCACTCTACGTTGAACTTGTTCATGAAGAATTACATTAACTTGTTCATTGAACAAGTTTAACGTTAATACGAACGTTAAACTTGTTCAACCTACGTTGAACTTGTTCATAAAGGTTTACGTTAACTTGTTCATTAAACAAGTTTAACGTTATAAGATAAATGTTAAACTCGTTTAACATACGTTGAACTTGTTCACGAAGAATTACGTTGACTTGTTCAATGTACAAGTTTAACGTTCAGATGAACGTTAAACTTGTTCAACCTACGTTGAACTTGTTTATGAAGGTTTACGTTAACTTATTCATTGAACAAGTTTATCGTTAATACAAACTTTAAACTTGTTCAACCTACGTTGAACTTGTTCAATCTACGTTGAACTTGTTCCTGAAGGTTTACGTTAACTTGTTCATTAAACAAGTTTAACGTTATAAGATAAACGTTAAACTCGTTCAACATACGTTGAACTTGTTCACGAAGAATTACGTTGACTTGTTCAATGCACAAGTTTAACGTCCAGATGAACGTTAAACTTGTTCAACCTACGTTGAACTTGTTTATGAAGGTTTACGTTAACTTGTTCTTTGTACAAGTTTAACGTTAATACGAACGTTAAACTTGTTCAACCTACGTTGAACTTGTTCATGAAGGTTTACGTTAACTTGTTCACTGAACAAGTTTAACGTTAATACGAACGTTAAACTTGTTCAACCTACGTTGAACTCGTTCTTGAAATTCAAAATTTTTCATACTTTTTATTTTATTTTATTTATCTTAAATAATAACATTTCTAATTTTCATATATTTTAAATGAATTTTTTCAATTTTTTTTACATCAAATTATTTTTTTATTAATTATTATGTAATATAATATAATTACATTATTAATATATATTTCCCTCTTCTCTCTCTTCTCTCTCTCTCTCTATGTCTTCTTTCTCTTCCATTCTACGGCGAGATCAACTATGATCGAATCTAATTCTTGATTTTGGATGGTTTATAGTCAGACCCAGTTCTTGTAGTTTGCTTCAATTGTGAAATGAGCTTGATTTTATATGTTTGATTTTGTTGTTGAATGTATTGATTTTCTAGGTTTGTTCTTCGATTTCGTTGCTGATTTATTGAATGGGTTTGTTCTTCTATTATTAGGTTTAAAAAACAGAGATGGATCTAGGTTTAGTTGTTGCTAGGTTTGGGTTTGGATTTGATGATCTGGGTTTGGTGTTCGTGATGTCCAAAGTTAAAAAAAATTGTTCGTTGGATTCGGTGGAGATCAGGATCCACAATAGTTTTTTTTAGTTTTAATTTAGTTTTATTTTTTAATTATTTTAATATTACTTTTTTATTATTTAATTTAATTTAATTTATTAATTTTAACCCTTCTTTTACCACTATACCTTTAATGATCTAATATAACCATAACGAAATTGGACGGCAAGAACAAAAAAATAATGATTATTGGTTAACGTTTGGACCTGACGAGATAATATTGGAACTAGAAGGACCAGTTTGGCTAATAGGTCAAATTAGAGGGACGAAAATGAATTTCTCCCTTTTATTTATTATCTTTTGAAATTAGTGAGTTTATTTTCATTCAGAAATTTCTAAGTCTGGTTATATACATTTGGAAGTGAATAGTTCGTTTTTCAAAGTTTCCAATTTCAGTTGAGGATTTTCGAGCTTGATATTAAGAAATTTTTTGAATGCTGGAAACTACAATCCTACTAGTCCATGTAGCTTTTTTCATTATTATATCACATTAAAAAAAATGGCTAAATGGTTGTTTCCAGTTTTCTCATTGTGTTTGAAAGCTTGATCATTTAATAACCAGAAGGTTCACTTTCTCAATGAACCCAAATGAAATGCATGTTAAGAAATTAAGCAAGAATTAAGTCATTGGCACCAATAATTGGGACAAGGGGATGGAGTTTAATTGCAGTTATTGAAGCTAAAGGGTTAGAAATTATTATTGACAAACTTAATTATAACATTTAGTGACTGTTTATTAAAATTGATGTCATTTCAAAAATTCTTGAGATCTTCATTTAAATAAAGTTTGAAGTATCTAATCTGTTTCCGGAGCCAGCTTCTATTTCTTACCCATGTGGGTGGGATGGAATGTAGAAGAGACACATCCAAGATTCCAAGGTGAATCCTTCTGGTTGTGCACCGTGCGACATGTGAATAAGTCTTGCTAGTTAGGATTAAGGGGTCGTTTGTTTTTTTGTCTGAACACTGAACAGTCCTGAATTTTTCTGAAGACTGAATATGGACTGAAATCTGAATCTGAATGACATGTTTGTTTTTTTTTTCCTCACATCTGAATATACTGTCAACATGTTTGTTTTTTAAAAATAAAACTATCTGAAAATAAATAATTTTACATTTATACTCATACTAATTAAAAGAGGTAATTTAACATGCACCATTCTTTATAACATTTTGTATGGTTTTTTTTTTTTTTGCAAACAAAGTTCAATTTAACAAAATAAAAAATTAATCAAAGAATATAATTTCGCATATTCTGCAAACAAAGTTTAAGCTAAATTTATTATCAAAAAATAGTTCAAGTTCAAGTTCAATTTTATATGTTGTCCACATTTCCGGTGAATATAATTTATGAAACCATTTTTTTTTTGTTTTCTAGATCATATGCACCGGAAACCAAATAAAATAAAGGTTCTTGAATTTTTTATATACAATAATTCTATAACTTTTTCGAGCCACGAAATCTACTTAATATGATAGACAAATTTATTGAGTACTATACGAATAGTTAGATAAAAATAAATAAATAAATAGTTCTTGCCGGGATTTGGCAGGAGAGAAATTTAATTGTTCAATCCTTGAAAATTTTCACTATGAGAAGTAATTAGGGTTTTTTTTCATTTCTAAAACATGATTAAAATAAGAAATATGTTAAAAGAAATTTTTTTACACCATATTAAATTAAGATAAATTTGGAAATATATCTTTTTTGGAGGATAGACTTAGAAGATGATATTTTAATTGCAATCCAGTGATTTGGAATTAAGTTAAAAGTCAGGATTTCTTACTTTTTATTTTAAGTTGTTTTTTGATATTTTTAAATTGTTTGACCACTTAAAAAAACAAACAAAACAACTTAATGGGTTCAATTCAGACCCATTAAGTTTTAAGTGAAAAAAACAAACGACCCCTAAGTAGCCGATCAAAACTCTAAAGTCTGTTTGGAGCAAAATGGATAAGGTAATTCAATGAGATTAAATGTTGAAGATGTTTGATTTAAAAATTGAATTTTTTGTTTTAATTTTAAACTCAGACGGTCATAAACAGTGTTCCAAATGGTGTCTGTTCTTTTTATTTTAACAAACACAATTCTGTCTTTTTATTTTAACAGATAGACTAATGTAGGACATCTTTAGTGGGTCCGTTAGGAGGGGCCATTAGCACAATTTTATCTTTTTTTCAGCTCAATTAATGTCATTTCCACATTTATTTCTTTGTCATCAAGCAAGATCTTTCATAAAGATCTCTAATATTTACTATTTTGGTTACTTGGAGCCCGAGTTTAGGCTAAGAGTCACCTATAAATAAGACCTGAATTCTATTGTTTTCTCATTCAGGTTTTTTTCATCAATAAAAAGTTCTTTAGAATAATTGTGTGTTTTCTTTATTTATCGCTTTCCACTTCGTCAAATGGTATCATAGCCTGCTTTCGCAGACCTTCTGATGGGGCGCGATGCTCTAGGAAGCAACCATCCTAATGACGTTGATCGAAGGATGAGGGCAATAGCAGCTAAAGTTTTTACTGTCGCCATTGACAACTTATTGCAACCACTATTTGAGAGGCTTGAAGGTTAGATGGCCGAAGTTCTTCGACAATTGGGGGCACTAGTGGAAAACGGCAACAGGATGACAGAACAAAGGTGTGGAGGGGCTGGTGAGCTGACTCACAGTCCGGTGCCATTGGCTTAGAATCCTGCTACAACAATAGTCGTACGGAATCGAAATCTTCCCGTGTAAGAAGAGGAAAACCATGGCTCGAGATGGACACAAGGAGACAACGATTACAAGATATATATTGATATTTCAACATTCAAGGGCACTGATAATATTGATGATACTTCTTATGAAGTAGAAATTGTTGAAGGGATTGAAGATGAGTCTTGGATGTTTGAAGTCGAAGACTATGATCTAACCACTGCTATTGATTGCACTTTAGAAGTGGCTGAAGCACAATTGGAAGATGATTTGGTGTCCATGGAGAAACTTTGCAAGGATGACAACTTGTGTGATATTACTGATATGAATCCTTATTCGTTTGGGATATCAAAGAAGATTGACTTGCAATTTTTTCATGGGAGATTTGAAAAGATTGTTTTTCTTCAATTGGATTTTGAAGATCTAACGTTATTTCTACTATCTGAAAAATATTCATTCAAATATGGGATTGACAAGATGGTATATCTCAAATATTACCTGCCGAACAAAAAATGTGAAACTCGAGGACGAGTTTTTTTTAAGAGTTTTTTATTAAGAGGGGGCGTATGATGTAGGACATCTTTAGTGGGTCCATTGGAAGGGGGCCATTACAATTTTATCTTTCTTTCGGGTCAGTTAGTGTCATTTCCAAATTTATTTTCTTTGTCATCAAGATCTTTCATAAAGATCTCTAATATTTATTAATTTGGTTACTTGGAGCCCAAGTTTAGGCTAAGAGTCACCTATAAATAAGATCCGAATTCTATTGTTTTCTCATTCAGTGTTTTTTTTTCATCAATAAAAAGTTCTTTAGAACAATTGTGTGTTTTCTTTATTTATTGTTTTCCGCTTTGTCACACAATCCTATCTTTTTATTTTAACAGACACAACTCTACAACACTTGTGTCTTTACAAAAAAAAAAAACATGTCTGGGTTTATAAATAGTACAAGTGAGTCAAGTTTGCAGAAACAATTTTTGATTTAATTTTTTCTTTCATTCATATTGTACAAACAGGAAAATATAATTTTGTGCTACAATTTCGAACACAGATAGTTGTATCCTGGTAGGCAGTTAGTCACCTATCAATCTTCAAGCACGGTGAAAGGGTGAAATATTGTCTTTAAGACATTGCTAAAACGCAAGCCTCTATCTTCATTCAAATAATTGCAGATATTTGTTTTACTGATTTTTCATTATATATATTATATATATTACAAATATTTTTTGCAGTAGATATAGAAAAGCAATATTTCATTTATATTGTTTTTTGCGGTAGATACAGAAAAATAGTATTTCATTTATATTGTTAAAGTGATGTATATCATTAATTTATGGATTAACTTCATTTTAGTCCCTCTAGTTTGACATATTACATAAACTGGTCCTCAAATTTTCAGTATTGTCTCGTTTAGTCCTTCTATCACGATTCCGTCGAAAAAGTTAAATCTGACAGGGACAGATGGTCAAATGACCTCGATGCCCTTGATTTTTGTTTTAAACAAAAGAAAAAAATTTGTGACAAAAATTTATCCAATTCTCCAATTCATCACCACCACCAAATTCATCCAATTCATAACATTCAACAAATTAAAAAAAATATCGAAACTGAAATCCATCCAATTATCCAATTCACCACCACCACCAAACACAAACCCAACAAATTCATCCAAATTCTTCCAAGAAATTGAATTAAAAAAAATGAAAAGCAAAATCGAAAAAAAAAAATTCATCCAATTCAACAAATTCTAGAAACCACCAAACCAAATTCCACCATCATCTTCTTTCTTTTTCATTAAATCTAAAAATCCTCAAACCAAATTCCAGAAACAGCCACCATCATCAACACCACCACCAAACCATAATCATCATCAAAAACACCTGAACACAAAACCCATAACCCATCTCAAAACCCATAACCCATCTCAAAACCCAATCATCTGATTCATCTCAAAATGGAAAAAAAAAACAAATCATCTGATTCATCTCAAACCCAAACATCCCCACCAGACCCAAACCCAAACAAAATCTAACCCAACCACTCCTATTGTCAACCACCACCACCACCACAACACCTAGACCCTAAATCGGATCGCCATCATCACCAGCGAACCCAGACCCAAACCTAGAACCTGAACACCATAAAACCACACCACCATTGGAACTAGATCGAAAGAGGGAGAGGGAGAGAGAGAGAGAGAGTGAGAGAGAGATTTGATAGAGACTTATTAACCACTAAAAAGACAGGGGTTCAAAGAAGAATTTTTACTCATACCAAAACTGCTTGGAGTAGAAAGACGCTACAGGGAAGGCATCAGGCCGACCCCTGATAGAACCAGGATTGACACACCCATAGCGACCATGTATGAATCAGGATTGGGATCAAGGTCACCCTGATTTCCCGGTATTGAGAGACAATTGATACCACGGTCTAGAGAACCTTGACGTCACAATACACCGGTTCCTTGATATCCCAGTACCGCAGTACCTGTTTTGGACCGGCCTACCAAGCGTCTCTCACTCATTCAGCATAGGAAACAACAGCAGGAAAGTCCCAACAAGTTGAGAGGAAGACCACCTAGGGAGAGAGACAGGTACACCAAGGAGCCGACCTGGAACAAGGCCACGTCCAAAAGAACGAAGCATGTAATATTATTCAACCAAAAGAAAAGATAGTTAACGTCTCCCACCATTTACAAGCGCCATTAATGGTGACAGTCAACTTCATCAAATCTTACCAAACTGGAAGCTGTTTACCTGATTCAAGGAAGAAATTCCCACACTTAAATACAACATCCATCAACGCCAAATCAGTGTTCCTATGATTACTAGTTGATTGGCCGAATTATTAGGGATGGACAACAAGAATTGGAACCTACAAATATGACAAAGCTCTCTCAGGAGGAGGGATCAACTTCTCAACAGGAAAAAAATACAGACACATTTGCCTAGAAAAACCAAGCTCTACTTATCAACTAATACCGATTCGCCATTGCCTATTTTGTCAAGAAAAACCCCCCCTAAACCACCATTGTATTGCTCTATTATGTATTACTCCATGTTATTCATTAATAAATCCTCCAAGAGAATGTAAGAGAAAGTTATTACATGTCGTGTCCCATTTTTTTATCATTCTAGCCAATACTTCCATGTTCATACAGTGAATCTACCGGTACCAGGTGGTACCTCTCCAACTATGACCCACTAAGGTTGCGGTTCAAAAGTGTTAATTGGAAATCCACCCATCTCCAAATTTTCGGTTAACAAGACTGATTCAAGAGAGAGAGGGATTCAGAGAGAGGAGGGTTGGGTGAGATATATATATATATGTGTGTGTGTGTGTGTGTGTGTGTGTGTGTGTGGATTCAGAGAGAGGAGGGTTGGGTGAGATATATATATATATGTGTGTGTGTGTGTGTGTGTGTGTGTGTGTGTGTGTGTGTGTGTGTGTGTGAATTACAAGCGGTGCTCTTTATTAATTAAGGAGCTCGAGAGCTGTCTGTGTGTGTGTGTGTGTGTGTGTGTGTGTGTGTGTGTGTGTGTGTGTGTGTGTGTGTGTGTGTGTGTGTGTGTGTGTGTGTGTGTGTGTGTGTGTGAATTACAAGCGGTGCTCTTTATTAATTAAGGAGCTCGAGAGCAGTGGGTGAGATTAGAGGCGGCAGATTGAGGAGGAAGAACTATATGGGTGATGCGATGGAGGAAGAATAGGGGAGGGTGACGGCCGGTGATGAGATGGCGATGAAGGGATAAAGACTGTCGGGTGATGCAGTGGCGAATGAAGCAGTGAAGGCTTGGGTTTGGGTGGAGATCTGGTTTTGTTAAAACAAAATTTTCCAGATCAAGTTTTGTTTAAACAAAAAAAAATTCCAGATCTTGTTTTGTTCGAAAATTTTTGGTGAGAGAGAATAAGTTTGGGTTTGGGTTCACCGGAATAAGATTGAGAGAATAAGATCGAAATTTTTCGAAATTTTTTAATCAAACAAAAAACAATTTCTGGATTTTTGGGTTTCGATTCATTTGGATGGTGGAGGTCCACCGTCCATCCACCATCATTTATTTACTTTTTTTCTTTTATTTTCTTTTATACTTTTTGTTTTCTTTTTTAATTTTTTTAATTTAGTAAATTAATTTTTTAATTGTTTTTTTATTTTTCAATTATTAATATATCATTAATTATGTATGTTACCATTTTACCCTCGTAACACTGACGAAATCTTTGAAAACCCTAACGGAATTGGACGGTAGGGACCGAAATACAGATTTTTGGAAACTAGAGGGACCTGTCTAGATAACACTGAAAACTGGGGGACCAGCTTGTGTAATAGGTGTCAAACTAGAGGGACTAAAATGAATTTAACCCTTAATTTATTTTTTATTACTTTTTTAAATAAAAGTTACTGTACATTTTTTTTTCTCAAACATTTCTGTTGATTGTGATTCCAACATTAAATACTTCTCAGCGTCTCTAAATCGTTGAGATTACCTAGCTCCCAAGTTTTTGTAATTTATTTGACTTGCTATGGAACTTCTCCTATGTGTATTGTTATGGCAACATGAGTGTAATCTCCTGGGCCAAGGTCAATCTGATTGTGGATTTATGGTCCGTGCTTTGAGGAGCGCACAGCAGACCATGTGGTGCTTTCATCTGTAACAGCAATTTACAGTTCTTCAGTTGAAATGCCATGAGAAATTTAATTGTAATGGCAGTGTTAAGGACTCGGTGGGTTTGGAGCAATAGCAAATGTGATGGCGTTTTTCGTCTCTCTTTTGTGATATTATTGATTTAAAGTGTTTTCACTTGTAAAGGGTTTCATTATGTGAATGATGTGGGTTTTATTTATTTATTTATGTTGTATGATAATCATCATAATCACACAGGTCGAAATCGTGTTTAACTTCTTTGTGAAGTATTTTACATACATCCTATATACTACAAGCGTGATTGATGAGTTCTTGAACAACATCTGCCATATATTTTCATACCTGTGTGGCTGATAATATTTGTTAATGCAGATCACGGTATCGTTGCAAGTTTCAATGTTCAGAGGCCAGTTTCTTTCCTGGATGACAATATCTTACAGCTTGAGGATGATATTTTTTATGAGATAGGCGCTCCTCCAACCACCAAAGTATTCTCTTAATTCTCTTCTGATTACATGTATCTTTTTCCACTTTCTCTTTTTCTCTACCTATGTTAACTTGATCAACTTTGAATCAGGTGGTTATCTTATCTCTAGAACCTTTAGCGGGATCAAACACAACAAAGGTAGTGTTTGGGGTTGATCCAGATGCAAAAAATTCAAAAATATCTGTACCTTCTCTAAGTTTGATTCGGGCAGCATTTGCATCTCTGGTTGCAAACCAATTATCACTAAGCCTGACTACGTCCCTGTTTGGCGACCCATTATTTTTTGAGGTACTAAAATTTACTGGAGGAATTACTGTGAATCCTCAACAGAGTGCATTTCTTCTGCAGAAAGTGCAAATTCCTTTCAACTTTACCCTGAACTTCTCTATTCATCAAATACAAGAAAATTTCAATGAAACGATAAGCCAGTTGAAGTTGGGATTACATCTCACACCCTATGAGGTTTGACATTTTTCCCCTTTTGTTTTCATGTATTTATTATTGTCTTTTTGTATTATTATTTGTAAATTTTCATTCATATCTTTGATTTTATATATGAGATAAGCATCTAATGAGGAAGAAACTTCTATCTTCAGTACCTTTATATATTTCGTTTCATGACTAGATACTGGAGATATGTTTTAGTTTTGAGGGTGGTGTTTTCTCATAGCCGTGACAGTTTACACATTACACAAATTATGATACTTTGTTTTTGGGATTGCAGAATTTGTATATGAGATTGTCGAATTCAAAAGGTTCAACAGTGGCTCCAACCACAGTTGTGCAGTCCTTTGTTCTTGTGGCAGTTGGGAATACTCCCTCAATGCTGAGGTTGAAGCAACTGGCTCAGACCTGAAAAGACGAGAGAGATTGAATTTGCTAGGTTATGTTATTGATACAGGAAACGTGTATTTGTACAAAGTGAGAAAACTAAACACTCCTACAAGTTAGGAAGTTGTTACTACAATATAGGAAATCTAATTATATGTCTATCAATACAATAGGAAAGATAATATATACTATTTATCTATTCTAACACTCCCCTTCAAGTTGGAGTGTGGATATCTTGCAATCCCAACTTGTGAATCATAGGCACAAAAATTTCTTTTCCCAGGGGCTTTGTCAAGATGTCTGCTAGTTGATGTGTAGAGCTTACATATCTCGTAATCACTGAACCATCTCGAATCTTGTCTCTAATGTAGTGGCAATCCATCTCAATGTGCCTAGTTCGTTCATGAAAAATTGGGTTAGCTGCGATATGCAAGGCAGCTTTGTTGTCACAAAACATCAAAGCAGATTCATGATGCGAAAGTCCCAAATCTGTCAATAAATGTCGGAGCCATGTCAATTCACAGCAGGCTCCTGTCATAGCTCGATATTCTGCCTCGGCAGATGAGAGAGAGACAGTTTTCTGTCGCTTTGACCTCCAAGATATCAATGAAGGTCCAAGAAAGACACAATACCTTGTAGTGGATCTCCTAGTGAGTGGACAACCTGCCCAATCTGAGTCACAATAAGCCCTTAATCTGAAATCTTTATTCGAAGAGAAAAATAGGCATTTGCCTGGTGCACCTTTTAAATATCTGACAACCCGAAGGGCTGCCTCCATATGGAGTTTTCGAGGTTGATGCATAAATCTACTTAAGACATGAACTGCATAAGTTATATCTGGTCTTGAAACAGTTAAGTGAATTAATCTTCCAACTAATCTTCTATACTGACTTGAATTTTTGAGCAAATCGCTCTTGTCTGACAATTTCAAACCTCGTTCCATAAGAGTATCAACAGGGGCTGTGCCCAACAGTCATGCATCCTCTATAATTTCTAAGGCATAGTTACGTTGAGAAATACAAATCCCTTTCTTAGAAGCAGAAATTTCTATACCAAGAAAGTATTTTAAATCACCAAGGTCTTTGAGATGAAAATGACTATGTAGGAATTTCTTAGTTGCAATAATACTAACAGGGTCATTTCCAGTGATCAGAATATCGTCAACATATATTAAGAGAGCAGTGAAAGACTTGCCTTTTGTTCTGGTGAAAAGAGAGTAATCAGCTCGAGACTACACAAAACCGGCTGAGCAAATAGCTTCTGAGAATTTGGCGAACCATTGGCGAGAGGCCTGTTTTAGACCGTATAATGACTTATGAAGACGACACACCAAGTCTTCCTCCCCCTGGCGGCGGAGACATATAAATTTCCTCAGTCAAGTCACCTTGAAGAAAAGCATTGTTGACGTCCATTTGATGAAGGGACCAGCCACGGGCTTCGGCCAACGCGAGCAATCATCAGACTGAAATGATCTTGGCAGTGGACGAAAAAGTGTCTTGATAATCGACGCCTTCCAGTTGAGTGAAACCCTTGGAGACCAATCGGGCTTTATACCGCTCGATAGAACCATCCGATCAGAGTTTAACCTTATACACCCATCTACACCCAATAGGAGTCTTGCCGGCCGGCAATGGAGTGAGAGACCAAGTCCCATTGGCTTGGAGAGCTTGCAATTCGGACTGCATCGCGTCTTGCCACTGAGGATGGGCGACAGCCTCCAAATAAGAGCGAGGTTCCGTGATGGAACTGAGATGAGCAACAAATGAATGATACGCCGACTGATATCTGTGATATGAAACATAGTTCACCAGAGGAAAACGAGTACCTTTGGTCGGACCCGACAGTAAGGAGACCGATTGGTCTGAGTAAACAGTGAAGCAGACGTAATCACCGAGCTTGACCGGCGGACCGGTTTGGCGGCTAGAATGACGGAGTGGAACAGGGTCTGGAACGCGGTCAGGAGATTGAGGAGGCAGAGTTGGATCGGGACTGGGATCGGGTGAAGAATCCGGTGATGGAGGGATTAAAGGAGATGATGATGATGGACTGTCAAAAGACAATGGCGACAAGGTTGAGGAAGGGAGCAGTGGCGACGGCGGGAGGGAATAGGAAGGTCGTGATTCCGGTGAATGAGGAGAGACAGACGCCGAAAGGAGATGTGGAGAAGAAGAATGAGACACGGCTGAAATTGGCAAGGTTTGTGGCTGAGAAGTGTGTGGCTGAGAGGTGTTTGGGTCAGGATCAAATGAAGAAGAGAAATCGTGGGCCACAATAGGCATTGAGCCTGACTCGGTGGGAAAAGGAGGTGTGGGCTGGACAAAGGGAATTGGACCAGACTCAACGTGAGAGAAATTTGGACCAGACGCATAAGGAAAAAAAAATTCATAAAATTTTACATCACGGCTAGTAAAAATCTTTTTGGTCGATAAATCAAATAATTTGTAAGCTTTTTGACCAATAGGATAGCCGATAAAAATTGAGGGTACGGAACGTCAGTCAAACTTGTGAGAAACACGGACATTGGTAGCATATGCTAAACAACCAAAAACAAGAAGGTGAGAAAAAGAAGGTGGTTTTGAGTATAAAAGTTCGATGGGTGTTTTAAAAGAAAGAACCGGAGACGGTAATCAATTGATGATGTGCACTGCAGTAAGAGCACATTCCCCCAAAAATTGGGTAGGAAGTTGAGCTTGAAATTTCAAAGCTCGAGCTACTTGTAAAATGTGACGATGCTTTCGTTCCACAACCCCATTCTGTTGAGGCGTGTAAACACAAGAGTGTTGAAAAACGACACCTTTATCTTGAAAAAAAGAACGAAGTGAAATGAATTCCCCACCATTATCGCTTCGAAAAGTCTTAATGTGAGAATTAAATTGAGTGAGAATGAAACTAAAAAATCGTTTTAAAAGTGATTGCGCTTCGTCTTTGAGTCGCATTAAAAAAATCCACGTGAAACGTGTAAAATCATCAACAATAGTAAGAAAATAATAAGCACCAGAAAGAGAAGGGTGTCGATAACGACCCCAAATGTCACAATGAATTATTTCAAAAGGTTTAACAGAAGAAATTACACTAGGTCTGAAAGGTAAACGACTCTGCTTAGCCAAAGGACATATATGGCAAGCATTATTTGACTGAATGGAAAAATTTTAAAAATTCTTAGCAATAAAACTTAAACGAGGAGGCGATGCATGGCCTAAGCGTTTATGCCAGAGATCAGTGGATGATATGGTGAGATTGCAAGTTGGTCGATTTGTGGGTGATGAAGTGGTTTTTGATTTCTCTGTCGCTAGTGCCACCAAATAGTATAGTCCGTCACGTTGTTTACCCAAACCAATCATCCTCCTCGTAGCCAGATCCTGCAAAATACACCAATAAGGGAAAAAAATTATTGAACAATTCAAGCCTCTTGTCAGACGACTAACTGACATTAAATCAACCTTAAAAGTAGGTACACACAGCACATCATGTAAATAATAAACATAATTTAGAGGTATTGATCCCTTAGCAACAATATTGGCCTTTTCTCCACTAGGCCGCAACACAGGAGGCAACATGCTATTTTTATTTTTGCGGAAAAATAAATTAGATGATGAGGAAATATGATCCGTCGCCCCGCTATCAATGATCCAACTGCGAGAAGTGACTGTAGACAAACCTGGTTTGATTATGGCATTTGCTTGAGAGTTAGATCATTCACTTTTGTTATCAATAAGTGACAAGAGTTGTTGTAATTGAACCTGAGATATCCCAACAATTTGATTCCCGTCTTCTTTAGAAAACCCATCAGACACATGATTAATTGTAGAAGACATGTTATTTGTTGCAGGCTTGTTAGTGTTGTTGAAACGTCTTGGGCCTGAATTATATTTTGATTTCGGATGGCCTACTGGATACCCATTCAATTCATAACATGTTTGGACCCAATGGCCCATTACTCCACAGTGAGAGCAGTGTGGTTGTCCTCTTCCTCCTGAACTAGTGCGCCGTTTGTCCTGATCAAATCGACGCGCCCTACTGAAATTTTCTGGTTGCTTCTCTTGCGATCGGAAGTCATGTGATCCAAATTGGTGTTCGGATTTCTCAGACCTGACTGGAGTGGGTTTGCTTCGGACAGCCATGGCTGCACTGCCACTAGAATCTCCTGCAATATGCGTTGAGCTCAACAGGCGCTGCTTTTCTTCTTGAGAAACAAAGGAATATGCTTGGCGAACTGAAGGAAGGGGATTCATCAGGAGAATTTGTCCGCGAACTGCATTGTAGTATCATTCAATCCCATCAGAAATTGCATCAATTTTTGTTGATCTTGTTGTGCTCCAAGAACTGCATCATTGTAGGAGGATAATTCATCCCATAGGCCCTTCAATTTTGTGTAATAAGCAGAGACAGAGAATTGTTCCTGTCGAAAGTAAGCTATGTCTCGTTGAATTTTGAAGATTCGAGGAGCATTGCTTTGAGAGAATCGCACACGAAGATCTTCCCAAACTTCATAAGCAGTAGAGTAGTAAATCACACTATCTAAAATTTCTGGACTGAGAACATTAACAATCCAAGAGTGAACCATATCATTACAACGTGACCAGGCCGCATAACCTTCAGGGTCTGATTCTTTTGAAGGAGCTTTGATTGAATCATTGACAAAACCTAGTTTGTTTTTGGAATTTAAGGCCAGAGTCATAGCCCTTTTCCAAGTAGAATAGTTGTCTCCATTCAAGGGTTTGGAAATCAAAACTAAGCCTGGATGATCTGAATGATGAATCAAATAAGGGTTTGAGATATTTGTAGAAGTGCTGGGGACGGCAATTTCTTTGCCAGTGAATGAAGATGTTGGTGGTATATCATCATTGGCCATGATGGTTGAAAAAGAGAGATGATGCACGGTTGATTTAAGTGCTGCAATGAATCAGGATCTTAGTCCTGCTCTGATACCATGAAAAGATTAGAGAGATTGAATTTGCTAGGTTATGTTATTGATACAGGAAACGCGTATTTGTACAAAGTGAGAAAACTAAACACTCCTACAAGTTAGGAAGTTGTTACTACAATATAGGAAATCTAATTATATGTCTGTCAATACAATAGGAAAGATAATATATACTATTTATCTATTCTAACAAGACCATCTCTGGTTCGCATTCGAAAAACCTTGGACTGAATAACACTGTATTCGGTAGGGTCAAGCAAGTCCGTCTTTCATCCATCTTGCAACACTCCTCCATGGTGGCGACGGCAGTGTCCCTTCAGGGTCACCTTCACCTGCTCAGTTTTAGTTACTAGATACGTTTTTCAAATCCTAAATCATGAAAATTAAATTCTTGTTTTCAAATTAAAATTGATAATTACAAAAAAAAAATTATTAATAATAAATATTACCAAACAGATCTTAAAATTTACCAAGATTTATATTTTAAGTTCTCACATTGGACAAAAAAAAGTGATGATGTTTGTACATCTCAATTTCGTATTTTTTTGAAAATCCAATATTACTCTTGAGTAAAATTACTTAAATGACTAAATAGTTTGTAAGTACACATCAATAATTATTAATTGGTTTTATATTAATCTTTTCTAAAAAAGAAAAAGAAAGTTTCCTATTAATTATTTGATATGAGAATAAAAACATTCCTATTTTATCAAACTTTAACTTCTATTTTAAATACTAATTTCAATTTCTTTTAAGAAATACAAATTGATTGAGTTGACAAACAACTTACTGATATAATTGAGTGAAACAAAAATCAATTTCAACAATAAAGTTTCTTACGAACAATTGTTTTTATTTAAAAAAAATAACTTTCTTATGACTGTTTTTTTTTTAAGTTTCTTTGAAACAGAAAAATTGAGATACATTGTTGTGTCCTGAGATTCTCTTTTTATATATGGACATTCTTCTTGGTTGATTTAATTGCTGTTTTCTATTAATGGATTTTAAATTTCAAAATAAAATTAAAAATTAAAAACTAAAAGAGATAAAGAAACACATGCACATGTTACGGTTACAAATAGTAGTTTTTCAATTCGGTGGAATTGAAGAATTTTGAGCTTAAAAAATAAAAAAGAATTAAAAAAAAGTTTTAATGCAATGAAAAGAAAAAAAAAATTCAAACAATTTTTTAGTGACATACAATGTTTTTGCAGGAGTTAGAAATTAGTTTTTTTAAAAAGAAATTATTTATTTGAATAAAAAAATATAAAATAATAAATTTTAAATAAATATGATTATATAACAAAATGGTGGGGTGTGCTTACAAAAGTATAATACAATAAAATTAAAGACAGGGTATTTTTGCCATTAAGTGGGATTTATTTACGAACCAGAGATTTCTAAAATATTTTAAAGGTGTACTTATGAAAGTGGTGTACATACAGTTTTTTAGGGATGCCAATATTGTCACTCTAAAAAATAAATGGTGGGAGACCAACCCCAAACTAGAAGAAAGCCCATTTGGTGATTAATAAAGCACAGTCCAATACATCTCAATGGACAGAGACAGATCACCAATCCCAATTGCGACAAAGCCCGTATAATTTTGTCTGCAAAAACGGTGTTTGATTCTTGATCCAATTTAACTATTAACTCTTTTGATGTAATTTTTTTTTTTGAAATATTATAATAATAATTCGAGATTTTAGAAGAAGACGGACCCATACCCACAATATTTTAGTATAGTTGTGAGGAGCAAAACACCAGGTCAAAGAAAAAAAATTGGGGGTGGACTAATCTAAATTTTATTTTCTTACTTAAAAGTCATAATATTTTGAACTATAACAACCAAACAAAATTTTTCTTTTCAATAGTTAAATCAATACAATATAAGAAAAGTTTCATTAACAAGTATCAATGATATACCAAGTTAGGGGACATAATGAGTTATAACCTCAAATACATACCAAATGAAAGAAAAACACACAAGAAATAGTAAAAAAAAAACGCATTACATACACAACAAGATATTATCAAAGTGGAACACTAGAAGGTTTCAAGACACAAAAAATATCAATTATTGATACGGAATTATACGGAATTATAGTATCAGCAGGTTCCATCTTAATGTAGATGACCATACAATTTAGTTGTGGTTTTGGTTTTGGTTTTTTAATTTTTTCTAATTTTGGCTTTGGTAATTTAACATTTGTTTATGGATTAATTGCTTAATTGGACTTTTTTGTATGTTAAATTTAGGTTATGGGGCTCATAATATATAACTTGATTTGTTGAGTTTAAATTTAAATTGAATATTAAAGTTTTTTAATGAGTTGACAGCATCTACATTGAATATGGGCTTTGAATTTTTTTAAAACTATCTTAAACTTGTTAAATTTTTTTCAAAAATGTTAAAAAGTTTGATTATTATGTATTGCCAAAAAGTTTGCAATCCATGGCCGGTGTTGACATCATATAAGAGAATTGTTGTTGCCGTCATATATCAAAACAGCTGCTTATAGTTTGAGTTCTTGGGTTGTCGAAGAATATGACCATCTTCCTGCTGAAAATCTCTCTAAGCAAAAACATCGATCTTCGCCGTCGTCATCACCATCTTGCTTACAAGTGGTTATGGTGGTTGTGGTGATGGCGGCTGAGGAGGTTTTATGAGTCGAAAATTGGGTTAGTATGAGTCGAAGACTGCATTGGTTATGAAGTAGCAGCAGCTGTTTTGGATCTGATTTTGTTGTCGTTGTTAATAATAATAAATCAATGGGTGATAAGGATGAATCAAGAACTAAAAAACTAGTAATCTGAATTTGATCAAGTTTCATTTTATTTTACACCAATTCTAAATCAAACAAATAAAATGTAGGGAAAAAAAAAAAAGATGTTTTAGGCTTTGTAAATCACTACAAAGAAAGAAAATAACATTGGTTACTTGGGTTCTAAAAAATTGGGGAGAAGACTTTTGTCTACCTCCTTCAAGGGGGTGAGCATTACCCCCCTACTCTCTATCTCTCAAAACATAGCGCTAAAAAAACGCAACGCAAAACAAACAAACAGACCTCCCATTACACAAGGGTGTAGAGATTTTTAGGAATCCTCTGTTCCTCTGTTTATATAATTACTTAACAATTATAGAGAACCAACAAAAGTCTAATATTTTAATATCATTTTGATTCCTTAATCATTGGATTTCCATTTTATTACCTTCAATTACTCGATAACTAAATAAAAACCGTAGTCTAGGGGCGTGGATCAACCGGTAGATAGACGAATTTAAGTTTTGAACAAATGACTTCTAAATCATTGGCTCGATCCTACCAATTATAAAAAGCACTTCAAAACAAAATTACCCGATCCAAATAGATAGATGGATAAATTATAAATAGATATACTATATTAAAAAAATAAACCGTAAAGTAACAAACTAACAGCAGTGTGAACAAGTTCAATAGGTATAAAAAGAAACGGTAGAAAGGTTGAAAATAGAAAAGGGATGGAGGGAGGGAGGCGGCTTTGAGTAGATCACGGGTGGCGGTGAGAGTGGGCGGTGGCGGCCCACTAAACCCCCGTGACAGGCGCGTGGGAGTCATTACTCTAGTAGTCTCTGGTCTCTACCGTCTCCTTCTCTCTCGCTTTCTCATAACAAAAACATACCCCAACACTCACGTCACTCACCTCCCTCCCTTGCATTTTAATTTACATTTAACAAATTTATATCACCTTTTCGTACAACACAAATTTACTATTTATTAACTTTCTTAAATGTCTCTTTCTATAATGAAAATTAAAATAGATATCAAAATCGTGTATACATATGATTGATATTAGCCGAAATTATAATTTTGTCTGTATCAGATTTTTTCAAATAAAGTAATTCACTTTGAATCTTCACCGTATATGATCTTAAATTTTTCAATAGTGGTTGTAAGAATTGCATATCAAATTTTTCAATATGACAGTTTTGTCCTTATCGGTGTTTTTTTATGGATAACTGTCTAGCTGGTGTGTTGTATACATTGCAGGGTCACATTCAGGTCAAATATTTTGACTATTTATAGGTACATTTTCAATTTATTTGGTTAGACACTGTGGATTTTCTTTTATACAAGTTTTCAACTTTTTCTAGATTTTACTTCAATATGGGTAAATTTTGAATTGTTGTACAAAGAGGTACAAAAAGTGACCGAATTCCTTTTTTAATAAAAAAGACATTAAATTTGTCAAGAAGTTTAAATGATCATGTATCTACATTATCATCATATAATGTTAGACAATGTTGAAAGATCATCAAAGTATTTATTTTGGAATATATAGTAAAAGCTACATTAAATTATATCTATCAATGTAAATGTTGTTAGTAAATAGACAATTAAAATATTGATACATTAATCACTAATAGAGTCATTTTTTAGTACAAATATATATATATATATATATATATATATATGTTATTTTAAAACAAAATGCCTTGGTGGTTGGAGACTTCAAAATGAATCTCAACAATGTGTTCAAACACATTGTAAATATAAACTCACGTTTACCTATTAAACGGCAAAGTGTATGGAGATCTCTCTATAAGTGGAGTTACATTCCATGTCAGTTTTCAAGCTTTTAAATATATATATAATTTTTCCTATCAGCACCCTCTAATCTTATTACAATAAACATCTTTGATGAAATTGCGTGCAATTGAATGTGTTATGATGATATTTTTTGTATACATCATAAGAAAATTAAAATGCACATTTAATAAAAATTTGAATTTTGTTTTGGATTCGATAGCTATTTTTTCTAGTATTTCACTATTTTTAAATGTTTTATCTTCAACAAAATCAGGAAAAAATTTAGTTATTGTACCCGAAAGTTTTTCAATTTTTTTCCACAAATATATTTCATTCTTTTTATCATCTATACAAAAATCACATTAAGATTCAATAAATATCATTAAATTTCATCAAATGTGCTTAAAGTATGCATTATAAAAAGTTTCCATTGGAAATTTTCTCTCTCTATATATATACAATCATTTTCTCCTCAATGCGCACTGATATAAAATATATCAACACTGACGAGTGCATACATATTGGGTCAAAACAATTGAATCTAATAGTTTACATGCAACGCACTGATAAATATTTATCAGTGCGCACTAAGGTGAAAATTATCCTATATATAATTTTATATTTATATTTATTTTTTATATTTATTTTTTCTGAAAGTTCAAATGATAAAAATTCCATACATTATAAAAAAAATTCAAACAAAAAATTTATCTTTATATGAATTCTCTATTTTATTTTATATTATGAAACTTATATGAATTATTTAAAGAGTTGGAAAAAAACACATTCGTACATGAAAATTTTCACAACACACGTGTATATATATAGACAAACACACTAGATTTTGGATTTTTTTTGTCTTTGCCTCTATGGGTAATTCAGATTTTTTGTACAAAATTCTGTATGATGTAATTTTATTTTTAAAACTTTTACTATTGGTAAGATTTGTACGGCTGATTTGTGATTCATTTGTCCAATTCTCAGTTTGTCAATTTACCAGCTGATTTACGCCCATGAGGTCATCTAGATCAAATTATCTCCTTTTCCAATTAAAAACACAAATTTATTGAAAATTTATAAGATGAAGTTCTGCCTTTTAAGTAATTAATAATTCATCCTTTATAAATTACCCTGCAAACTATAATTAATTTCATTCCTTATATAGTTATATGTACCATGTACATTTACATGGCATTGGAATATAATTAAAGGAGTTGCTCAAATTACGATATAGGAAATTATTACGTAAAATTTCATTAAATTATATTTAATTTCTATCAACTTTGTTGAACCCATTAATAAAATTTTAGATGGATCTGAAATTAAATTTATAAATAAAAGTAATCATTTATCCTATATATTAATATTACTGTAAAGAATATTAAAACCAAGAGCAAAAAAAATGAAAAAAAAAATCTTTTCAGCCGTTAGATCGTAAGATAAAGGTGTCAGACGGACCTTATTGTATTTCATCTGACCCAATGGCCCGTTTGAAAGTGTTGAGGTTGGTTTATTTTATGACTCATATTTGGAATGAACTGTTTTAGGTTTACTTTTTGGATCTAATTCAAACAATAATTATAAAAATAAATAAAATACTTTAATAATGATACTAATGAGAAGAAGAGCAATGTTAATCTATAACCAGTGCTATATAATAAAACCGAGAAAATAACTATAAAAGAAAAGGAAAAACATTTATTTCTTGTTTTCTATCTTGCTGTAATTGAGTTAATAACTTTTTTTCTTTTATAGTTATTTTCTAAGTATAGGATAAAGGTTAACACCGACACATATTAACATTGTCCTTATAAAGTTCTTAAAAATCAAAAGCTTGTATTGGATCCCATCATACATTTAAAAAATTTCGAAATCTGATCCAATTAATTATATATGTATGAACTAATGTAGAGTGATAATCAATCCAATTGAGACCCCTGGAATAAGTAATCAAGAACTATTTATCCTAAATGTTGAAGTTAATTAGAATAATTAGTGTGTTGAATTTTACTAATTTAGTTAGTAAAAACTCTTGACTCACGAAGTCAAAAGAGAAAGAAAAGAAAAGAAAAGAAAAATATGAGTGAAATAATAATGATGTAAAGAGAGCGTTGTCCACTAAACAATAACAAAATCACAACCATTGATTTATAAGACAATTACAAAATTACAACTGTTGATTTATAAGACACCGCGTTATAGATAGTGCGCTGATAATGCTCTCTGTTTATTACTTAAAAGTCTTAACCCAACCAATCCGACTCTCGACTCCTGACTCTCTCTACTGTGTACTCCTCCGACACTTGTCTTTAAATTCCACAAAATTCAAATAAAAAATTAAAATAATAATTAAAAAAAGAAAAACAGATAAACCACCACCATCTCTTAACTAAAAGCCCATACTTGTCATTTGCAGATAGCTACTTCACTCTCTCTCCTCTTCTCTCTTCTCTCTTCTCTCTTCTCTCTCTTCCTTTCCTTCTTCTTCAAAGTTCCAAACCCTAAACTATTATTTTTAAAATATTCCAAAACAAAACCAAACATTATAGGAAAGAAGAAGAAGAAAGTAGAAACCCATTTTGTTGGTTAATTTTTCTTGAAAAAAAAAATGGGTGCACCAAACCAAGACTACGAGCACCCAGATCACCACCAAACATACAGACAAAGGCATGAACAAGGTCGACTCTGATTATCCACCACTTAACATCTTCGTCACATGCTGCATTATCATGGGGAAGTCCGCCGAAGAGGAGCAGATTCTCGCCGCTGCCCGTGGTGGTGGTGTCGGCAGACAAGCTGTGGAACAGAGTAATGTGGACGGTGGTGGTGTGTTCGTGTCTGGATGTAATTGGATTTTCAGGCTTCTTGGGTTCAAGTGTTTTTTAATGCTTTTGTTGTCTATAGCTGTTTTTCTTTCTGCTTTGTTCTGGTTACCGCCTTTTCTCCAGTTTGCGGATCAGAAGGACCTGGATCTTGATTCCAAGTTTAGAGGTTAGGCTTCTGGATCCTTATATTTCGTTTTTGATCGGTTTATGTTTCTGGGTATTTTGTATTTTGTATTTTGAGATGGGCATGGATCTAGGTTCTTTATGTTTTGATTTTTGATTTTTTTTTTTAGTGTTTACTTGGGTTTTTGATTGATGAGAGAATGTAGCGAGATAAATGGCGTTTATTTGATGAGTTGGATTTTTTTTAGTGATTTAGCAATTATTGTTTGTGGGTAATTGTTGTTGAAATATTATAAGGGAGGAGATGCTTTTTTATTTATAAATTTGGGTTTATTTTGATTTATGAATGAGAATTAAAAATTGATTTTCAGAGTTGTAAATTTGTAATAATTCATTTTCCTAGATTTCTGGGCAGACAATTTCATAAATTACAGTGGTATGTAATTGTAGATAGATATGTATTTTGATTGACATATGTACATTTGGAGGAAGTGGAGCTACATTTCCGTAATTATGTTGAGATGCTAAATACAGATGATTGAAGTCACATAGTTGATTGACTGGGATATTTTCGGTTATTATTATTATTATTTTATTTAGTATCTTTTGAAATTCAGTGAGTTTTATTTTCATTCAGAAGTTTCTAACTCTGGTTATATACATTTGGAAGTGAATGGTGTGTTTTGTCAAAGTTTCCAATTTCAGCTGAGGGTTTTTCGAGCTTGATATTTAGAAATTTTTTGATTGTCCGGAAACTACAATCCTACTAGTCCGTGTACTTTTTTTTTTCATTATTATATCACATTCAAAAAAATGGCTAAATGGTTGTTCCAGTTTCCTCATTGTGTTTGAAAGCTTGATCATTTAATAGATTTAAGTGAAGATGCTTGTGTAGTGCATATCTATTTATTGTTCACTTTCTCAATGAACTCAAATGAAATGCATGTTAAGAAGTGAAGCAGGACTTAAGTCATTGGGACCAGGTATTTGGGACAAGGGTTTTTCCGGATCGAGTTTAGTTGCAGTTATTGAAGCTAAAGGGTTAGATATTATTATCGACAAACTTAATTATAACATTCAGTGACTTTTTATAAAAATTGTTGTCATTTCCAAAATTCTTGAGATCTTCATTATATAAAGTATGAAGTATCTATCTGTTTCCGGGACCAGCTTCTGTTTCTTACCCATGTGGGTGGGATGGAATGTAGAAGAGTCACATCCAAGGTGAATCCTTCTGGTTGTGCTCCGTGCGACATGGGAATAGGTCTTGCTTGTTAGGATTAGATAGTCCAAAGTCCAAATTCTCTTTGCTTTGAGCAAAATGGAGAAGGTAATTCATTGAGAGTAAATACTTCTTGGCTTCTCCAAATCATGAGATTACCTGATTAGCTCCCAAGTTTTTGTAATTTATTTCACTTGCTATGGAACATCTCCTATGTAAAATGGAGTCTGGAAGTATTAAACATCATCACTGTTGTCAATATCCAAAATTTAGGTTATGGATGTTTGCTTACATTGGGGATGGCATCCTGAAAAATTAAATGTGTGATTATGTTCTTTCTGAATTTTAGAACCTAGAACAGAATGGTGTTAGCATTTTCCTTTTGAGGTCAATCTTATATTCTTGGAGCTCATTGATTCTGTTACTATCTTTCTTCCCCTTCAAACATTGGCTTCCTTTTTTCCTCTTGTTATTATCAGTGATTCAGGGCTATAATTAATGAAAGTTATAAATGACATAAAGATATTGGATTCTATGGCATTAAAAGATGCCATGAAAGCTGGTACAGGTCTGCATTGCTTAGGATTGATACATCATGTGTTTTGTTATGGCAACATGACTGTAGTCTCCCGTGCCAAGGTCAATCTTATTGTGGATTTTATGATCTTGGCTTTGAAGAGCGCACAGCAGACCATGTGGTGCTTTCATCTGTAACACTTGACAGTACTCAGTTGAAATGCCATGAGAAAGTTTATTGTAATGGCAGTGTTAAGGACTCGGTGGGTTTGGGGCAATAGCAATTGTGATGGCGTTTTTCATCTCTCTTTTGTGATATTATTGATTTAAAGTGTTTTCACTTGTAAAGGGTTTCATTATGTGAATGATGTGGGTTTTATTTATTTATGCTGTATGATAGTCATCATAATCACACAGGTTGAAGTCATGTTAAACTTCTTTGTGAAGTATTTTACATACATCCTATATACTACAAGTGTGATTGATGAGTTCTTGAACTACATTTGTCATATATTTAATGCTTGTGTGGTTGATAATATTTGTTAATGCAGATCACGGTATCGTTGCAAGTTTCAATGTTCAGAGGCCAGTTTCTTTCCTGGATGACAATATCTTACAGCTTGAGGATGATATTTTTTATGAGATTGGCGCTCCAACCACCAAAGTATTCTCTTAATTCTCTTCTGATTACATATATCTTTTTCCACTTTCTCTTTTTCTCTACCTATGTTAACCTGATCAACTTTGAATCAGGTGGTTATCTTATCTCTAGAACCGTTAGCGGGATCAAACACAACAAAGGTAGTGTTTGGGGTTGATCCAGATGCAAAAAATTCAAAAATATCTGTACCGTCTCTAAGTTTGATTAGGGCATCATTTGCATCTCTGGTTGCAAACCAATTATCACTACGCCTGACTACGTCCCTGTTTGGCGACCCATTATTTTTTGAGGTACTAAAATTTACTGGAGGAATTACTGTGATTCCTCAACAGAGTGCATTTCTTCTGCAGAAAGTGCAAATTCCTTTCAACTTTACCCTGAACTTCTCTATTCATCAAATAAAAGATAATTTCAATGAACTGACAAGCCAGTTGAAGTTGGGATTACATCTCACCCCCTATGAGGTTTGACAATCTTTCCGTTTTGTTTTCATTGTATCCATTGTTGTCTTTTTATAATATTATATGTAAAGTTGCATTTATATCTTTGATTTCATATATGAGAATAAGCATCTAATGAGGAAGAAACTTCTATCTTCAGTAGCTTTATATATTTCGTTTGATGACTAGATACTGGAGATATGTTTTACTTTTGAGGTGGCATTTTCTCATAGCCATTATACACATTACGCAAAGGTTTTGATACTTTGATTTTGGGAATGCAGAATTTGTATATGAGATTGTCAAATTTAAAAGGTTCAACGGTGGCTCCACCCACAGTTGTGCAGTCCTTTGTTCTTTTGGCAGTTGGGAACACTCCCTCAATGCCGAGGTTGAAGCAACTGGCTCAGACCATCTCTGGTTCACATTCGAAAAACCTTGGACTGAATAACACTGTATTCGGTAGGGTCAAGCAAGTCCGTCTTTCATCCATCTTGCAACACTCCCTCCATGGTGGCGATGGCAGTGTCCCCTCAGGGTCACCTTCTCCTGCTCCTCTACCTCAACCCCACCATCACCACCACCACAACCACCACCACCACCACCACCATCATCATCACCACAATGACCATCTAGCTCCTGCAATTTCACCTGCACCTGCACCTGCAACTCAGAAAGGTGCACCTACAACTTGGGCAGGTGCCCTAGCACCTCAGCATGGTTCACCTTCCCGGAAGAAGAATTCTCCTGCACCTCGGGGAAGTCACGAGGCAAAGCCTCCTGGCTGTCAAACAGGCAATAGAAGGGGGAACACAGGCAAGGTTAGAAAGCCAACTCATTTAGCCCCTGCTGTTGCTCCTAGCATTTCTCCTCATGTTTCTGCTGCCCCGCCACTAGCGCACGTTGCACCTCCAACACCCATGACCGCACCTGTCTCCCATTCAAGACCTGCATCTAGTCCTTTTCCAAATGTAGTTTTTGCTCATGCTCATGCTCATCCTCCAACAAAGAGTGGTTCAGATGGAGATCATTCTGACACAATACCCTCAGTTTCACCCTCTCCTTCATCATGTGAGTATCTGAAATATTATTAATGTGGTGCTTTATATATATATATATATATATATATATATTGATAAAAAAAAAAAAAACCCCATTCATCCAATCATTGTTTGAGTAATCTTCTGTGTTGTCATTTTTGCAATGATTGTTCATTTTTGTTTTTCTATCATTTGCTTAATTTCTTGGAGGACAATGTGATGCTGAAGTCATTACATCGAACACTTTGATATTGATCCATGCTTAACATATGCATTTTTCATTTTCACAATTGTAAACTTATGTTTGGCCTCATATTTCACAGTTGAAATTTTTTGAGGTACTTGTCATCATCAAAACACATTAAATTTTCTGTTTCACAATGAATTTTAATCAGGTAATGATTCATTTACTCTCTTTTTGCAGCTTCTGCAGGTCGTACATCTGTTAAATTGGCATTTTCACTCTTTTTAGCTATTATAGTAGTACATTTAAAATGACAAGAGTGGAAGGATCTATTTTCTAGTTACGTTACTTGTCCGGTATTAGGGGGAGGCAATTGTAATGTTCAAACTTAAATGAAAGGGATAAATTGGAGGAGCTTTGTAAGTGAAGTGAGAGCTATGCAAAGGGCATGCCTCACAATGTGAGTGGATAATATATGTTTTGTGCGTGTAAATATTTGATTAAAAGTCATCCAGCTGGGAAATGCATTTTCAGGTCAAAGTCACAGAGGTGGCAGGCCCTTGCTTATGTGCATTACCACTGTTTTGTGTATTTTGTTTTTGCAGAAATGTAAGGAGGTAAGAAAGTAACAATTTTATCACTTTATCTTCTTCTAAGCCAATCAGGTGGGAAAATTTTGATCACAAATTGTCCATCTTCTTTTCTTATTCTCTACACTCTTGAAGTCTCTTGATTTTAGATTGCTTCAACAAAAGAAGAGAAAAAGGTTTGTGTGGAATGTGGATTGCACAACCTACATGCCTTGGCCGCGTGACCTGACCTGGCCACCGTGCTGCTTGTATGCCTTGCCACATGATCTGGATGGACCAAAAATGGTGTGGACTGTAGAACTTTAAAAAAATTGTCTTCCTTTATCTCTGTTAATTTTTTTGGCATATGTTTTCATCTTATTTTATCCTTTTGGACAAATTATGGATTTGGGGAAGGGATATGGTGGTTGGGTGTTGGGTAGATGGGTTTCCATTTGGATTTGATATATTAATGTTTATAGGCAGCTGAGATGAGTGCAATTATATTTAATTTAATTTTTTTTAAAAATTTTGAGATATTAGGGGGTTTGGAATTGACCCAAGCTTTTTCGAAGTCAATTTACTTGGTTGGTGTTGAATTTGATTGATGATGATGATTGAATTCTTGGCTTCCAAGATAAAATCCTGCAGCACTTCTGCTGTCTGCATGTTTTTAAATGTTTGTTACATTTATACATCGATGAGATTGAAAGTTGAAACAAGCTTCATTTAGAGACTGCAAATGCTTCTGGCAAAAAAATTGGTAATGAAACATTTTAGCTCATTTTGAGTTCAATGTGGATTGAATTGATAATAATTTATGAAATTATTTACCTAACATAGTTTTAGTACTAAATAATGAATAATTGATTGTGTACCTCAACTCTAAGACCCCTAGGTGTGCGGAGCTAAATTGGACTATTTTTAGGGGTTGGATAGAATTGAGATGAGATGAAATTGAATTGGATTGTACCTGATTAAATTAATGGTCTGAGAAACATGAGACTAAATTAAATTAATAATATAAATAATGTTATTTTGTCTAAATTTGATATCTAAATGATACGGTAATATTGTAATCTATTTATTTAAATTATATAAATTTAATTTAATATAAATTTATATGATTTAAATGAATGGATTACAATAATGCCATATCATTTGAGCACTAAATTTGGACAAATTAACATTATTGTAATACTATAGAGTATAATAATATTTTAAATTTGATAATATTTTGAAATTGAATAACAAATTATTAAAATAATTTTTTTAATAAAATAAATATCCAATTTTATTTAATACAATTTTTAGTTTTATATTATTTTATAAATAACTATAATTAATTAATATATATATTTATTAATAAAAAATATAAAAGAGATAAATTAATTGTTCAATTAGTTGTAAGTAACATTTGGAAGAAAAAATCTTAAAAGATATTTTAAAATTTTCCATTACATTATTTTAGATAACTCCATAAAATATTATCATGCACACATTTTTTTTTAATATTTTAAAAATATTAAAATTGACAATGGAGCCTGATGGGGATGTATATCTCCTCAAAAATAAAATGGATATCAAATTTTATCCATCCCTCGCTCTATTTCCAACATATCTATCCTCATTCTAAATGGAGCGGATCCTTACGATATCTATATCAATAAATAATTTGTAATCTCTAAAATGCGGTATAAAAGAAGAGTTAGATGTGAGAAGAAATGCTTCAATACATCTGACGCAAAACATGACGCGGCATGATATGCAGTTATATTTTAAAAACCATACCTCATCCCAGGCAAATCAAAAGCAAAATTGCCATATCACAAAAAACACAAACCTAAATCTAATTTTTAACCTTAATATTTTGAATGTTAGCCTTTTAAATAATCCTAGCACTTTGAATCTCCTGTGATGGAGATCTAGATCGATGGACCCTAGATTGGACCTTCAGACATTTAATCATGTTTATATCGTAATTCTAATTGTTCTTGGACCTCATCTAGATTAGTTTAAATTATAATTGATATTTAGATATGAAAAAACAACCTAAAGTGCATAATATTATATCGGGAGTGTATTGAATGTTTCCAAGCATAAAAAGGGTATATATGTTATAAATAAAATGAATAAATGAGATGAGAGAGATGAGAGAAGAGAGACATGAGAGAAAGTATTTAGCCTTTTATTGATCTTTAGAGTAATAAACAATTACAACATTAGCAAATATAGGGGTTTTATTGTAATTTCTCTATATGCATTGTTATCTCAACCTATTCCATACAACACTACCGCCTCATTTACTCCCACACTAATATATGTGTACTATAAGTGGATCCTTCAATTGGATGGTGGAAGCCACTATTTTTATAACACTCTCCCTTGGATTCCACCATTTATATTTTAATTTTCTAAAAACAACTCAACGAGACAAAAATCTTGGTAAAAATATATACAAAGATGTTTTAGATCTTGTGGTGTTGGACGTCCTTAAAATTATCTCGTTAAAAACCTTGTCAGGAAAATCCCAGTGGGATAAAACTTGATCGAAGGAAAAAAGAGTATAGTGTACATATGTCCAGATTTTATTGTTTTCTTGAAAACATTTCTCACATATATACTTTACTAGAGAAAAACTCAGTGAGATAAAAACCTGAGCTAAGATATTCATTGATCTGTCGGATCAAAGTAATATTTATGATGATCTTTCAGATCAAGGTAACATATATATGATGATTAATAAGATCAAAGTAATATTTATAATGATCTTCTTGATCAAGACAACATATATACGATGATCTACTAGATCAATGTAATATTTATGATGATCTTTATGGATCAAATGATTTTTGGGTGTGCTTAGAGAATTGCCTCATTAAAACCTTATCAGGAAAACCGAATGGGTCGAAAACCTGATTGAAAGGAAAAAAAAGCACAATGCACATATGCCCCAATATGATTAATATACTTCATTTGATATGCTCCCCCTGATGGGACGCTCCCTCTGATGAGACGTCCCCCTGATAAAAGTTCTTTTGAAGCAATTTTCTGAATTGCTAAAACTGACGTATACAGATGTTTATTTCATGAAATGAAATAACGTTATAAATTATTGGAGGGTGTATAAGCAAAGACTTGTTTTATAGAGTAATATCCATATGGAATCTTCTCAAAATCTTTTCATAATCTTTCAACACATTCTGATTGATGGACAAACATTCCATTTGATCTATGTTCAATCTTCAGGTCGAGACTATATTTTCTTTCTCATTTCTTTACGAAGACACATGAGTACATAATATGATTATTATATCCTTATCTTTATCGGATATTAACTGAGACGGTTATACCACATCTGTTCATATTGTATAAGGATTTATGTATGCTCATCAAATACAGATTACGAGATCTCGATTTACATGCTTCTAGCATTTTAAATCTTTCCAGGATTATAAATATCTGTATTGAGTGAATCATATAGATAAATGATCACTACGTCTAGAAGACATATTTCAAGCCTTTTAAAGGCAGACAAATTTATCAACAACGTAATTGTATTCATCAGTACTGAATACCAAGTTATTGTAAGAAATCTTGCACTACGAGTCAGTGCCCCATATCTCACGATCTCGTTTTTCTCATTACGTTTCTGTATAAAGACCTATTAGTATCCAACTAGTTTGACATTTGAGTGTTTGGAGTACTATTGGTTTAAATACCTTTTGTTTGGCTTATAAAGTCATTTCTTATTGAATTGCTTCTTTTCATTTAGGTCAATCATGCCTTTTGTCTACAATCATTGACATTATGAGTTTCATAATCATCATTTATAATTTTAGTAATGCTACTGTGTGTAAAAATACATCATCAATGATTGTTTCCCTATGATTCCACATTTTTCTCATATGATTTATATCAATTTTCTCAATTTCTATACTCTTGTATCTCTGTTGAGATTACTTCCATTTCAATGGATTTAGTCATTTCGTACTTCGTAAGCTTGTATGATTTATAGAATTTCTCTTAATTTCTATATTCTTTTATCTCTGTTGAGATTTCTTCCATTTCAATGGATTTAGTCATTTCATAGACTTGTATCTCGTTAGATATATCATATTGTTATAGAGTTGATTTAGAGAAAGTGGATTAATTTATAACTCGAGTTTTGTTTAGTTTTGGGATCCTGATAACAATACTTTTTATGATATGTATCAGATGATTTATTTGTTGTCATTTGCTCTTATCGTTCTTCAAGAACAATCACCCGACTGAGGTTTATGAGATAGCCACTTATAAAATCTTATTACCTTTAATATATCAGGTAACAGATTAATAATTATCTGATGATTGTTGTAAACAGTATTGAAGAACATATGAAAATAAAATAAAGAAGAACAAAGATAGTTTCAGATAAGAGAGAGATGAGAGATGCAAGAGAGAGAGAGAGAGAGAGAGAGAGAGAGAGAGAGATTACTTGAATACTGAATTCAACAAACTTTTGTATAAACTTTTGTGATCAGTATTTACAAAAGAAACGAAACATATTTATAGGTAAATTAGAGAAGTAATCACCTACTTGCATGGTGATGATGACAAGCCAAGTGGGAAGGACTCAAGTGGGCAAGTGGGAGCACAAGTAAGAGAGAGGGAGATGCGGTGGGATTGTGGGAATATATTGCGTGTATTACACAGGTGGTAAAAGCCATATATAACCCCCCCTCCCCTTGGATTTATACCCCTTGGATTTATACCACTTGTATTTTAATTTTCTAGGAAAAACCCAATACGACAAAATCTGAGAAAAATATATACAATGATCTTTCTAGATCTAGTGGGGTTGGACATTAAAAACTATCTCATTAAAAACATTGTCAAGAAAATCCAGTTGGACAAAACCTGATCGAAGGGAAAAAGAGTATAGTGTACACATGTCCATTTAAAACTTTGCTTCCCTGATTGAATGCTCCCCCTCATAAAAACTTCAGCATTAATCTTGTATTTTACAGAGTTGACACATGTTTATTCCATATACCAGCTTCTCAAAAGTTGATGTAGGCAATACTTTGGTAAACAGATCTGCAAGATTATATGTAGACCGTATTTGCTTAACATCAATTTGTCAACTCTGTTGAAGCTCATGATTATAGAAGAATTTAGGAGAAATATGTTTGGTTTTGTCTCTTTTGACATATCCCCCTCTAAATTGAAGATAATGCATCTAATTTGAGCAATGCAATATGCATTATCTTCAAATATCGGTGTTGACATTTCTGTAGATAATGAAAATCCACAAATATTTTAGAAATGACGAATAATTGACCTTAGCCAAACACATTCTCGACTTGCTTCATGAAGTGCGATAATTTTAGAATGATTAGAGGATGTAGCAACCAAAGTCTGTTTTGTGGAGCACCATGATATTGATGTGCCATTGTATATAAAAACATATCCCGTTCGTGAACGAGCTTTGTGGGGATCAGACAGATACCCGGCATCAACATTACCAAGTAAACCTGAAAATTTGTTAGATTTTGTATAAAATAATCCTAAATCTTTCATTCCACTAAGGGTCCATCCTGTAAGCGTTTTTCGTTGACTGCTTTTTGAAAAGAAAAATGAAAATGAAAATGAAAATGAAAACAGTGTTTTTGGTTTCAATTTCGCAATCCAAAAACCCGTCTGGTAGCATATAGTAAAAGCTGGATTCTGAAAATGAAAACGGAAAAAACCCGTCTTGTAGGTTAACCGAAAATTTTTAAAAATTATCAAAAATTCATCTCAAATAATTATCAACTGAGTCACATTTTTTATTAAATAAAAATTAAAAATATTAAACATTTAAAAAAAAATTAGCATCAAATGACAATGAATATCTCAGATCAAATGTTTCTTTTTGAAAGCCAATTGAAATCCTAAATCTTTGTTTTTATGAGCATCACAAGTCTCTCCACTTAATTTTGCTACACAATTGGCCAAAATAGAGCCAACAGCTCTCTCTGTTTCTCTGTTCTCTATATCAATCTCCACCTCCATGGACGACAACAACAGAGCAAGAAATTACATACTCTAAAATCAAGAGAAACTCCATCAAAAAATTTCCATTTCAAATACTTAATTAATTATAATATAATTCTCAATTGAAAATAAGATTGTTATTAATTGAATTTTCACAACAACAAGAGCATTGAAATTCATAGTTATATATTTTTTTTGAAATGCCATTTATTAAAACTGGGAACCTGCAACAAACAAGCAAACACCAACCAAAACAACACAATACAAAAGCAAAATCAGTGAAGAAGAAGATGATGACCAGCCGGCGAAGACGACGACGAGGAGCCGGCGAAGACGACGACGACGACGAGCCGGCGAAGACGACGATGACGACGAGCATGCGAAGACGACGACAATGACCAGCTAGCGAAGAAGACGATGATGACCAGTTGAAGAAGAGCAGATCGGCGGCGAGCTGAGGAAGAAGAAGACCAGATCGGAGGAGGCGAGCTGGAGCTGATCAGCGGCGGCGGTGAGCAGAAGAAGAAGACCAGATCGTGAAGGGAGAAGATAATGCACGGTGAGGAAGAAAGAAGATGGGGATGAGGAAGAAAGAAGATATCTGGTGGAGGAGAAAAAAAGAAAATAAATATATATTGTATAATATTTTTTGAAAAACAAAAAAAAAACAAAAAAAAAAACGAAAAACAACTTTCAAATGCTTTTCAAAATTTTCACTTTTAACACTAGTTTTGTTTTTCAATTTTTTTTTTGTTTTTTGAAAATAAAATGAAAAACGGTTAACGAACGCGAATTCGAAATCGTTTTTGCAAAACAAAAACGAAAACAAACAAAAAAATAGCTGCAGGACGAGGCCTAAGGTAACGGAAAATATGTTTGATCCAATTCCATTGCCTTCTAGTTGGTGCTGAACTGAATCTAGCCAGTACATTCACTAGAATGCAATATCTAGTCTAGTACACTGAGCCAGATATAATAAAGCACCAATTGCATTAAGATATGGTACCTCTAGGACCAAGTATCTTTTCACCATTTTCTTTTAGGACGGAATGGATCCTGTTTAGGATCAAGAGTTCTAACAACCATATGGGTACTTAATGGATGAGCATTATTCATATGGAATCTTTTTAAAATCTTTTCAATATATGTTGATTGATGGACAAATACTCCATTTGATCTGAGAATATTTTGTCTTTCCCAGATCTTTTATTTCAAATTCCTTTTTCAAGTATTCAACAGTTTTCAGGAGTTCCAATTAAGTTCATATCATCAACATAAACTACTATGATAGCAAATCTAGATTCTGATTTTTTAATGAAAACACATGGACATATATGATTATTAACATATCATTCTTTTATCAGATATTCACTGAGACGGTTGTACCAAATCCATCCAGATTATTTTAATCCATACAAGAACCTTTGTAATTTTATTGAATACAAATTACGAGGTCTTAAGTTACATGATTCTGCCATTTTAAACTCTTCAGGGATTTTCATGTAAATATCTGAATCCAGTGAACCATATAGATAAGTAGTCACTACGTCTATTAAACGCATTTCAAGTCTTTCTAAGACAACCATGCTTATTAGAAATCGAAACGTAATTGTATTCATCACTGGTGAGTATGTTTCATCAAAATCAATGCCAGATCTCTGTGAGAAACCTTGTGCTACGAGTCATGCCTTATATCTCATGATCTCGTTTTTCTCATTACGTTTCCGTATAAAAACTCATTTGTACCCAACAGGTTTGACGTCTTCAGGCGTTTGGATTATTGATCCAAATACTTCATGTTTGGCTAATGAAGTCAATTCTGTTTGAATTGCTTCTTTCCATTTAGGCTAATCAAATCTCTGTCTACAATCATCGAGACTATGAGGTTTATAATCATCATTTATAATTCCAGTTGCCACTGTGTATGAAAATACATCATTGATGATTGTTTCTTCCCGATTCCACAATTCTCTTGTATAATTTAATGAAATTTCCTCATTTCTACATTCTTGTATCTCTTTAGAGATTCCTTCCCCCACAGGGGATTTTGTCACTTTAGTAACTTGTGTCCCTCCAGGGATATTTAACTCTTCTGAAGTTAACTTAGAAAAAATGGATTTATTTATTTTCTTTTTTCGAGGAACCATATCTTTTGAGCCAAATGGTCTACCATGTTTCTGTCGTGCAGTAGATGATTCTTTTATTATCATTTGTTTAGATTGTTTTTCTGGAACAATCACCCGTGCTAGTACATTAACGGCTGTGATGTATGATTTTGTTACCCTAGTAGCTTCTGTAAATGCATCTGGTAACCGATTCACTATTGCTTGAAGATGTACTATCTTATGTACTTCATTCTCACATTGAGATGTGTATGGGTCTAAATTAGTTAGACTAGGAACTTTCCAGGAAAGTTCATGCTTCTCTTCAAAAGAAGTTTTTCTTTCCCCTGATGATGGGAAACTTGTTTCATCAAAATGACAATCTGTAAACTGTGCTGTAAAAAGATCACCAGTCAAGGGTTCCATATATCTAATAATTGATGGTGAATCAAGACCAACATATATTCCCAAACGTGTTTGGGGTCCTATTTTAGTTCTTTTTATTGGTACAATCGGGACATATACCGAACATCCAAAAGTATGTAAATGAGATATATCTGGCTGATGACCAAGTACAAGTTGTACTGGTGAATACTGATGATAAGCAGCTGGCCGAAGCCAGATTAATGCAGCAGCATGTAAAACAACATGCCCCCATACAGAAATCGATAATTGTGTTCGTAATAATAAAGTCATTGCAATTATCTGGACACGTTTAATAAGTGATTCTACTAATCCATTCTGAGTATGAACATGTGGAACTGGATGTTCAACATCAATCCTAGTCACTTTGCAATATTCATCAAATGCCTTGGAAGTAAATTCACCAACATTATCAAAGCGTATGGACTTAATTGAGTAATCGGGAAAATGAGCCCGAAGCCTGATAATCTGTGCAATTAATCTTGCAAAAGCAACATTACGTGTTGATAATAAGCATACATGTGACCATCTGACAGATCCGTCAACTAGAAAAAGATGGTTTTATTGTTAATTTCCCTTCGGAACATGCACTACATAAATTCTCATGTGATAAAAGAATCTTCTGGTTCTTTAATGGATGTCCATGAGAATTTTCAATGATTCTACGCATCATTGTAGATTCTGGATGACCAAGACGGTCATGCCAAAGTATAAACATTTTTGGATCTGAGAACTTTTGATTCATAATTGCATAAATTTTTACACTTTTGATAATAGTGTAATATAATCCAGAAGATAAAGCCCGCAGCTTTTCTATAATGAGTTTCTGGCCTGAATCATGAGAAGTAATGCACAGATATTCAATATCATCTCTATTCAAATTTTCAATATGATATCCATTTCTCATATGTCTTTGAAACTAAGCAGATTTCTTCTGGATATACTTGAATATAATGCAACATCGATACATATTTTAGTATTGTTTGGTAACAATATCGTGGCTCTTCCAGTGCCTTCTATCAGATCCGCTGGACCTGATACTGTATTAACATTTGCTCTGAGTAAAGTTAAATTTATAAAATATTTCTGACTCCGCAGAATTGTATGAGTTGTTGTACTACCAACTAGACATATATCTCCTGCTTCTAGCTTTTCAATAACCCCAATTTTATCGTTTAGATTCATTTTGTATGTTACATAAAGAAAAATAAAATGCATATCAGACAAAGTGATTCAAAAAGTATATATGCATAGAGATATATTTTACATGAACATAATAACAAAATAACACTACTGTAAGTAGTATTTAATTCGTACGGACATTCCCATCATCAATTGAAGCAGTTGGCATGTCTTTTGGGTCTGGAAAGAAATATGTAACATTAAGATACGTAATATCTTTAGGATATGAATCTTTAATGAAAAGAGTTTCCGGTTTCTTTCCCTTTCCTCTGATTGATGCTTGATATAGATCCACCAGATGTTTAGGTGTATTACATTCATTCGACCAATGATTGTAATATCCACACCTAAAACAAACACTGTTATTTGCATTAGGCCTATTTTGAACATCTTTTCCTTTATACTGTTTGGCCTCATAAGTATTACACTTCTGCTGAGTAGTTTTGATTACAACCACCTGATCTTTTAAAACTACGGCCCCGGTCCCGGCTAGGATTACGACCATAACCATGGTCGTGATCAAGATTACGACCGTTACCACGACCACGATTAGAATTACGATCATACCCACAGCCTCGACCACGACCATGATATCTGACAGTATTAACATCCATATCTGGAAATAGTTGTTGAGCCAGTCGGCTGTGATCCGTGATTTTTTATTAGCAGCTCATTATTTTTTCTACTACTAAAAGGCATGGGATAAGTTCTGAATATTTTGAGAATATGTGTTCTCGATATTGTTGTTGCAATATTATGTTTGATGCATGAAAAGTTGTGAAAGTCTTTTCCAGCATGTCCTTTTCATATACCTCTTCACCATATAATTTCAACATTGTGGTGATTCGAAACAAAGCAGAATTATTTTCAGAAACTAATTTATGGTCCTGAAATCGTAAATGTTGTCATTTGTATCTAGCATTTGGTAATATTATATCATACTGATGATCATAACGATCTTTTAACTCTTGCCACGGATCTTCAGGTTCTGTGACAGTAAGATACTGAGCTTTCAAAGTTTCATTTAAGTGATGACGAATTATCACTATCGTTGTGGATCTATCTTGTCCATTATCCTGGCCATCATCATCAATGGTACAATACATGCCTTGGGATTTTAAGTATAACTCTGCATCAATAACCCAAGACATATAATTGTCTCTCAAAACTTCGAGTGCATCAAACTTCAAATTCGCAAGTTTAGCCATACTTACAGCTTTTTTTTCTTCTATAAATTAAATTGTAGATTTAATTTAGTGTGAATATAATTAAAGAGCATAATAAATAAACAATTTATCTAGAGACACAACATAAGCCAGTCCTGAGACACATCATAAGTCAGTCTCATATATTGTATAAAAATAAATGCTGAATATTTAAACAATTTATCTAGAGATACAACATAAGCCAGTGTGGAGATACAGCATAAGCCAGTGTGGAGACACAACATAGGCCAGTCCAGAGACATAGCATAAGCCAGTCTTATATATTACATAAAAATAAATGCTGAATATTTAAACAATTTATCTGAAGACACGGCATAAGCCAGTCTTGAGACACGGCATAAGCCAGTCCTGAGACACGGCATAAGCCAGTCTCATTTATTGCATAAAAATAAATGCTGAATATTTAAACAGTTTATCTGGAGACACAACATAAGCTAGTCTCATATATTGCATAAAAATAAATTAATAAATCTATAACTATATATATATATATATGTTCCGTTGACGGCATAAGCCATCTAGTATACGGAAATATATATAGATCCAGAATATTGGGATGTAAGTAAATCACCAATCAGAGGATCCTCTCTATTTATATACAATCATGCTGATAACGTATTGTAAATAGTATTGAAGAACATTTGAAAATAAAATAAAGAAGAACATAGATAGTATCAGATAAAGAGAGATGAGAGATGAGAGATGAGAGAGAGAGAGAGAGAGAGAGATTACTTGAATACTGAATTCAACAAACTTTTGTATTGACTTTGATGATCAATATTTACAAAAGAAACGAAACATATTTATAGGCAAATTAGGGAGATAAACACCTACTTGCATGGTGATGATGACAAGCCAAGTGAGAGGACTCAAGTGGGCAAGTGGGCGCACAAGTGATAGAGAGAGAGGCGGTGAGATTGTGGGAATATATTGTGTGTATTACACAAGTGGTAAAAGTCATATATTATAACAATGATCAATTATCTTCTGTATTTTGAGCGATACGAAGATTGAAATGAGACACATTTAAATGTATATAGAGAACCGAATCAGTATCTCTATTTTGTATAAGAGTAACTTTCATTTACTCTTCTTATCTTGAGAAACTTTCCATTTAGAATTTTAATCAATATAATAATATGCAGATTGTGCGTAAAACTATAAACTATCAGAAGTTTAAATGATCTAATAGAAGATTAATCAAAATCAATATTAATCTTAGAATGATATAAAAGTCTCACCTTAGATCATGCTAGAGATGCAATAAGGAGATATACAACACAATCAAATATCTTAAAAGTGAGTAAGTCCCTATATAGAATTTAGTACAACTAGTATTGAAATAATCACTACTACAAAAAACTTGATAGAGATCACTTTTTAAATGATATGAAAACATATGGAGATCACTTTTAGAAGCGATCTCTATTAAGGTGATCTTAAAAAAATTCTTTAAAAGAGATCACTTGAGAAGTGATTATGTAAAACTCAATAAAAATCATTTTTTTCATGTCAAAAGTGAACTCTATTCAAGACATTAAAAATCACATTTAATAATAAAAATGATCTCTTATATAAACATATAAATCACTTTTCAGTAAACAATGATTTTATTTATATTTGACATTGATCGGTTTTAATCTAAAAGCGATCCTTTAAAATTATTATTATAATATTTTATATTATTTATAAATGATTATTATTCTGTAATTTTTTTGTATTAATATCACTATTTAAATTCTAATTTCAACTAAAAGATTTCATTCATCTACAAACTAAAAAATTAAAACACAAAAGATTTTTTTTCAACAAATTTACATAATAATCTGAATTAACATTAAATATCCATAACATCAAACTCCATAGTATCTCAAATCTTATATCCTTAAGAATCTCAAAACTAATTAAAAACAACAAATTTCAGTTCACAATCTTCATGACATCTGTCAAACACTGCAATGTTTTCTTGATATTTACATAAAGTCTCCCACAAAGTCAATCCATTCACCTCGTATAATGTCAATATTATGCTGGGTGTATGAACTCTTCCCTCGAAACTGTACAATATCATCGCAAACAATAATAATTTAAACAAAAAAAAATCTTCGAAAGAATTCTGTTAAAAAAAACATAAATATAACCTCAACTTACCAAATCCATATAGTTTAATGATTTTGGATTTGAAGTTATCTCTCTCAAATATCTCATTACATAATATCCACACTCTATGTTTCCAGACTGTTTTGGGCACTACAAAAAATACAATATATATATATAAGATAAAGATAAATGAAAGGTTCTAAATATATAATTATTTGGATCATAAAATTAGTTCATTACCACTATTTGTTTCCAAGATGGATTCTTTTGAATGCATTTTCCAATATGCAGCACGAACAATTTAAGAGCCCTTTTAATTAAGATAAATAAAAATGGTTCAATTTAATTAACAAACAAATAGATAAATGTAAAATGTTATAAAGAAGAAAATTAACTTACATTTTCACAACTTCTTTAATATCAGGACGAATATCTCCTCCAAGTGGATCAAAAAAAATACTCATCATGGTTTAAATGATCAATAATAATCAACATCCAATGAAACCTAGAGTTAAAACATTTGATGTATTATTTGAGACAAATTTATCATGTTATGATTTAAGAAAAACTAAAATAATTTGATAATTAAAATACTTACATGTGATTGTAAGGAGCCAAAAATAATTGGCTGGGCTTCGCTTGTCTTAATCTTTTATTCAATAAACGTGCTCGTTCTTCTGTGCTTCCAACAGAGTATGCAAGATGATTTGGATCCACAAATGCAAATTTATCAAGCAATTTGTTCTGCTTTAGAATCCCATAAAGATACCTATGAACAAAAATGTTGATTAAAATGTAGTATTGAATATTGATCAAACTAATATACTTTTGAACAAGGTCTACTACTAGTTATTATCTTATGTAGATTACAATACAATTTGCAGATATTTCATCCTATGGCACAAAATTCATGTATATCTGATTTCATGAGATTCACAATACCATCATCCCCAAAATGTTACTTTCTATATGCATATCAATGGTGTTGTTGGAGACCATAAGTTTAGTTGTGTATTTCTCCAACCATTTCTTGCTGCTATGAAACTTTTCTAAGTCAAAAACTTACATTTTCCCTTGCCACTTCTTCAATTTTTTTGCCTTTACTCTAATGCTTTTTATTTAAATCCTAATACAATCAATAATAACATAATTAATAATTAGAATTAAGCAAAATAATATGAATATATAATTGCTAGCTAGTAAAATAAATTCCACTGCACATACCTCATTTTGCGATAAAATAATGAGATTTTTAGGCCATGCTACGTATGACCCTACAGCTTCACCTATAGTCAGTAGTTCATCACGAACTGAAAAAGGTAAAGGGGCCGACGGCTTTATGGCCACATCAATAGACACCCATACATTTTCGTCTGATATTGGAATTCCATGAATTGTATCAAATGGATCATCTGAAGCCATAATTGTTCCATGAGCAACTATATTATCATTTGCTCCCACAAGCAAGCATACAATGTTTACCCTTTAAATTATTATAAGCAATTAAACAATCAATAATTAATGATGAAAAAAAAGTAAAGTGCATTATAAACATTTAAAATAACAATAATTATTACTAAACCTTCATTGATATATAACAACTACTCTGGTCAGATTGTGGTGTGGCTACAGTTGGTTGGCCAATGATGGCCTTTGCATCAAGTTCAGATTTTAATCTTGCAATGTCCTCTTCCATCCTTTAGTACGCTCATTAAACTTACGTTCTTGTTCTTCAATAAGAGCTTTAACTCCCACAACATTTTGACCTCTAGGCATATGAAAGTATTTACTTTAAGTGACATATTGCCCAACCCCTCTAACCTTCCTTATCGTTCAGAAGTTTCTAAAACAATCGTTAGAATATCATTGGTTCCATCACTACTAACAGTACCTGTTGCAACGTCATTTGCCAGTTTTTGTTACAACAATGTATTAATATTGGATTGTTAATGAAGTTTTGAAAAAAAAAAATTAAGTTAATCGCCAATATTTTAATTCACTTACAATTTTGATTGCACAGACTTCAACTGATTCATTAACAAATTTATCAGCCCTCTTACGTGCTTGCACCCTATAAGACAATGCGGTCAGGGTTTTCATCTTTACCGGATGAACGTTTCTACAAACACAATCACATATAGTTTATTAATAAGATACTGAAACTAGGTAAGTTTATTTCATGTATTCAAAACGATACTTATAATTATGCATAAATATATACCAATTCCTTTGCTAATCAACATACCCTTTACGTGACATCCGACTTAGATATTTATTATAGGATTGCCTTTCTTGCTGTTTTTCTCTAAGAATCTATAGCATAATAATGATGAAATTAAATTTATATAGTTAATTTTATTCAACATATATAACAATTGCCAAAGTTAGGTGCAGATATACCATAAATTCTTTTGTAAGTCTGGACTTCAAAAAGGTTTCCCAATGACATGGTTCAATAAAATTATAAATCTCAGGTGGATGCTTTAAACCTTCCAAATTATCCCTTTCGGGGATCACAAACTTCCCAGTGAGTGTGGTCTTAAAAGCTCTCCATTGTTTTCTTGCCGTTTGCACAACCTTTTTCTTAAAATTCCTATCAACCTCAGATGACATCTGAAAGTATAAAAAAAAAATCTCAAATCTAAATTTTACTATTAGAGATTTATGTAGTTTGAATAACAATTAAAAAAAAAGTTATACATAGTTTATACCTCAACACAGTTCCACAATTTATCTTTGAACTCTTTATCCACATTCTTCCAAGTTTTATAAGAAATCGAGATAATGGTTTTTTGCCAGGACGCCAATGTAGCTCCCTAAATCTGTATGAGTCTGACCTATTGGTTGCCCTTTGGAGTTGAAAACAATAACTAGCTTTTCCCCACTACTTTTTAGTTTTATCAATTTTGGTAAAATTGTACACCCTCTTCCTTTTCGTTTTTCTGAAGGACTATCATCACCACCATTCTCTGGATGATCCATTAAGCTGCAAGCAAATTTCAGCAATCATTCAAATTACTATAAGATTATGTATTTAAATAAAACAACTAAAGAACGATATAAAATAAAATAAAATAAAATAAATTACATGTACATATTATGATTTATTAGAAGTAGCAAGTAAAAATAAATTACATGATTATATTGGTCTTACATTTCAATCCAAATTCCCTCACAATCATCACGAATGTATGTTGACTCATCTTCAGTCAATACATCATCGAACTCCACATTTGGCAATGTAGTGGTAAGAGATTGATGTTCAATGACTATGTCGCCTAACTCGTCACCTATATTGTTATCATTATCTCTTTGGGGACATTCTAGAACAATCAACCATCTTTAATCAACTTGGTCTTCAACATAAAATACTTGTTTAGCTTGGGAGACCAATATAAAAGAATCAGATTTATGTCTTATCCTACTCAGGTCAGCTAACGTGGTCCCTTACTTATCTACTTTTATCCCGCCCATATGTTCCACTCAGTCACATTTGAATATGGGAATCATAAATTTATTATAATCAAGGTCCCATATCTCTTGTATGACCCCATAGAAAGACATATTTGTTACTATTGGATTTTTGTCTTTGGCACTTGCAATTTGCATTGTCCTGGCAACTAAGCTCACTCCACTATTTTGATGTACACGTGACTAGTCTCTCTCCTTGGTGTAGAAGAGGCAACCATTGATAGTGTAATCAAAATACTGTATTACTTCAAATCGTGGTCCATGTGTTATCCATCTCAAGCTCTCTGAATTTTTCTTATTAACGTCTTTGAGCTCATTTTCAATCTGAAATATTTCATTTATATTAGTGAGTAGTGAGTAGTGAGTGCATGAAAATATACAAGTGAGCGAGTGGATGTAAATATACAAGCGGGTGTATATGTGTAAGTGCTCATATGTGCCATGAGAGTGAATAGGGAGTGATTGAATATATATATATATATATATATATATATGTGTATGTATGTATGTATTTGTATATATATATATATATATGTTTATTTATTTTTAAAGTGAAGAAATTCTCTTACATTTTCAAGAAGCCAATTAATAAATGTACGATTGTGTTCATCTTGTAACCATTTTTGGCTTCTTGATGTAGTAGAGTGTTTAAACTTCAACACTTCCATATGAGCACTGCACATTTAAAATTTTAAGTTAGTAGTTGTATTATTGCAGTACAAATTAATTTTACATTTATAAATAGAAGAGAGACTTGAGACATTACTCGATATAAGGTTGTACTTCAGCTGTATTTTCCAGTACATAACGGTGAGCATGTTCCCAAAGCGAACGATTTATTTTCTCAAGTACACCACCGGGCAATGGACCATCATTGTAAATACGTGGAGTCTTCGGTGTTCCAATTGCATCAATATCATGTAAATATTCTGCGCAAAACTCTATAGCTTCTTTCGTCAATATAACACTCTGCAATATATCCTTCTGGACGATTACGATTGCGTACATAACCTTTTAAGACTTTCATGAACCGCTCAAATGGGTACATCCATCGAAAGTGAACTGGTCCGCACAATCGGACTTCTCTAATCAGGTATACAGTTAAATGGACTATGATATCAAAAAATGAAGTTGGAAAATATTTTTCAAACATACATAATGTCATCACCAAATCATTTTGTATCACATCCAACTTAGCCACATCTATTACTTTCTTGCAAAGAGCATTAAAGAAATAGCAAAGTCTAGTAATTGCTTGTCTCACATGTTTAGGTAACACACCACAAATTGCTACAGGTAACAATTGTTGCATCAATGCATGACAATCATGTGACTTGAGACCATGCAGTTTACACTTTTGCATATTTACAACATTTCGAAAGTTGAACGAGTAACCTTATGGTACCTTTAAATCCAACAATGTCTTGCAAAATTTTCTCTTCATATCTTTAGATAATGTATAACATGCCGGAGGTAAGTAAGTCTGTTTCTCTCCTATTCTAGGTGCCAACTTAGCCCTCAAATATTTATCTTTAAGATCTAAACGAATAATCTATGTTGAAGTTCATCAGAGAATTATAGTGAACACGTTACAGTGGACAAGTTTCATTACAACTGTGTCCTTTTAGTAATTTTACACAGTCACAACACTTTACTTCCAGTTTATCAAACACATTGAAATTGCTTTCGTTTTCACATCACTTTCTCAAATCAATTTACCAAACACTCAACTGATTCTTTCCACAGCAAATCCAAAAGCAATTCCCCCACAGCATATTCAAAAGCAATTCCCCCCACAGCACAACAATGCCAAACTGGGCCTAAATGTATCCCTAACTCCTAAGGCAGTGCCTTGAATTCTAGGGTCGGATCTAATAAGGATAAAATCATAAAATCTTGTATGCAATTCAAGTTCTTTTGGTCTTTGTGTATCACGTGGAGATCAATAATTTTGAGTATAACAATAATATTGTTATAAAAATAGTGGCTTCCACCACCCAATTAAAGGATCCACTTGTAGTACACATGTCACTAATGTGTGGGAGTAAATAAGGCGGTAGTGTTGTATGGAAGAGGTTGAGACAACAATGCATATAGGGAAATTACAATAAAACCCCTATATTTACTTACCTATAAATAAGCCATTTAGGTTGCAATTGTTTGTTACTCTGAAGATTGATAAAAGGCTAAGCATTTTCTCTCATGTCTCTCGTCTCTCTCTTCTCTCATCTCATTTATTCATTTTATTATTTTATTTTATTTATAACACATTATCAGCACGATTGTATGTAAATCGAGAGGAATGCGGATCCCCTGATGGGTGATTTACTTACATCCCAATATTTTGGATATATATATATATATATATATATATATTTTCTTATACTAGATGGCTTATGCCGTCAACAGAACATATATATATAGTTCTAGATTTATTTATTTATTTATCTATGTTGTGCCTCCAGATAAATTGTTTAAATATTCAATATTTATTTTTATGCAATATATGAAACTGACTTATGTTGTGTCTTGGGACAGGCTGATGTTGTGTCTCCAGATAAATTGTTTAAATATTCAATATTTATTTTTATTCAACATTTATTTTTATGCAATATATGAGACTGATTTATGCTGTGTCTCCTGATAAATTGTTTAAATATTTAGCATTTATTTTTATACAATATATGAGACTGGCTTATGCTGTGTCTCGAGACTGACTTATGCTATGTCTCCAGACTAGCTTATGTTGTGTCTCCTGATAAATTGTTTAAATATTTAGCATTTATTTTATGCAATATATGAGACCGACTAGACTGATTAACCAGAACTTACAGTTCCTGAAATTATGATATTTAAGTTGGCACGGTTTTGAAAACCGATAAGAACCTGGAAGTTCTGGATTCAGTGTTATATACATGAATGTCATACTTCATTATTTGAAATTTGGGGTTTTCAAATCCATTCAGAATCTGAAGTTATCTTATATATATGAAGTGATATGTTTACATATCATTTATTTGAGAGAATGATCTACACATCCAATAGGATGCTATTAGTGTCATAAAAAGGATTTAAGATTCTAACGAATAATGAAATTAGAAATAATATTTTATCCATTTCATACACATCCAATAGGATGTTGTGAGTATCATAAAAAAGATTTAAGATCCTATCGAATAATGAAATTGGAAATAATATTTTATCCATTTCATACACATCTAACAGGATGCTTGTGAGTATCATAAAAAAGGATTTAAGATCCTAATGTAATGAAATTGGAAATAATTTATCCATTTAATACATACTAGAAAAGAGAGAAGAAAAAGAGGTGTGTATGCATAAATTGTGTGAAGAACACCACTGCGCAATCTTGATCAAACATGGATATCTCATTCGTCTGAGATCAGTTTAAGCTGAAATTTAGTCGGCACGTTCTACTATTGTAGTTCTTAAATCTGTATGGTAAATTGGAAATAATATGTTATCCATTTCATATACATCCAACGGGATGCTGTGAATATCATAAAAGGATTTAAGATCCTAATATCATGTATAATGAAATTGGAAATAATTTATCCATTTCATACATACTAGAAAAGAGAAAAGAAAAAGAGGTGTGTGTGCAGAAATTGTGTGAAGAACACCACTACGCAATCTTGATCAAACATGGATATCTCATTCATTTGAGATCAGTTTGGGCTGAAATTTAGACAGCACGTTCTACTCTTATAGTTCTTAAATATGGATGGTAAATTGGAAATAATATTTTATTCATTTCATACACATCCAACAGGATGCTGTGAATATCATAAAAGGATTTAAGATCCTATCGAATAATGAAATTGGAAATAATTTACCCATTCCATACATACTAGAAAAGAGAGAAGAAAAAGAGGTGTGTGTGCAGAAATTGTGTGAAGAACACCACTGCGCAATCTTGATCAAACATGGATATCTCATTCGCCTGAGATTAGTTTGGGTAGAAATTTAGTCAGCAAATTCTACTCTTGTAGTTCTTAAATCTATAAGATGGGATTGTCAATCGGAATTCCTTGTGGTGAGTTCTGCAGTTCCGAACAGTGCTAGACAGAAAAACATGGGAAGAATTAAAAGAGAAAGGTTTATAGAATAAACCTATTAAAAAGAGGAATTATTATCATATCAGATAAAATATAAAATGGCATTACACATAATGTCTATAAAATTCCCAGAAGGGAAATATATATGTCTTACCGAGAGTGCAACGACTCATACAGTTCTGCGGAGTCAGAAATATTTTTTGAATTTGGCTTTACTCATAGCAAATGTTAATATTGTATCAGGTCCAACGGATCTGACATAAAGCTCTAGAAGAACCATGAGATTGTTATCAAATAATACTAAATTATGTATCAATGATACTTGATATTATTCAAGCAAAACATAAAGAAATCTGTTTAGTTCAAAAGCATATAAAGTTAACAGGCAGACCAGATCCAGCGGATCTGATCAAAGGCTCTATAAGAGCCACAATCTTATTACCAGATGGTATTAAATTGTGTATCAATGATTCATTATATCATTCAAGCAGAACATAAAGAAATTTGCTTAGATCAAAGGCATATAACATTATTAATGTCATAATGAGACCATGAATAATAAGAATGTTGAATATCTATGCATGATTTAGGCTAGAAACTCATTATTGAGAAGCTGCATATTTTCTCATCTGCACTGCATGTTCACAAATGGAGATTAGTGATGAGACCATCTCATTCTAAAATTTGGTTTTGAATCCCTATAATTTAAAGGGATATATGTGGATATATTCATTTACCAAATAAATCATCTCATTCTAAAGTTGATTTTGGATCCTCATCATTCAAGGGGATATATGTGGACATATTCATTCACCAAATGAACCATTTTATTATTTTATAGTTCTAACTGATGCATCTACGAGATGATCACATATTTGTTTATTATCAAACATCTCCATATTACTTGCATTGATTATTAGTTTTTCAGGCATATTAACTTGATTTAAGTTACAAGATATTTGATGAATATTACAAAGCAGATGTGATTGATGTTCAATATCTAGTTTTCAGATATACTCATAATCAAAATGGATTATGAGAATCACTTATCAAACGTCTTCAAGTAATTGCGAGAACTTCATTCACTACTACAAAAAGAGTAAAAGAGATCACTTTAAAGAGATCACTTTTTAAAAAATTGATCTTGTTTACTTCAAATAGATTGTTTTAGGAAAAAGTGATCTTTTTTTTAAATGATCACTTTCTGGAAAAATGATCTTTTATCTTGAAGGAATTAATTAAAATAGATCACTTTTTTAAAAGTGATTTTATTTGTGATTAATTGAAATAGATCACTTTTGAAAAAAAAATGATTTTTGTAAAGTATATATTAATTAAAATAGACCATTTTCAAAAAAAATGATCTTTTTATAATTAGGACAAAGTGATCACTTTAATGAATTGATAATTTAAAATAGTTCATTTAAAATATTGTTTTTTTTTCAGAATAAAAAATTATACCCAAATTATAAGACACCGTGATATTTTTATATTTGTATGAATCATAACAACAAAAAAGAATTAATTAGAATCATAAAAGTAAAAAAGAATTAAAAGGAATAATAAAATAATAATCAGTTGTAAGTTGTGGTGCCATAATTGTTGGCATTATTTAGCTCAACTCAGCACTTTCAAAACCATTTTCTTTTCTTGCACATCGTTGTAGTTACTACATTAATCTTCTATAGCTACAACATACAACAATTTTGTGGGTTTTGGTTAGTAGTTCCTACCTACATTCATCTCTTGTAGATACAATGGTTTTCAGTTATTAAATTCTACAACTGCAAGTTCTCTCATCTTGAGTACTCAAATTATTTCATTACCAGACAATTCTCTCAGCAAAAACTCATTAAGGTATGTATCTGTATTATAATCTTGGTTTGAGAGGTTATGTGAGTTGGGCAAAGTGATGAGTAGATCAATTAATGGGCAATTTGCATTTAAATATACCTTCATTGATGCATTCACTTTGGAATTCTAATGAAATTTTATTGTTATATATTGTTTGTTGTAAGTGAGTCTGGGAAATTTTATTTATGTCATCATCATTGTATCTATATTTATGTCTTGCAGCTACAATATAGCAACTATTTTGTGGGTACCTCTCAATTCTATCTGCAGATTCTCATTAAGGTTTGTATCTGTGTTATAGTCTTGCTGTTTGTGTGTAATATTTACTCAGTGATGTCTATGTGTAATTAGAGTTCTTATACATTTTTCTCGTTATATATTGTTTGTTATCTCTGAGTCTGGGAAATTTTATTTGAGTGTGCTTATTTACTTTTCATTGGTTTGTTATATGTTTAATTTGTTAACATAAATACTGTCTAGTTCAAAAATGTTTAGTGAAATAATAAATGTAATTAATATTTATATTAAATTTAATAAATACTATCTAAATACTAATTAGCATTAATGAACTTTTTTTTTATAATAGATTGCTTATAATGGATAAATCTTGGATGTTCATGGACAGAAGATCACAAGAGTATAGGATAGGTGTTGGAATTTTTTTGGAGTTTGGATCTCGTAATGCAAGTAACCCTAATGCTATACGTTGCCCATGTTTGAAGTGTGGAAACTTCAATGCATTGACTATTAGGGGGATAAGAGAGCATTTATTTTTTAACTGGTATTGTTAAACGTTACGGCACATGGATTTGACATGGAGAACCACTTCCTGATCTTGATTTGCCTCAATTTGAAAGATATGATAATGACAATATAGATAGTAGTGTAGAGATGGTGTATGTTGCTCAAGATGACTACACTAGTGATCTTGATGAATTTATGAGATTATTGGATGATACAAAGAAGCTTCTATACCTTGATTGTACAAAATATACAAAGTTGTCTGCTTTGGTCAAATTATACAACTTGAAAGCAAGATATGAGTTTTCTGACCAAAGTTTTTCAGCTTTGCTAAAATTATTGAGTGACATGTTACCAAGCAAAAATCAGTTGCCATTATCTATGTATGAGGCAAAAAAAACCTTGAAAGCGTTGGGCATTGAGCATGAAAAGATACATGCTTGTCCTAATGATTGCATATTGTATAGAAAACAATATCAAGATGCAATCAAATGCCCAAAGTGTAATTTGCCAAGATGGAAAATTGCCAAGAATTCAACAGAGTCGAAAGTTGGGGTGGCAGCAAAGGTTTTATGATATTTTCCTCCTATACCAAGGTTTAAAAGAATGTTTCAGAGTTTAGAAATATCAAAGAATTTGATATGGCATGCTAATGAAAAAGAAATTGATAGTATGATGCGTCATCCATCAGATTCTCCATCATGGAAGCTAATAGATCATACATGGCCTGATTTTGTAGCTGAGCCAAGAAACCTTCGACTTGCACTTGCTGCTAATGGGATTAATCCATATAGGTCTCTCAGTAGTAAGCATAATTGTTGGCTTGTTATAGTTGTCACCTATATAACCTTCCACCGTGGTTATCCATGAAAAGAAAGTTTATGATGTTAACACTATTGATATCTGGTCTCAAACAACCTGGCAATGACATTGATGTTTATTTGGAGCCATTGGTTGATGATTTAAATCTTTTGTAGGAATAAGGTATTGTTGCATATGATGGATACTGCAAGGAAATATTCATACTTAGAGCTGTGTTGTTATGGACCATAAATGATTTTCCAGCCTATGGCAATTTAAGTGGTCACTCTGTGAAGGGGTATGTTGCTTGTCCTATATGCAACGAAAATACATTTAGTTGTTATATAAAACATGGGAGGAAGATGTGTTTCTTGGGTTATAGAAGATATTTACGTCGTGGTCATCCATATCGGAAGCAAATGAAAGCTTTTGATGGCAATCAAGAGAATGATTCAGCTCCGAAACCATTAATTGGAGAAGCTATCCAACAAAATGGAGAGTTTGAGTTATTCTTTTGGAAAGGGTAAAAAACAATCTACTGGTAGTGATGTTCAAGATAAAAGCTGTTGGAAAAAAAATATATTTTCTTTCAGCTTGAGTATTGGAAATCACTACATGTTTGACATGTATTAGATGTCATGCATATAGAAAATAATTTCATACGTTGGTTTCTCTCATATTCTCTAATTTGTGATTTCTTTCTCAATTTTCTCAATCTCTGATCTCTAATTTCAGGTTTATTGCTCAATCTTCAATTTGTCATCAATGTCTTGTCGACGCCTCCAGTTGTGGTCGACTACGTCTCTATCTCTATTGTCGCCACTTTCAGCTGTGGCCGTCTCAGTCTATGTCACCGTTGTCATCGCCTCTAGCTGTGACCGTCTCCATCTATGTCGTCGTTGCCGTCTTCTCTTTGCCTCTTTGTAAGAATTTATTGCTTGAGGAGGTAAGCAAACCAACCTCTGGTTAATTTTAGTTTGGCTACTACTAGAAACTTTGAAGAGGATTCTGTTACCTTTTTTAGGTTATTAAGAATAGGATTTGTGTTTCACTTAAGATTCAATTTGCTTTAAGACAGAATTCTAAGCGCTAAACGAAATGTGTTTCACTTTAGGATTCAAATTCTAAAATTTGAGGCTGCTGGAGAAGAGAAAACGAGAGAGAGAGAGAGAGAGAGAGAGAGAGAGAGAGAGAGAGGTGAGAATAGGAGATGAGGTGAGAATAGAAGGTCGATCGAATCGTGGCTGCTTGTTTATTTTGGTAAATTTCATGAAGGCAAATGATAAAATAGGAAGTTTGGTAAAAATTCATTAAAAATTGTACTGTAGTGCGTTTTCAAAATTGCATCCCCAGGAAGCTGATTTCCAAAAGCTACAAATTGTAACTTCTCAAAAACTCAGTTGGGAAAAGCTAATAGTGCCCAAAAGCACTTCCCTGAAATTTTACCAAACATCCTATCATTAGTTCAGAATCACTTTTGGCCCCAAAAGCAGCTTAGGAAGCAATTCCAAACTGGGTCTTAGAATCCCCATCTTTGGGGTACATCTAAGTGAACTTTAAAATGACTATTTGGTCCAAGCCTATGATAGGACCATCTACAAAGTAAAATGTCCGACACATTAGCATCGATTGGGAGACTCTATTTGTATCAATCAATAAGATCTTGAGGTATTTGTTCCATCGGTGGCCTAGCTACAGTTTTGAAGCATAAATATTGTAATTTCAAGTTCAAAATTATGAATCCCTCTCACTAAAACGCATTTTCAATATTTGTTAAAAGATAAATTTCATGTTGCATATTGCATTATTTTGTGATTTATGAATATGCATTCTCAATTTTTTTAATATTCGTTTGGAATCGTGAATTTATCACCAAATAGTTTTTTATGATATATTTCTTTCGTTCCATGATACATATTCAACATTGTTGTTTTGTTGTATGTTTAGCAATGTTGTATCATACATACTTGGTATTGTCCCTTATACATGTGCAAAGGTATAATAACATGAGTATTTTATTTTACTTTTACTAGTGTATGGCTAAAAACAAATAGTAATTACATAGAACCTACTTGAGGTTTATCTGATTATAGGCGGAAGTAACTTTTTAAAAAATTGATATTGATCTCCCATGATGTTAGCCAAAGTTAGTCAAACTAAACTATTGGAAAGGTATTTTAGTCCTTTAATCATATATATTTTTCTTTAAAAATACATAGATTTAAAATTTTTGAAATTTGAAAAAAAGAAGATGGATTTTCACCCTCCAATGGGGATAAAAAAATTGAAATTTTTTGTTGTTGAAAAAATGGATATCCACCATCCATCTTAGCATTACAATATAAAAGAAAATTAAAAAGCAAAAAAAACAATCATTTTTTAGATGGATCTCCAACCATCCATCACAAAGATAGACGGTGAAGATCAAATTTATCATTTGTTCTTAAAAAATGAATGTAAAAATAGAAAAAAAGGTAGAGATTCACGCAGCATTTGTTTTTTCGTCTAAAGTTTGAAAAGTTTTGAAAGAATAAAGTTTAATGACCACACCAAAATGGTTGCTCGCAATCGTATGAGGCCGTTGAGTGTAGTACAGTGATAAATAAAGTTCATTCACACGAGGATGTGTAATTCGTCAACTATTCCTAGTTTAATTGAATTATAAAACTAACTGGGGTATGTGTTGTCTGTGCATTATAAGTAAATATTGCTATAAAAATATAGATTATATACAATAGTATTTACAAAGATAGATAGGAGAGATTCAGAATATGTGGTTACACTAAGTAAATAACTTCATCATAACAATCACACAATTCACATTAATGTTGAAAGTCGTGTCACTTAATCATCGCCAATACTCTCTCTCGAGCAACAAAGGCTATACCCATATGCACCAATAAGCTCTCTCTCGATGGTTACCTGAACTGCACACGGGTTCATTAAGAACAATGAGACACATTTAGCGACTATAAATGTAAAGCCTCGCGTATTTCTACCTTACTCTATATGCAATGGACATTTAATCGAGCACGTTGTGTATGAATATGCGTCGCCTCTCGGTCCAAAACACACCAACCAAAGTTCATTCAAGTGGTAGCTAATCCACCCAAAAGCATTAAGAACTTAAATAACCACTCAATCATCAACAAACATATTTAATAAAAGAGGCAACAATGTTAGGTTTACATCAAATCCCAATTGAATGAAAATACACATCAAAGAAGAGACAAGAATTAAAAAGAACAGAAATACAATAGTGAAAGAAAAAAGAACTCATCTGCTACCAGGATTCAAACCCGGGTTTTCTTGGTTGTCAATCTAATGTCTTTGAAACTAGACAATCACGGTGAGTCTTTAATCTTCTTGAATGCCCAATTCCCTTATAGATGAGAAACCTCTATTTTTCTCTCTAATCTCTCTAAGATGGATGAAATGAAGTGATGTGTGGTGGTTGTGGTATGTGGTGAGCTCCTATGGAGGAGGGACCTTGATGAGGCCGTCGTTGTGCCTACAAAAAAGATATTTCTAATTTAATCTACCTCGCAAATGCAACAAGTCAAAGGACTAGTATAACATTTAAGCAAGGATTGTTCCCACAGAGAGGTGGTATCCGTCTAACTGTCTCTAGCTAAAGCGTTATTGAAAGCGATCTAAATAGAAAATGGAAAGGGTGAGAATGGTGTGTGTGAAGTGTATGCATAATGCGGATGGTGTGTGAGGTGTGAATAAACTCAACTAAATTAAATTACACTAATGATAGAAATGTAACTGGGTGCTTGCCTTTTTAAATCTAACTATATGGAAATCAATTAAACTACAAAGTAATAAAAATTAGTCTACTCCTAAAGGCAAAACGCCCTAGCTACGAAAATAAATGTGGCTTAGAGAGATGCAAGATAGTGGTTACAATAGGTACATAAGTTCACCAAACACACAAGCTAGTCATGTTGATTATAAACATTCAAGCACCATTCAACATGGATTCAAGGGCTAGTTCTCTTAATTAAGGATTCTGAAATCAAATCATCTATTATTACGAATCATTTGTTGATTAAGGAATACCGAAATCAATTCTTATCACTCAACCAAAGGCATGGAATGAGTAATTGTGTCTAGTTCTAGACCCATTAAGCACAAAGACAATACACCAAACAACCTAATCTAGCATAAGCATGCATAAATCAAGTTCCCTGCATTCAAGAGTTAACAATAAGGATCCATTCACAGTTAATCAACCGGAACACAGATGTGCTCTTTCACTCGAATCAATCCATACATATCGATTCCCTTTCGTCACAAACATGCAAACAAGAGTGAAACTCTACTTTTAACTACATCATTTGTTTATACTAAGTTACACTACATCATTGTTTTAATCTAAAGTCTCACTTATGCAAACATATCAATTTCTACTCATTCACCAACATACATGTCAAGAAAAGAGAGATATATCAATAAGCTCAAAGAATAGAGTCAAGATCCAAGTTGAATATAAGTAAATACCATATATAACAAGCTCAAGTGTTGGTTTACAAATATTCCCTAATGAGGATTACATATCAAAGAAATAGAAAATAAAACAAAGAGAAGAGTTTAGAGATAACCAAGATCTCTATTTCGTTTTGCTCTCCTTTCTCCTTGGATCTACGTCAAAGATGGATGGAAGAAGTTAAGAGGTGGTGGTGGTGAGACATCCATGGAAGCTTTTGAAGCTTCTCTCCCTTTTTTGTGGTGTTGAAGAATAAGAGAAATTGTTGGTGTCTATCTAAGATTGGTTATATGAGAGATATGTTTAAAGGTCAACAAGGTGGGGTATTTATAGTGTTTGAAGGCTAGGGCATTAATTGGGTGTGAAAAGTCAAGTTTGCACTTAAAATTCACGTGATCTATAAGTGGATAAGGTCTACTGACATAAATCTGCGAGTTGGAACTCGCAGATCCATTTAACAGATTTCTTTCTGCTGGTTGGAACTCGTAGATCTTGATGGTATAAGGTTCTAGATAACTTTTACGACTTTGATCTGCGAGTTGGAACTCGCAGTCTGTAGTAGCAGATCTGTTTCTGCTGGCGCGTGGTTGCGGTCTGACTTGACATTCTCTTCTAGAGTGTTTCTACGAGTTGAATTTCGCAGCTTGAAGTCACAATCTCATCTGCACTACATCTGCGACTTGGATCTATGACATCGTAGTCGTAGATTCCTTGAAACTTTCCAAACTTAGCTCATTTTTCTCCTCTTTGCCTTCAAACCTTCACTTTATGCTTAAACACCTAGCTTATGGGATGAACCTACCCAAGGCTCAAACACATATTATGTACATAAAAAACGCTTGAAATCGAGCATAAAAGTTAGGAATAGGGAGACTAAAATAAGTATATAAATGTACCGATTAGACCTCTATGAGAGCTTTGAAGCTTCTTTCTTATTTAGTGATTGGGTTTTGTGTTTAGGTAGTGGTTTGGTAAATGGATTTGGTGGTTTGGTGATGGAAGGTGTTCCAAAATGAAATCTTGGATGTTTGGGGGCTGAAGAGTAGTGGGAGAGGAGGCTTGGATGATATGGAAGTTGGGTTTAAATAGGTGAGGGAAACTAGGGCACAAAAACCTACAAAATGCTGAGCTGAAAGCTTTTTCACGGGAGGGGTTGTAGGACAAGTAGACAAAACTTATCCCGTGAAATTTTCTAGAGCATTTTCGTCTGGTTGGGTCGCGAGACAAGTAGACGAAGCTTGTCCCACGAAACTCTCTGGTCCACTTTTTAACTTTGTGCACCAGTCACTAAAACAAGCATAACTCCCTCTAGAAAACCCAATATTGCAATCCGTGAAATCCAATGGAAACTAGACATCTGAGGCTTTCCTAATATGTTTGGATCTCAACATGGTTTGATCTGATAAGGGTGATATGACCCTCCGAAGTTGGATGTTCTGCACAAGCCTTTACAATTTCAGCCATTTTAACTACCAAATCTCTTTAATTAAGCTCTACCACCTTATTTAGAGATGCTTACCTACTCAAAGCTCACAAACACATTAAATAATAAAAATGCCCGAGAAACGAGCGAAAACAATAGGAAATGAGGGCTATCATTTAACATCATTTTTGTTTTTCATTTATGACGTCCGAATGGAAACATCTAAAAACTTGTAATAAGACACATATAGCCCTTTAATTAATTATCTTATATACCTCTCTAACTAATTGTTTTATATATTTATATTTAGTATAAATAATTTATAATATTTTTTAGTTTAATTGATATTTAGTAAGTTAATGAAATATTATTTAAAAATATAAATTAAATTAAATGATATGTAATATAATAATAATAATATTATTATTTAAAATATAATAATATATATTAGTATTTAGAAAATGAAAAATTAAATTAAATTTTTTTATAACATACAAATTATGGAGACGAAGGAAGAAAAGAATCCATCCTTTGTCTCTGGTAGGAGGCCAACGGCTACAGAAGTCAGTAATGGCCTCCTTCAACATAAAATAATATTTATTTAATAAACAATAATTCTTCTTTGTCTAAATTTGGTGCATAAATCAGGTACTCAAATGATGTGACAACACTATAATTTAAATGAACGGATTATAGTGTTGCCACATCATTTGAGCACCAGATTTGAACACCAAATTTGGTCAAAGTAACATTACTCTTTAATAAAATATTGATGTAATTTTTACAATTGTTTGAGGGCAATTTTGGAAGTAAGGAGTAAAAATACATCATACTTAGATTTAAGTCAAGTTTTTTTGGCTTTTTTATTTCAAATTTTTTTTAGATACTTTTTAAGACTTCAGACCATGTAAAAAACAAACAAAACAACTGAATGGGTTCTTTTCAGACCTATTTAGATTCAAGACCACAAAACAAACAAGCCCTGAATCTTTTTATCTGATTTGAATCGAGATCCATCCTCCTCTTCTACGAACATTGGAAGAGTGGTAGGGGAGATCGAGCTTCCCTCATTCATGACAGGGGTCTACATTTTTTTTTGTTCTTTTTTTAATGGATCTTCATTCTCCATTGTCCATCTGATAGACAGTAGAGAATATTTTAAATTTCAAAATTTATTTAGTTAATAGTAATATGAGTATTTACGTCATTTTATCATTATGATGTGATCAATCGTTAAAGCTAATGTTCAATTACTAACGACAGGAGAGGTCCCTATCGTCCTAGTGTTCTCTAAATCTAATGGGTCGTTTGTTTTTTTATCTGAAGACTGAACGGTCCTGAATTTTTCTGAATACTGAATAGGGACCGAAATCTGAACTTGAATGACATGGTTTTTTTCCCTCACATCTGAATGTATTGTCAACACGTTTGTTTTTTAAAAGTAAAATTGTCTGAAACTATGTAATTTTACATTTATACCCCATATTAAACAATTATACATATAATATGGAATTAAAACAATCCAAAAATAATAATTACATATGAACATATATAATCATGATCTTCTTTTTCGATTAGAAATAAACTTCATTTTTATTAAGAAAAGAATTTTTTTTTCAAAAAATAAAAAGGACAGCAGAAAAATTTACGCAAAACACTCTAAAAAAATAATATATAAATACATCACCATAATATCATAATAAATTATTGATATTAAACACCAATATGAGAAGTGATTAAAGTTTTTTTTTATTTTTAAAGCTATTTAAAATAAGCAATATAATAAAATAAAGATTTCTATACCATATATAATTATGATGAAATTGGAAATATGTTATATATGAGGGATAATATTGGAAGAAAAGATTTTAGATTGCATTTAATGCAATTCATTGATTTGCAATTAAGTAAAAAATTATGATTTTTTATTTTTTATTTAAAGTTGTTTTTTTATATATTTTTAAGTTGTTTGACAACTTAAAAAAAATAAACAAAACAACTTAATAATTATGATTCATACCCATTAAATTTTAAGTAGAAAAATCAAACGATGCCAAAAAAAAAACCCGACCCGAGTGAGTAGAAGAACCGCTTCTCTAGAGAATGGTTACGTTTAACATTATATGAATTAATAAAAACATTTTCTCATGTAAACTCAAAAATCTCTCTTACTTATAAGAGGAGCTTCGAAGGGTTTTTCCTCAGATTTTCTTCTCGTGTGTTTCTCTCTTGTTTTCTCTTAACGTTTTTTCTCTGAATCGGTTTTCTCTCTCGAAGAAATGGGCAAGCATGTTGTCTCTGATGAAGAAGGTGACCCCTTTGAAAGTACCCTAATTTTTTTTTATCTTCTTTTTATCGTTTTCACCGGCGAAATCGCTAGCATTGCCATAAAAAAACTTAATTTTTGGTTGTGTTTTTACTGTGTATGTTGCAGACGAGTTCGAGCAGGGAGGCGACGAGGATGCGGAGCCCGTAGAAGGGGATGCTCTTGACGATCGAGAGGAGGATGATGAAGATGACGGTATGTCAACTCTGGGGGTTCGTTTTATTTTTGTCGATTTTTGCAACTTTTTGGGCTTAATTTGTATGTTTTTTTTTGTGTACTTGATATTCGGAGCTTGTGTTTCGTTTGCTTAACTAGGGTTTTCTTTTGTGCATTTTTGGTGGAAATTAGCTGTGTTTGAAATGATATTTTCTGTTTCTCTTTTTGCGATTGGCTGTTTGGTTGCTAGGAAAATGAATGGCTTTGCTTTATTCAGGCAGAGCTTGGAAATTTTGGGGTTACTTTAGAGGAATAAAGCTTCAGTTTTAAAATTTTGCAGTATTTAGAGCTGGGTTTTTGTCTTTTGAGTAGGAAGTTGGGAATCAGAAAAAGTGGAGTTTGCATTAGTGTTGGGCTTCTCTTCTTTGTGGATAGTGCAAGTATTTGACGAAAATTTAAATGTTAATGTTTTCATGTATTTATTAAGTTTTTTTTTTGGTAACCAAATGGATGATTAGATTCCATTGATGATACTGGAACCTTATGCATTTGGTTGCATGTAAGTTTCTGTATGATTGTGAAATATTATGTTTTGAATATTTGGTCTAAACGTATTGGAATTTGCCATTCTGTTCTGGTAATGGTTTTCTCTTGCTCCAGTGGTGTTTATAGCTTCTTGTCATGTTTGGCTTGACGTCTCTTGAGTCTGATTTATGTTTTTGAATAGTTGATTATGTTTACATTGATGATTCTGGAACCTTATGAATTTGGTTGCATGGAAGTTTCTGTATGATTGTGAAATATATGTTTTGAATATTTTGGTCTAAACGTATTGGAATTTGCCATTTTGTTCTGGTAATGGTTTTCTCTTGCTCCAGTGGTGTTTATAGCTTCTTGTCATGTTTGGCTTGACGTCTCTTGAGTCTGATTCATGTTTTTGAATAGTTGATTATGTTTACTTTGGTTGATTCACTTCTATATATGTCTATTATGCTTATCAGACTTTTTTTGATATTTGAAACATGGCATGGCATGGCATGGATAGTTTTTATTTATTTATTTATATCTTCAATACATTGACTTAGTAATGGTGTGCTATTTTTTCTTGCTTTAATTGTTGCTGGTTGTGCTGTGTGTTCTTTTTATATTTTTAACTTAGTAATGGTTCATTATTAATGTTTGTGTAATCCAATTTTTATTTGTTCAGAAGAAGGGCAGGATGAATATGAAAAGGATGGATTCATAGTAGATGACGTTGATGAAGAAGAGGAAGAAGAAGAAAGGGCTGATAGTGATGAGGAGAGGCAGAAGAAGAAGAAGAAAAGAAAGAAAAAGTAATATTTTCCTCCCATGACTTTCAATCTTTTTCATTTAATGCTCATGGTTAGCGAAAAAATTGTAAGAAAATCTAGGAAGCAAAAAAATTGATAGACAGGGTTTTCATTCAAGATTATCTAACATCAACGTTATCCCATTTTTAGGCTAGTTGACCGTGTTTTTCATTTTCTTTCTACTTTTTTGATTTTTTCTATCCCTTGTGTGCATGTCTTTGTGAACCAAATCCCTTAAATGGTGAATCTCTCTCTCTCTCTCTCTCTCTCTCTCTCACGCGCGCACACGCTTTTATATCACTCAATTTTCATAGCTACTGATGAAGGGTGAGTTCCTGTGTAATGACTGTTATTTCAACATTTTTAGGGAAGCTGAGGATGTACTTGATGAAGATGACTATGAGCTTCTCCGGGACAATAATATCAATTACCGTCCGAAGGTTGTTAGTTTTGTCTTAACCTTTCCTCCTTGATATTGCAATTAGGTAGTGCCTCATTTAAGTTCTTACATTTGTTCATATCATGAGAGTTTCTGTCAAAATTTTTTGTAGGAGAGCAAAAAGTTTAAGCGGTTGAAAAAAGCCCAGAGGGATGAAAATCAATATGGGTTTTCTGAGGAGGAGTTTGATGGAAGTGGTAAGGGTGGACGAACTGCTGAGGAGACAGTTGAGCGGACCTTATTTGATGGCGGTATATACTTTTAAAACCCGTGCTAAATTATTATGATATGCTTCTGTTTATACTAACTGATTTTAAACTGTGACATTGTAGCAGCTCCACTTGAGGATATTGCAGAAGAGGAGGAGCCAATGGAAGAGGAAGAAGAGGATGGAGACATTGGTGAAGAAGATGAAATGGCAGATTTTATAGTAGATGAAGAAGTTGATGAGCATGGAGCTCCTATGAGGTATATTGTTTTCATGAATATGTATGTGTCTTTTGTGTTGGAATTGTCTCTGAAAAATTACTCTTTGTGTAGACGGAAAAAGACGAAGAGAAAGAAATCTAGGCAGGCATCGGGAGTTTCATCATCTGCTTTGCAGGAGGCTCATGAAATATTCGGGGATGTGGATGAACTCTTGCAGCTTCGCAAGCAAGGCCTAGATTCTAGTGAATGGAGGGAAAGGAGACTTGAAGATGAATTTGAACCAATCATCCTGTCTGAAAAGTATATGACAGAGAAGGATGACCAGATTCGAATGACTGATGTTCCAGAAAGAATGCAGGTGTTTGGTCATGTTTTTGAAATACTTTGTTCATATACACACTTGTGCCTTATTATAAACATGAGTTATCTTAATTGTTATTTTTATTTGTTTGTGTAGGTATCTGAGGAAAGCACTGGTAGTCCTCCAACAGATGAATTTAGTGTTGTAGAAGAGAGCAGTTGGATACATAATCAGCTTCTTACTGGTACAATGCCATTGTTTGGTCAGAGGGGTGCTGGGTCACCTAAAGAAGGGCAAGATCTGTCTATAAACAGGGATGACATCATGAGATTTTTGGACCTACTGCATGTGCAGAAGTTAGATGTAAGTATTTTATGATTTACTTTGGTTTATTTTGGTCCTGAGATTTTAACCATGCTGTCATTTTCTACTTGGTTTCAGATCTCCTTTATTGCTATGTATCGGAGGGAGGAATGCTTGAGCCTATTAAAGGATCCCGGGAAACAAGAAGAAGATGATGAAAATAAGGATGAAGTTGAGAAAACACCTACATTGAAATGGCACAAGGTAAACAGGCATGCATGTAATGATGGAAGTATGGAACTAGTTATTTGATCTTGTAGAAAATGGTTCATCCATTAGTGAGAAAAATAAACCTAGAGAGTAAGTGCTTATTTATTTTTGTTTAGGTACTTTGGGCGATTCAAGATTTAGATAGAAAGTGGTTGCTACTTCAGAAGCGGAAGAGTGCTCTTGAATCATACTATAAGAAGCGTTTTGAAGATTCTCAACTGATATATGAAAAAACTGCTGAAAGACGAGCTTTGGATGAACAACTTTTTGATTCGATTTTTAAGTCACTCAAGGCTGCAGAATCAGAAAGAGAGGTTGATGATGTTGACTCAAAGTTTAACTTGCATTTTCCTCCGGGTGAGGTTGGTGTCGATGAAGGACAATATAAGAGGCCCAAGAGGAAATCTCTATATAGTATCTGTAGTAAGGCTGGTCTGTGGGATGTCGCTAGCAAGTTTGGTTACAGCTCTGAGCAACTCGGGTTGCAGTTGTCTTTGGAAAAGATGGTAAATTTGTTTTACTTGTTGCTGTTGTCGTGATGAACAAAAACATAACATTTTGCTTTACTTCTCATTGTTGTGCTGAACAAAGGCATATTATTCTGTCTGTTTGTAGGGTGATGAATTGGAAGATGCTAAGGAAACTCCCGAGGAGATGGCTTTAAACTTCACATGTGCAATGTTTGAGACTCCTCAAGCTGTGCTTAAAGGGGCCAGGCATATGGTATGTTTTTTTATTGTTGTTGGCCATGCTTGTGCGTAGAAAAGTTATGCTGTGTGAATTGTGATGCTTATTATCAGATCATGTTGTAATTTTTTGCCAATGTTTGTTGACTATTTCAGGCTGCAGTTGAGATAAGCTGTGAGCCATGTGTCAGGAAATATGTGCGTAGTATCTTTATGGATAATGCTGTAGTATCAACAAGTCCAACACCTGATGGAAATGTTTCAATAGATTCCTTCCATCAGTTTGCAGGGGTGAAATGGCTACGTGATAAGCCATTGAGAGGATTTGAGGATGCACAGTGGCTCCTTATCCAGAAGGCTGAAGAGGAGAAGCTTCTACAGGTCACTTTTAAATTGCCTGATGATTCTCTGAATAAGTTGACAAGTGACTGCAATGAGCATTATCTTAGTGATGGTGTCAGCAAATCTGCCCAACTATGGAATGAGCAGCGCAAGTTGATTCTTCAGGATGCACTTTTTGTTTTTCTTCTGCCTTCGATGGAGAAAGAGGCAAGATCATTGATGAGTAGTAGAGCTAAAAACTGGTTACTTATGGAGTATGGAAAAGCTTTATGGGATAAAGTTTCTGTGGGACCATATCAACGCAAGGATAATGATATTACTTCAGATGATGAAGCTGCACCAAGAGTCATGGCTTGCTGTTGGGGCCCTGGAAAACCAGCAACCACTTTTGTGATGTTAGATTCGTCGGGGGAGGTGATAGATGTGCTTTACACTGGGTCCCTCACTTTAAGGTCCCAAAATATTAATGATCAGCAGCGTAAGAAAAATGATCAGCAACGTGTTTTGAAATTTATGACTGATCACCAGCCGCATGTTGTTGTTCTAGGAGCTGTTAATTTGTCCTGTACATTGCTGAAGGATGATATATATGAGGTAAGTACTATTATGCCCATTCTGGTGGTCTTTTGACTTCTTTTAAGGTTATTGGTTTTGTTCTGATTAAATCTTCTTCTGTTCATGGAGCTTGAATCCCTTGTACATGTTCCTGCATAAGTTACTGGAAATTGAAAATTAGTTACGATGCTATGCTTTATTATGGTGAGATTCAATTGTTCTATTAGTAGATCGGTTCATCTGGTTGTCTGAAGTAACTTACAGGAATTATTTGGCATCTTCATCATAGATCATAATTTGTTGTTGGTTGGTAATGGCGCTATAAATATCCTTTGCATTGCATGTTATTATCTTTTCATTCCTTTTCATTTAAAGGTTAAAGGGTCACATAAGTTAGTGTTTATTTTTTTGTTGGTGTTTGGGGCTATACGATTTTTTAGCAAGTTCCCTCAGCCTATTGTCTATATGATTTAGTGGAAACAAGATAACAGTCCTGTAGGAAAGTCTTGGTGACATGGAATCAAGTTGTAGGCAGTGGTAAAAAGCAAATTGCTTCGGAACTTTCATTTTTTTTTTTTTTTCAATTTCTATTATATTGTAATATCATATCACCTGTCTTCTTGTGTGCATTTTGTACATGTAACTTTTATTCTTATTTACTTTGGGTGGGAAAGTAGCTGTTTAACATATTCATATTTTCGATTGGTGCTAATTAAGTTCACTTTACTTTTTTATCAGATCATTTTTAAGATGGTGGAGGAAAATCCAAGAGATGTTGGGCATGAAATGGATGAGTTAAGCATTATATATGGTGATGAATCTCTGTCTCGCCTGTATGAAAATTCTCGGATTTCATCTGACCAACTACCTGGACAATCAGGTCAATATATATATATTTTTTTTCTCTTCTCAATTTTGTTTGCCCTTGAAGATCCACTTTACTGAGCCCCTTTTTCCTCTTATTTTCAGGCATTGTTAAGCGGGCTGTTGCTCTTGGTCGCTATCTGCAAAATCCATTGGCAATGGTTGCTACATTATGTGGACCAGGGAGGGAGATCTTATCTTGGAAACTTAATCTTTTAGAGAGTTTTCTCACCCCTGATGAGAAGTATGGAATGATTGAACAGGTTATGGTAGATGTTACAAACCAGGTGGGCCTGGACATCAATTTGGCTGTAAGCCATGAATGGTTATTTGCTCCTCTGCAGTTCATATCTGGTCTTGGCCCTAGAAAGGCAGCATCTTTACAGAGATCTCTAGTAAGAGCTGGAGCAATTTTCACTCGTAAGGACTTTGTGACAACCCATGGACTTGGTAAAAAGGTGTTTGTAAATGCAGTTGGCTTTTTGCGTGTCCGGCGGAGTGGGCTGGCAGCAAGCAGCAGCCAATTCATTGATTTGTTGGATGATACAAGAATACATCCGGAATCTTATGGTCTTGCACAAGAACTGGCTAAGGAGGTTTATAACAGGGATGTTGAAGCTGATACAAATGATGATGAAGATGCCTTGGAGATGGCCATAGAACACGTGAGAGATCGGCCTGAACTATTGAGAACCTATCTACTTGATAGACATATTAAAGAAAAGAAACGTGAAAATAAGAGAGAAACATTATATATTATAAGAAGAGAGTTAATACAAGGTTTTCAGGACTGGCGTAAACAGTATAAAGAGCCTAGTCAAGATGAGGAATTCTATATGATTTCAGGTGAAACGGAAGATACACTTGCTGAAGGGAGGATTGTGCAAGCCACAGTCCGTAGAGTGCAAGGTCAAAGAGCAATATGTGTACTTGAGTCAGGATTGACTGGTATGCTTATGAAGGAAGACTATTCAGATGATTGGAGGGATATATCTGAGTTGTCCGATAGACTCCATGAAGGTGATATCTTGACCTGCAAGATAAAATCAATTCTGAAGAACAGGTATCAGGTGTTCCTGGTTAGTCGAGAGGGTGAGATGAAAAATAACCGGTATCAGCATGTTCAGGACCTTGATCCTTACTACCATGAAGACCGGAGCAATCGTCAGAGTGAGCAAGAAAAAGCTCGCAAAGAGAAGGAGCTTGCAAAGAAACATTTTAAGCCTCGGATGATTGTTCATCCCCGCTTCCAGAATATAACAGCTGACGAAGCAATGGAGGTTTGTTGTTGATTCGGTTATGACTAATGTTTTGAATTCTGTTTCTGTGGTACATGAATTGAGTCACAAGTCTTGCCATTGGTAATGCATTTTTTTTTGAAACCCTAAAAGAAACCAAATCTCGTTTATTTATCCAATTAAACTATGCTGTGTTTGTGCTGTGTGTACTCTTGTGCCTGTGTACATTTGTTTTACCATAAGATTAATAGTGACTACGCGTGAAACTGAATGACATGTTTGTTTTTTATTTTTGTAACCTCGGAATAGATTGTCAACTTATTTGTTTTTTTAAGATAAAATGATTTAAAAACAAGTAATTTGACATTTATACCCTTGTTACTATTAATTGTTATGTATTTTTATTTTATATGATACATACAACTAAATAAAAATAATTTAACAAATCCTAAACTGTTTTTATGTAATAATAATTAGATATTATTAATGATTAAGATATGATAAATATATATATTTTTAAGTATGATAAATAATGATTTAGAAATAATTTTGATTTTACAAAAAAATAATAATAATATAGAATTGAAGGTTCAACAATGGTGTTGAAAGTGAGTCAAGTGACAATATAATTAATGTTTTTTTTTAAAGTTGTTTATCATATGTAATAAGTTAAAAGAAATAAATTTCTTTAATATAAAATTATGATAAAAATGGAAATATGTTATCTTTGGGAGGATAATCTTGGAAGAAAATTTATTAAATTCAATCCATTGTTTTAGAATTAAGTTAAAAGTCAGGATTTTTTACTTTTATTTTAAGTTGTTTTTTGGTATTTTTAAGTTTGACTATTTACAAAAACAAACAAAACAATTTAATAATTTCAATTCAGATCCATTGAGTTTTAAGTGTAAAAAACAAACGACCACCCAGGGAAAACTTGTAATTTGGTAGAAGAAATGCCAAGCACCTGTGAAAATGGAATTGTTGAAGTGAGCATTGGTGGTACTAAACAACCGATGCATCTTGTCTGAAGCTTTAAGACCTTTAAAGGGGTTTTAACCTCTGATGTCTAGACTGTAGGCACAGACGGGATGTCGCACAAATCTAGACATGAGGTAATTTATATACTTTGGCCATTTGTGTATTTATAATGTTAAAACATATGTGCGGAACCTTTATTTTGTTTTTGGTTCTGTTTACTTGTGGAATAACCATATACTATAGAAATATAACAATATCAAGTTGGTGAGTATGTGAAAGTTTCTGGAGAAAATTTATGTCGCACTGAAATGTTACATATTTGTTCTGTTGTGCTGCCCTCCCTTTCTTTGTACATGTGTTTTTTTGTCTTAATAAATACTTTTCTCGTTTTTGTTTCAAAAAAAAAAAAAAACAGAAAGAAGGAAACATTACATATATGTTTTATGCATTGAAGTTTTATTTTCCTTGAAAAAAAAAACAGAAAGAAAGAAACATTACATATATGTTTTATGTATTGAAGTTTTATTTTCCTTAAGTGCAAGTGTAAGATACGTGAATGCAAGTATAGACTTTTTTAATTGGGCAGGTGTTCATCATATTATAAATTGGAACTTTAGAGCTGCCTTATTGGGTGCTAATTTTCTTAACCCAGCAAGGAAGGGGGTTCAATTTTGGATAAAGAGGCTCCTGCATTTATCTGTATTTTGTTCTCCAAACACTATCTATAGAACTTCTGTTGCTATATATATATATATATATATATATATATATATATATTTTCCTATTGCATAGTTCCTTGGATATTTTTTAATTTTGTTTTCTGAAATGAGATCTGCATTTATTCTCTTACATATGTAGTGGAAAATTCTGCATTTTTTCCCATAAAAGTCCTGTGTTTGCCTTTGCCAATATGAGTAAAGGTCATAGAAAATGTTATTTGATCAATGTATGTAACTACTTTCCAGACGCTTTTTCCATGTATTTTCATTGAAAGAATTCCAATTTAATGAAGTATTTTGTTTTTGTTTAATATTCTTTTTAAGGTTTGTTGACTTTGATTTTCTGGGGAAGCAATCATTAATTTTGCATATCTATATTACTACAATGGTTTTATTCTAATTGCCTATTCAGGCTATTCTAGTTCTTTGACTTTTGCATGAACTCTTGTGCATTTTGTGTCTATTTTAAAAGATGTACCCTACTCATTTTTCATAGCTTTTTAGGAAGCACACTTGAGATTATATGTGATTAGATATTTGGTTACATCCATTTATAAATAATTTTTAGGAAAGTTAATGACTCACTTGGACATTGCTTTGTCTTCCACTTAATTTTTCAATTAAGTGTATATAGATTCTAAACATGTCTTGTTATTTCTTTAAGATCAAAGACTCAAAACTCGTTGGATTGTCAGATTTAAAAAGTAACATGACATTCCAGCAAGACAGTGTGCTAGCATTTATTAATTGATTTCTGTAAGTGTAACTCTTATAGTCATGTCTTATTCAGCCACTCGATAAATCTAATATGTTTTTTATATACTTAACTATGTTTAACAGCTATTATCGGACAAGGATCCTGGTGAAAGCATCATTCGTCCTAGCTCTCGTGGACCTTCTTATTTAACTCTAACTCTAAAAGTTTATGATGGAGTGTATGCTCACAAAGATATAGTTGAAGGTGGTAAGGAACACAAGGACATCACAAGCTTACTTCGAATTGGAAAGACGTTGAAAATCGGGGAGGACACTTTTGAGGATTTGGATGAGGTCAGTAATGCTTATTTTTTAATATCTTTTGTAGAGTTCTTTTAATTGTTGTCATAGTAAATAACTATTGAAAGCCGACTGACAGAAGTGAAGTGCAGCAAGTTCTGAATATACTTGAAATCGGTGTACTAAATTAGCAAAAGTTTTTGCCCAGAATTCTTAAATTTGCTAAACGATTTAGTATTGCAATAGCAGCAGGAGCTAGCCATCTAGGTTCTCATTATTTGGGACCTGGTTGGAATTGAATGTGATTGTACTGTTGATTTTTAAGCAACACAGAGTATATGATGGCTGTTGTGATCATGGTTTTCTGTTTGAGGGCATAAGCAGACATGCCTTTGATATTGATCTGGCACAAATGAAGTGAAAACTGACTTGTTTGCATTTCTTTTTCATTTTCAATTCAGGTAATGGATCGATATGTTGATCCCTTGGTAGCTCACCTGAAGACAATGCTTAGCTACCGTAAGTTCAGGAGAGGTACTAAAGCGGAAGTCGATGAGCTCCTAAGGATTGAGAAAGCAGAGAATCCCACAAGGATAGTTTACTGTTTTGGCATTTCTCATGAGCATCCGGGGACATTCATTCTAACTTATATACGAAGTACAAATCCCCATCATGAGTATATTGGTCTATATCCCAAGGGATTTAAGTTCAGAAAAAGGATGTTTGAGGACATTGATCGGCTTGTGGCATATTTCCAGAGGCATATTGACGATCCTCAGCATGACTCAGCACCATCAATTAGATCAGTTGCTGCTATGGTACCGATGCGAAGCCCTGCAACCGGGGGCTCCTCTGCAGCATCTGGGGGTAGTGGCTGGGGAAGTTCAAGCAATGAAGGTGGCTGGAGAGATCGATCTTCCACACCAGGTTCAAGAACAGGTGCATTCTTTAACTTATTTTAACATAATTGTGCAACCTCTTTATATTGCATGTCAATATCCCTGGTGTTGCAAGTTAGTGTAGCACAAACTAATTTTAGCTTCAGGTAAAATTAGAAATCACTTTCTAGTTTAGCTACTTGTGATTGGCTTAGCTTAGGGTCTTGAAAGACCCACATCGAATTTAAGTTTACAGCTTCTCATTCATTTACAGGTCTAGTATTGCTTCCATTGAATGAAGGATAATTTGACATGCCTTGTGGTTTGATTTGAGTGCACATCACTTTGTTGATTAACAGTTCTGTTCACCCATATTTCTGTGATTTCAGATTTGCATTCAATTGTATGCATGTCTTGTCTTGTTTATCACTAAAGATTAATTTTTTCTTAATTTTAAAAATGCTACTTTTTAGATGGTAACTAAATGGTGCTAAAATTTCAAAATTTATGAGAAAAGTGCTGTTGCAATTGTGCCATACCATGCGGGTAAAATAAATTGATACTTTCATATTTGATGACCTGTGATATTTTTTATGATTTCTGTTTTGAGATCATGGTCCATGAATTGCTTTGCTAATTGCTTTTTAATCTTAACTTAACAATTGCTTTATTCTGGTTATATAGGAGGCCGAAATGATTACAGAAATGGTGGCGATCGAGATGGGCATCCAAGTGGTCTACCACGGCCATATGGTGGGCGTGGACGTGGCCGGGGTTCATATAACAACAGGGGAAATGATAGGCAGGATTCTAGTTACGATACTCCTAAATGGGATTCAGGTAACAAGTCTGGGGATGATGGTTTTGGCAGTTTTCCAGGTGCAAAAGTTAACAATTCGAGTGACAGAGAAGCTTTCCCAGGTGGTTGGGGCAGTGGTGGTGGTGGCAGCAGCAGTTGGGGTGGTGGAGCCAATGATGGTGACGGTGGTGGTTGGGGGCAAGGAAGTGGTAGTGGTAATGAAAAAGATTCCGGGTGGGGTGGTGGTGGTGGTGGTGGTGGTTCCAAGAAAGACTCAGAAAATGGGTGGTCTGGAGGTGGTGGTTGGTAAGGCTGTATCTAAGACAACTGTCTCTAACACCAACCTCTGAGTTTAGAAGCCAATCAGCTGTAGGTCTAGGTTTTTGGTTGAGGTGTGGAACTGTAGCCTCGCCGCCTCCTGTGATTTCTCATTGTGGGTATACCGGTTGAGACAAATGAATGGCCATTTTTATAAAATTTTTGTACTGCTGCAGGCTGTTGGCTTTGCTATCTCTGTCTGCCTTTGTATGTATTTTGACGTTATGAATTACAATCATCGTTAAAGATTCCGTTGTTAGAATTGCTTCTAATCGTCACCGGGGTTTGAACTTTTAACACCATATTTAAGAATTCGAAGCTTGGACTTTTTAGAAACTGTATAAGATAGGATATAGAGGAGCTTTCCAGACTTTGGTTTGAAAACTTTTTTAAAATCAATTATAGTTATGACTTCTACATGGCCCTAATCAGAGTACATTATAGTGTATACGATGGTGAAAAGGTTAAAATGGCATGTCTGGCAACTTCTCAAGAATTAAGTGTAATTTGACATAAATTCTGTTACCATATAAAAAGACGATAATATAAATGGAGCAGTAGATGGATTTATTACTATTTTATAACATCTTTTCAACTTCAAAGTTAAGCTGGCAGGACAATTATCAAACAGCTTGCTTAGAAAGTTATTGGAGTTGGATGATTCATAAAAGTAATATTATATTATCAGTTGGAGATCCATTGGTTGAATTGTTGGGCATTCTTTTTCTTGACTTTGTATTATTTTTGGGTCAATATCAAAGTCAAGACACCAATCTGATACTCAGTCCATGCTTACACAGATGAAGATGATCATCTCCGCTCTGCTTGAGTAAGTCTCTGTTTTCATTTACACAACAAGAATGTCATCGATTCATCTTCCAATCGAAGTTCTCTATAACATTCTTGGTCGATTACCAGTCAGGGACCTTATTAGATTTACATGTGTTTGCAAACCATGGCGTGATTTCATCACCAACCCTGATTTCATCTCCACACACCTCAATCTCCATAGAAACATTGATGGGTATGTTTTGCATCATAAAATGGCCTCTACTGGTGCTGGATTGAACTGTTTTTCATGTCTGCACGACAAGACTTATGTTGAGCATTCAAGATTCGACATTCCATTTAGTTGTGAGTCTTTTTACTTCCACTTAGCTGGTTCTCTTAATGGGTTACTTTGTTTGTCTGATTCTTATCAGTATTTTGGTCGAACCATTTATTTGTGGAATCCTTCCATTTGGAAACTTAAGATCCTTCGCCGTACTTGCTTTACTCACAGTTATAGTGATTTTACAAACTTTTTCGCTATTGGCTTCGGATTTGACCACCATACTAATGACTACAAGATTGTGAGGATTATGTATTTTGGAGATTTTTATCGCCATTATGTTGAGAAACAACAGCCTAAAGCTGAGGTTTACTCGCTTGCCCGGAATTCGTGGAGGAGAATTGGAACTAATGCTGGCTCCTATGCAATTGACAAAATATCAACAGCATTTGTCAATGGAGCTGTCCATTGGTTTGCCTCTAAGCCTAGAGAAGCTTGTGGGAATTTTATCCTGACATTTGATTTTGGTTCTGAGGAATTCGGTGAGATAACGCTTCCAAGATATCAATCTGATGGAATTAGGCCTCAGGTTTCGGTTACTGTGTTAAGGGAATCGCTTGCCCTGATTGTTAGCTGTTTCAACAATCGTGAACTGAGTGAGCGTTGCAACATATGGGTGATGAGTGAGTATGGCATGGCTGAGTCTTGGACTAAACGATATTCGATTGTACTAGAGGAAAGGTTTTTTAGGTGCTTGGGCATTATCAACAACAATGAGTTAGTGTTGGATAAGTCTACTAGAGAAGAGTTGGTTTCTTATGATCTAGAGAATATGCAGTTTAAACATCTTGCGATTAGTAAGTACACAAAAGACGTGGTTAATTTTTCTGTGAGCCTGGTCTTATACAACGAAGGATTCCGTTTAACTCCACGGAAATATCTATTTGTTGAAGGGGGTATAAGTTTAGGGAAGAGGAAGAGGAGTGTATTCATGCACCTACAAAGAAAGTGGCTCTGAAGGAGAAAGGCAAACATCAGAACAACAAGGCAATATATTGTGTCTTTCTTATGCCTTGCTGCTTATCCATTGTTAGATGTATGCTATATATATAGAAATTCTCAGGTGTGGACCCATAACGTAATTTACATTCGGGATCACAGTGATCCCGGATGTAAATTAGGCCGGGGGGTTTGCATCTGAGCAGCGTTCATGCTATATATTAATTCCTTAATGTGCTTATTTGTGTTTAGTGTTTTAGAAATATGAGAAGTGTGGTGAAGGAATTACTTGTGACATTTTATCCCTAACTAATTGTTATTGAAATCGTGTGTCTGAATTTCACTTTTGTATACAATCTACTTTTAATTTCTTTTTCTGTATAATTGTCGTATTACGATAAAATTATGTGTGTTGGAATTGGTTATGAATGCTATATCAATTGTGCATTGATGGTTGATTTTCGCATTTCTGGCTTTTAGATGTACATTGTTGTTTTGCAGGACTTTTTCTGGGATTTATAAGCTTTAAACTCAGTCTTTCAAGACAAATTGTTGTTCTGGTTGCTGTTTTTGTTTATCAATGGTACTCATTGAGGAAGTTATTTTTCTTAAAGAAATGAAGATCTGAGATGTTGACCAATTTATGTCTTTAAAGAATAAATATAATGTTTTTTTTTTACTTGTAATTGTATCTTAACGCTTTATAGTAGAATTTGAAATGCTTCATTATGAAAATGTTGGTCAGGTTTGTAATCCAACATATGTTGCCAGGCTCCTCATATTTCAATGGAGAACTCCTTCCTAATCCTTGGATTCTTAGAATATATATGATACGAAAAAGAAAATGATGGAGAGAATATAATTACAACTTTACAGGTGTTGGGTGTTTTTTTTTATATACCGGATGCGGTTGTGGCCATTCGAATCTGAACATTTTGAATTGAAGAGATATATAATCTAAAGACCTAGAAAAAAAAGTGTTTAAACCAGCAAAAGAATTTTTTTTTGTGTGGAGGTCATACACCAACGGCCAGCGTTGATACATCCCCTCCATTTTCGTTTTGAATATACGACGGCCAACGTTGATACATCCCCTCCATTTTAGTTTTGAATATACGACGGGGAATCAGTACATTCTTGAGCATGATGAATGCAAATCACAGTTCAATCCAATTCGTGATTGAGTTCCCAATCGGGTATGACGAGCAATTTTCCCATGTTTAAAGGCTTGTTCTACCTCTATATATATTTTATTCTATTAATTTCGGCGAAGTTGCATCTAGATCTGTTACTATGTGTATTGGAGTGGGTGGATTATTTGAAAGCAAGTAACAAATACAATCGTAATTAGGTAGTTATGCCCTTACAAAACGATTCTAGATTAGGGCGATGAAGTTAGACACAAGTCGTTATCAAATCCAGTACACTATTGAGGACTGCAATTGGCAAGTATGACACAGTATAAATATCATATACAATAGAAACCAAGTATGATATAACATTAGCTGAAGACGTGAGAGAACCTTATATACTACCTAGAGCAAGAGTTTTAACAAATTAAAAATCTTAAATGGTTTAAGGCAAATTTTATAATATTTTTAATTTAAATTTTTTTTTTTTTGTGTGTAGAAAGTTGGGTGTTTGTAGCGTCTTTCTATTTCCAGGCTTGGGAATGGTTTGGACCTTGCTTCTCTAGCCTTTTCCTCAAATTTGGTGCAGTGTTGGCAGGATGTTCATCCTAGTTGTATTTTTCCTAAACTTTAATGGAATTCCAATTTGTTTTTTTATTTATTTTTTATTTCTGGGTTGGGCTATAACGCCATTGATGATGGGTATATAAATTTTGTATGATCGTATTAAATTGGCTACTATACCCACATGTGTATAGTGACACTAAAAATTGGGAACAACTTTTTAGTTGATTTTAACGTGAGAATAGTTTTCAAAAATCCACATGGTATCCAATGGTTCTCAGTTTTTTGTGATACCATACCCAGATTGTGTGTATTTTATTTTATTTTAAAAAAAATTGTACTTATTTCTAACTTTATTTCTGATACCATACCCATATTGTGTGTATTTTATTTTATTTTTTTTAAGAAATTGTATTTATTTCTAACTTTATTTCATATGACAGAAAGGTCACATGAAATTTCATGGAAGACTAAGGGGGTGTATTGGATCAAGATTTTATTAGACAATTTGGAGAAGTAAAAGTCTTGTCGTATTAGATTGAGACTTTTTAACAAGTTAGATAAGTCTGTTAGTATTCAATGATTTTTTTTTAAAAATCCATATTGTCTTGTGGTATTGGATCTAGACTTTCAAGAGGCAGCAAATTGTCTGCTGGTATTGAATTGAGATCGAGATTTTTAGGATTTCATGACAGAATAGATTTTCCAGACTTTTTAGTGATATGTATAAATAGCTTGAACCTAAAATTGTCTTGCCCTCTCTATCAATACTTTCTAGACTTTTTATTTGAGTTCAGATATTTGGTGGGTGTATTGATATATAATAAATGTGGGGGCCAAACATGTAAACGACAGTATAAAACTACACTTGAAAGTCGAATACCAAATTATTGATAAAATGCCTTTGTGACTTAAAAATAGTTTTATGCTAGATTTCCATGATCCCACCATCACCACCATCGGTATCTAAAATCTTTACTGATAAAAAGAGCTGGTCCATTACTGATAATATCGCTCTTTGTGTAGATTGAGTTCAAAGACAAAAGAAGATGATCATCATTTCTATTGATTTATTGTCTGAGCGAATTAAAAAGATATGTGCATCGCATAAAACCATGCTTCTATTAAATTTAGATATATGTTTTGTTTTAAATTCAATAACGGAAGGGTATGCCGAAACCTGTCAAGAGCAAGCACTAGTTGACCGTTTGGAGTTATTTTTTTTTTTTTAAATGTATAGTTAAACCTTATATATCAAATTTTTTTGTTATTTACAATTATATTAAAAAAAAATTCTTATTATGCCTCAACCCTCCAAATTTAACCAATGCATGCATAGTATGTATACCAACTCATCTCACCAGACTTGAATCATCTATCACTAACATGAAAGGGAGATATACACTATACACATCACTAGAGAAAAAAAAAAGAGATTAAAGAGCTGTGAATATTGGGGTTTGATAACATATGAATTAATGAAGTCCAACAAGCCAAATGAAAATACTTCAATGTTCAAGCTATTGTTTTCTGCACCATATGAACTAGCTGAAGGTTATGTGTTGGTTTGTGGTATTTTAAAATTTTATTACTTTTCTTCATAGCTTATGCATGTTTTTCATTCAATTTTTGTTGTTTAGTGACTGTCCTCAACAAGATTATAGAGCATCGGAACTTGGGGAGAAAATTAAATACTATAATCGATTCTTGAAAGTCCATATTTTTGAAAGTCCAAAAAGTTTTGAAATAAAATCTAGATAATCATAATAATCTATAAATAAAGTCCAAAGACTGTTCCAGAATCCTAAAATTCTAGTCCATATAATCCTAATAATTCTAAAAGTATAATCCTAATAATCCTAATAATCCTAATAGTCTTGTAAATCCATAAAATTCTTAAACCCTAAAATTGTCTATTAAAATCTCAATCCAATACACCCGTTTAATACAATGGGTGAAAAGTAGAGTTAAAGGGGAAATTAGTAGGAAAGAGTGGCAAATCAGTAAAAGATCGATTCAAGTTCAAGACAGAGCATTTCCATGATATAATATTTTATATTTGTAAATTTATAACTAAAAAGTCGAAAAGAATTCATATACCACATACTGACCTGTGAGTACTTTTTGAATGACGGTGGAAAATATATATATTTTTTATAATATGTGAAGGTATATAAAATTATGATGGGTATATAAATTTATAAAGATTGTATGCATTTTTTAAAAAAGAAAAATGTAATTATTTCTAACTTTATTTCACATGACAGAAAGGTCACAGGAAGGAAAGTTCATTGAAGACTAATATAATTGGTAAAAAAGTAGAGTTAGAGGAAATCAGAGGAAAAAGCGCGGAAAATCACTAAAAGATCAATTCAAGACCAAGCACTTCCATAATATAAATATTAACTTTATTTGCCTTTACTCTCTCATCTATCGCTTACTCACTTTTATTCATTCAAAAAAAAAAAAAAACCTCTTGTTTTGTACTTTAATTTTCTTCAGATCGATCATGAATGGGCACTTCAACATCAACTTGTTCATCTTCCACAACCATTCATGGAGGAAAGTATGATCTCTTCGTTAACTTCAGAGGTGAAGACATTCGTGACAGTTTTAGAAATCATTTTTGTGAAGCTTTATTTCGTAAAAGAATTCACTTCTTCGTTGATGACAGACTTGAGAGGGGTGATGAAATTTGGCCAGCACTTTCAAAAGCAATTGAAGATTCACAGACTTCAGTGGTCATTTTCTTGGAAAAATACGCATCATCCAAATGGTGTTTGCGTGAACTTGTCAAGATCCTTGAATGTAAGAAAACGAAAGGGCAAATTGTTATACCCGTCTTCTACCATGTAGATCCGTCCAATGTACGTAAACAAATAGAGAGTTTTGCGGATGCTTTTGTCAATAGGCATAAAAATGTATCTGAAGATGAGAAGCAGAACTGGAGAGTTGCATTGACTGAAGCGTCCAATTTATCTGGATTTGATTCCTCTACAAAAGGTAATTCTAACTCTGTTTTATATCCATTTGAAAATTACAATATATTTTTTTTGAAATAGAAAATTACAAGACATGAATTAATCTAAATATTAATTCCTATTTGCTAATTATCATCTCCTAATGAAGAATTCTCGAGTACCTTAATTTCACTGCACTTGCTGGCTTGCTCTTCAAAACACAAAGCATCCATTGCTCTGTCTGAAAATCAAAAATATCATGTTATAGGAAATTGATCTATAGAAAAACTGAAAAACAAGAAAGACATTGATGGAGATCAAGTGGTGAAAGATTTGCAAAAATCATGGTGTTTCCTTTTATGCAATTTGATTAATCATGGAGATGATGAAGGCATTTGCTTGATTTATGGGATTTGATGATGGAGGCATATTTTTTAGGATTTAAATTATGACTTTTAATTGTTTCCTTTTATGTAATTTTCATACTCCTCTATATTGAAGCTTCGTAGCCATTTGAGAGAACAACTGAGTTGATTGATAAAATTTCGGTTATGAAATTTATTGTGTTTCTCTCTCAGTATTCATGTGAATCAATGAGTTTGCAATGTGTTCACATTCCTAGGTATTCCCAGAATCAACAGGGCTTGATCACCCATACCGGCGCTGCATCAGACATGATCATTTCTACTATATTATTTTTCTGCAGTTGTGATTTTTGTTTTCTTGACTCTCTAGTAATTCTTTACATTTGGTAGGTCTGAATCCAAACTTGTAGAAGAAATTGTTAAAGATGTCACAAATAAATTGAAAGATATTTCACCCTCAAGCGGTTTAGAAGGCCTAGTTGGAATACGTCCATGCATTGAGCGAGTTAAACAATTATTGTGTATTGAGAAGTCGAATTTTGAGTTGTTGGAATTTAGGGCATGGGCCATATAGGAAAAACAATCATTGCTAAGGCTGTTTTCAACCAAATATGTGGTCAATTTGAATGTCATCATTTCATTGCAAATGTTAAGGAGGAATCCGAGAGATGTAATGGGTTAGTTCGTATACGGGAAATGGTTCTTTTTGAAATATTAGAAGAACATGCAGACTTCCGCACATCTAACATATCACTATTTATCACTAACTCATATGCAAAAGAGTTCTTATTATTCTAGATGATGTAATTGCTTTGGAACAATTGGAAACTTTGGCAGAAGGGCTTGATGGATTTGGTTCAGGAAGTAGAATCATTATCACAACTAGATACAAACAATTGTTTTATGAATATGAAGTGAATAAGATATATGAGGTCGAGGCTTTTGACAATGATGAAGCTCGTGAATTACTATGTAAGTATGCTTTCAAGCAAGACAATCCTCATACAGATGTTATGGAGTTAGTTGGCAAGGTAGTACAGTAAGCTAATGACAATCCTTTAGCTCATAAAGTAGTGGGTTCTTCCTTGCATGGAAAGACAAAACAAGATTGGTAAGTGCATTGCATAAGTTAAATAAGATTTCTAATCCAAAAATTCATAAGCTATTGAGAATCAATTATGATGGACTAGATAACGAAGAAAATGATATATTTCTTGACATCGCATGTTTCTTCAAAGGAGAGTATATTGATTTTGTAACAGGAATATTAATGGTAATTACTATTCTACGTCGTCTGGACTGAATGTTATGGTTGATAAATCTCTCATTACAATATCACAAGGCAATATCGAAATGCATGATTTATTACAAGAAATGGGTCTTGAACTTGTTCGTCAATAGTCATTTAATAAGCTAGGAGAACGTAGTAAGTTGCACAATCATGATGATGTTTATCTTGTGTTGCGGAGAAATATAGTAAGTGCTTAGTAAATTTTGTTTCATTTATTATATTAGATACCACTAATAAATTAATTGTCTTCAAATATTTTTATTTATATATTTGAGGAAGCTTAGTGTCTTATGCCATAACTTATTCTTTACTTTTGGTTACAAGGGAACTGCAACGATTATATAAAAGAATAATCTCGTTTAATTAATTAATTTATTTTACATGTTCCTAAGAAGTTATATAACGAATAAAAAAATGTGAAAATTCTTAGAAAGTCTACAATTATATGTTATTTATAACTTCTTCGCCTTTTGTTGTAAGGGTACTGAAGTAGTTAAAGGAATAACTCTGGATATGTCCGAAATGAAGGATATGTATGTCAATCATCAAGTTTTTGAAAAGATGTGGAATCTTAAAATTCTAAAATTCTACAATCCAATAGAATGTAGCTCTAAAGTTCATGGTCCAAACTACCTTCCTAATGAATTGAGGTATCTCTATTGGGATGGATATCCTTCGAAGGCACTGCCATCACATTTTAGTTTTAGAGAACCTTGTTGAACTTAACTGTTCTTACAACAATCTTGAACAACTTTGGGAAGGAAAAATGGTACAATTTTCATTTAATTCATTTAATAAAATTAGTGTAGTTAATATATAATAAACTACTTATTCTTGTTATTTTACTATTGTTTTTATTACAGGATGCCCTAAAATTAAAACAGCAGCCCAACATTTGTAAACTGAAATCTCTACATCATCTAACTTTTGGGGTTTGCTCCAACCTTGAGACTTTCCTAGAAATCTTGGAGGTAATGAAATGTATGGAACATGTAAGAATCTCTATTTTGTGATTGACTTATTTCATGACATACCATATTGGGGATGATTTTGTAATGAGTAGCTTAGGTTCCGTTGTCAAGCTTTCAAGCATCTCCGTGACTTCAAGAGTAAGTGCAAGAGCAAAAGGTAATTCACTAGACTTGATTCTTGAAGAGATTAGGTGCACATACCCTTTCATGCGTTCTCATATCACTTTGCATTTGTGCTTCCATGATTGTGTGCATTTATGTCTCAACTCACACTTGCACTTTATTGTTAGATTTTTTCCTGATTGTTATTCGGAAACGTCCGTGATTGCACGATGGAGTGCTTGATTCTTTAGCTCGAAGTATTTTGTTTCCCGATGGTTGTTCGAAAACATCCGCGCTTGCACGATGGTGTGCTTGAGTCTTTAGCACAAAGTATTTTGTTTCTCGATGGTTGTTCGGAAACATCCGCGCTGCACGATGGTGTGCTTGTCTTAGTGCAAATTGTGACCATAGAGAGGTTCCATTTTCCTCTCTTTGATTGGTATTTGGTTACATGGTCTTATACCATGAGTTTGGGGAATTTTATTATTGACCAATTCTGACATTTGGTCACTCTTTTGAACATAACTCTTTTTACAGACATTCAAATCTCATTTTGTAAAAAGGATTAGAAAGTAGACTTCTATAACTTTCCAACGGTTTATTATACGAAATGTTTCGATATTGTTTGGTAACGTTTTGGTGCACTCGAATATTGGGTTGTGCGCTGTGACCGAATTCGGAGGGCACCAATCGCTGTTTTTGAGCAGCCGAATTTCGACGGCTCCCAACCGCCTATTTCGAGAAGCCGATTTTGTCTAAAACATTTTGGTGCAAATCGGCGGTTGTAATTCGATGGGTCCCAACTGCTGAATGGCCCGTAAGCTGGATATTTTGGTCTTTTCACACCAATTCTTTTTAGTCACTATAAATACCCCCTTATCTCTTCTTCTTCATTCAAACCTCCCATTTTGCTGAAACCCTAGAGAGAGATAGAGAGAGTCTAAAGTGAGAAAGCTCCATTTGAGCTTGATTAACTATACAAATCCAAAACCCATGCATCCATTGCATCAATCATCCATCGGCCTTCATCAATCTTGACTTGGTAAGTAAGAACAAACACCTCATCTTCATTTATTGTTCTTTAAGTCCAAGAATTCATTTTTAATGCATAGGATTTGTAGAAATCATTTTTGAATGCATTATTGTGTTGATTGATAACATGATTGGGTTTGTTTTATGATAACTTAATTGATTAGGTCATTTTTGCCTAAAAGCTAGGTCATAAATATTCATGTGTGATTTATTGATGAATATATTGATAGATTGTGTTTTAATCAACCAGTTAATATTCATGAATATTTATTTGTGTTGTATTTTGATAGCTTGCATTGATTATGTTGTCTTTACCTAAATTGCTAAGACTTGAATGTTCTTGGGAGATTATTTGATAATTAGATTGATGTATTTGTGTTTATCAATCTCGTTAAGCTCTCTTGAATATTCAGGGTTGTTTGTTGACAATTAAGTAGTTGGAAAATCTCTACACAACTAATTGAGTTTGTTTGTGATAAACTTTGGTCTAAGACTTGCATTTAGTAAATGATTAAATGTTTTGTCTCTACCACATGAATATATGCTAAGTATATGTTGAATACATTGTGAGCATTTTATTGATTCATTGTGATTGTTTGTGATAGCTAGGATTGTATATCATTGATTACATCTAGCTAAGTCTTTATGCTTTGCATCTAGACATTGACAACTTGGATTTATTGATTATATCATTAAACTCCTAGTTGAGAAATTTGTGTGAGTCTAGCACTTGATTGTATTTGAGCATCTTTCACATGTTCACATTTAGACATTGATCTCTTCATTGAGTTAAATCTTGTGGCTACGGGTGGTAGTTGCACAAGCAAGAGAAGCCTTGTAACCTAGGGTGTAGTTGGCAAGCAATGTGTTGGGAATCCATTGTAAAAGGCCTGCGGGTAGAATAGGAAGTGCTCACGCCAAGAGTAGTAGATCCAGGAATATCACTAGGGATTGAACCAAGAGTGATGAATGGTAGTGTCCATGGCCTGAGGTTATCTAGAGTGAGAGTTCATGTATCACTTGAGAGTGTAATGTTCTATTCATATAGTGGATTTGGTGACTAAGTGGCTAGCGTAGCTAGTCCCATGGTTTTTCTCGTTTGGAGGGTTTCCATGTAAAAATCAAGTGTTCTTTAATTTCCGCACTTTACTTAATTTTGTATGTATGTTTGTATGTATTGGGTTAATTGTTATTAATATTGACTAATCGAAAATTGGTAATAATCGATTAACAACCCATTCACCCCCTCTAGGTTGTATTAGACACACGCCCGTGTAATTTCAGAACAACTTTATCTATCTGAAACATCAATTAAAGAGTTACCCATTTCCTTTGAAAGTATGAATGGGCTTTTGATATTAACTTTGTGCTAATGTGAAAATCTTGTAAGGCTTCCAAGTAGCATTTGTAATTTGAGATTTCTAGATACTCTTATTATTCTTGAATGTCCAAAGCTGGACTAATTGCCAGAGAACTTGGGGAACTTAAAATCTTTGAACCATCTCTATGCAACCGAAACTGCCATATGTCAATTTCCATCCTTTTTGACATCTTTGGAGAAAGTTAAAGAGTTGGAATGTTGTCAATGTTGAGGGTTGGCATTGCCTACTATGTTAGGTTTATTACATTCTTAAAGAAAACTAGATCTAAAGGAGTGTAATTTGACGAAAATCCTTGAAGACATCGACTGTTTATCCTTCACCTTTACCACATTTAGCTTGAAAACATTGGTGAAAAAATTACACTTTTTGCCTTTTTGCCAACCACATTTACCACATTTCCCTTTATAACCCCTCACCTGGAATTTCCCTCAATACCCTCCCTAAATATTTTATTCAATATAATTTGTTCAAGTTTACTAAAATACCCTCCAATCTGATTTCCCGCAAAAGTTACTAATCAACAACACAATTCAAAATCAAAGAAATAAAAGAACCTACACAACAAGAACCCATAAATAGAGTGACACAGAGAAAGGAAGGAGAAGGAAGGTTGTCGTCGCCCTCGCCGTTAAATTACAAATAAAAAAAACCCTTCTTGTTCTTGTTCTGTGTACCCAAACGACGAACAAAACTCAAATCTAAGCAAGAACCCAGAAATAAAGAGGAAAAAGAAGCAAGGTCGCCGGTCGCCGTTTAAAGCACAAGGCTGGCGGTCGGCATTGATCGAAGCACCCCAAACCCTAGACGAAATGCAAAGAGAGTGAGACAATTTCAAGGTACCAATTTGTTCAAACTACTTTAATTTGTTCAAATTTGTGTTTTTTATTGGAGATTGTTTTTGTTTGTGTTTTTGATGGGAGATTGTTCTCTTGTTTGTGTTTTTGGCGTGTTTGTGTTTCGTTGTATGTGTATTTGGAGGGTGTGTGTTCTGTTTGAAGGGCAAGCATTTAGTGATTGCTGTGAACTACACTGGAAAAACATTTAGTTGGATGTAATTCAATGGGAAGAAAAACGTTTGCAGACTAGAATGACTTATTTTGCATTTATGTATTATATTAAGCCTAGTAATCATTGTAATAAACCTAGGACTGATGGATGAAGCATATAATTTAATAAGCCTAGGTTTTATGCTGAATGTATATGTTTAGCCTATAAATGATTGTCATAATCCTAGGTCTGATGGATGGATGATGCATGTATTATTTTGAGCCTAAGACTGATGTTGAATGTGTATTTTTAGCCTATGAGGCTATGAATGATTTTCATAAGCATAGTACTGATTATGAGCTTGAGACTGATGATGCATGTATAATTTTGAGCCTAAGACCTATTTTCATTTATAATGTTGGTACATCTATAATGCTGATATATGTATTTCATTTTGAACCAAAGTTTTTATTTATTTATTTTTTTTCATTTTCCATATGCCGAAAAATTCAAATGAAAAGTTGTGGCAGTTCCCAGGCCATGAGAAATAGATTCCAGTGAGGGTAAACAGTCGAAGTAAAATGTTTATGATTAGAGACTTGAAGGTGGTCCTACAAAAATTTGGGTTGGTGGAAAAATTCAAGCAGGGCCCTTTCTACCAATATTTGGTTTTGAAACAACCGTTGATAGTTTACGGACAGCTAATTCATAATCTTTTGAAAAGAGAGATTATTCACCTCAATGGACAAAGACCAGATGAGATATGGTTTATGTTGGGGAAGTCAAAAGCTCGTTTCGGTCAAGAAGAGTTTTGTTTATGCAACGGGTTGAATATGAGACAGTTGCTTGAAGGTTTTGCCAACAACAATGAAGTATAAGAGGATTCAATGCTTAGAAGAATTTTCAAAGGAAAAAGGCATACTACTGAGGTATTGTATGCCTCTTTGAAGAAATTATCGTCCGAAGAGAGTGGAGATACATACAAGATGTTGAATATCTATATGGTGAGCCAATTTTTGGTACAGATGACGAACGGACGACAGCCATCTCAAGGTGGTTGTTTCATTAGTTGAAAACAAAGATGAATTCAAAAATTTTCCATGGGGTTCTTACATCTTTAGTTTTACACTATATTTTCTGAAGGATGTACTTAACAAACGCCTCCCCAAACCGAGAGGTGAAGAAGAGAAGGAAGATAAGAATGGAAGATGAAGAAGAATAAGAAGACCGTAGAAGAAGAATAAGAAGAAAAAGATAAGAAGAAAAAGAACAAGAAGAAGAACATGAAGTCATTAGAAGAAGAAGAAGTGAAAGGGAAAGGGAAAGGGAAATGAAAGCTGCAGGGTGAGGAAGAGAAGAAAAAAAAAAAGAAATCCAAGTATTATACCTACAATTTGTCCAGGTTCCCTCTAGCACTTCAAGTAAGTTTTATAAAAATTCAGCATGTTATGAACATAGCAAAACTATTTGTAATTGTTAGATGATATATTATTGTGTTTCTCGTTTGATACTTTGTTGGAGTGAACTGCCAATTTGATTCTGTTAGTCCACGATTGTTATGTTGAACACAAAAAAAATTAAGAAAATTATTGCTAGAAAGCTAACTGTTTTGGTAAGGGGTTGGTACTGTCCAGTATTGTTTAACGACAAAAAGAATCTTTTCCATGTTCATTTCTAAAAAATATGTCTTCCATTTCACATCTCTATCGTAGAAAAACATTGTTTGATACTAGTTAGTTTAAATTGTATAGGTATGAGCCATGGATAGAGTTATTTGTTTAGAAAATCTCGTCGGAAACAGAGTTGCTACAGGGTATCCACGGTTCACTAGATGGGAATTCAGTGCAAGGGTTACAAATATTGAATCCAGATTCAATATATCGATGTGTACTTAATTACCCTTTCTTTTTAGTTCTATAGAGATAATTATTTGTAGAAATTCCATAAAAATTGCTTGTTCCCGATGGGTTTTAAACAATCTTATCAAATCGTTCATAGTGGTGGTTCTAGAAACAGTTTGAAATTGAGGGTTGAATGCATCATTGATAAATTCCTGAAAAAAAACATTGTCACCAAAATTAATCGGTTGATCAGTTTGTGCAATGTATTGTGCCAAACATTCTCTAGCATGCTCGTGGTCGTAAATCCACGTCTTAACGGAGCCGTCTGGCTGCCGTTGTAGTTGTGCATGAGTTGTAGTGTCTACCTACCCATGTGCAGGCATGCATTTGAGCATATGCTTTCTCAAATGGCCGGTTCCATACCTACTACTGGAATAGTCCTTAGGACAAAACTTACATTTAGCTCTGGGTCGGACGTACCATTTAGGAGAGTCATTTGTACTATATCAAAACAATGCTAGACATTTGATGTAAACTTTTTGGGACGTGATGTCGGTGTAACTGTGGAACCGGAAGGTCTCGCTTGGGTTTTTGTTTGTCGAGAAAGATCTAAATCATCGTTGAGCATGTTCAAACCGTTCGGAAAATAGGGGTGGTTAGGATCCATTTCCTACAATACAAATATTAACTCATTAGTTATTAATAACTACACATAAAATTCTTAATTTACTAACTAAAAAATATTTAAATTAACTACTACATATAAAATATTTAATTTACTAACAAAATATATTTAAATTAACTACTACATATAAAAATGATTAATTTACTAACAAAATATATTTAAATTCACTATTATACATGAACTGTTTAATTTACAAACAAAATATATTTAAATTAACTACTACATATAAAAATGATTAATTTACTAACAAATATATTTAAATTCACTACTACACATAGAATGCTTAATTTACTAACAAAATATATTTAAATTAACTACTATCTATAAAAATAATTAATTTACTAACAACAAATATTTAAATTCACTACTACACATAAAATGATTAATGTACTAACAAAATATATTTAAATTAACTACTACACATAAAATGCTTAATTTACTAACAAAATATATTTAAATTAACTACTATATATAAAAATGATTAATTTACTAACAACAAATATTTAAATTCACTACTACACATAAAATTCTTAATTTACTAACTAAAAAATATTTAAATTAACTACTACACATAAAAATGCTTAATTTACTAACTAAAAAAAAATACTTAAATTAGCTACTGCACATTAAAATGATTAATTTACTAAAACAAAAATATTTAAATTAACTACTACACATAAAATGCTTAATTTACTAAAAGAATATATTTAAATTAACTAACCAAAAAATTTAAATGAATTTACTAACTAAACAATAATATTAAAATTAATAACTAAGTATAAACATAAAATGAAAATTTTACTAACTAAACAAAAATATTAAAATTAATAACTAAAGTCTAAACATAAAATTATAAATTTACTAACCAAAATTTTAAAATTAAAACATAAAATTAAATAATAACATTTAAAGAAAAATGTACTTTTAAACTTTGGTGTGTTGATGGAAAATTTAGAGAATAATAGATAAATAATAGGAAATTAGTAATATAGTATTAGAAATTGTGTAGAGGGAGAGAGTAAGAATGAAATTATGAAATTGTGTAGAAAATTGGAGAATGGAGAGATTGAGACTTGTGAGAATGAGAGAAAGTGAATAAAAATTGGAATTAGTGGAAGTATTTATAGGAAAATTTGAATTGTGGGTAAAAATATAAAAAAAATTTGAGGGGCAAATGGAAATCAACCGACGGTTGAATTTTCAAAATTCAACCGTTGGCTGACGTCATGATAATTCAACCGTCGGTTGAAAAAAAAATTGTTGTCGGGTCCAATGATCAGCACGTCGGCTTGGCGTGCCGTCTCGTGCCGGGCCAGACACGACACACCCACCATGCGAGGCGTGCCTGGCACAGTCTGCCTTTATTGGCAGGCCAGACGTGCCATCCCCTTTGGGTCTGACCCACTTTTACACCATTAAATAGAAGAGAAATGTATTTTTTTTTTCTTTTATGAAATGTAATGTCGAACTTCAATTAATAATAAATGTAATATTTTAGTTAATTCAATTTAATTTTTTAATTTACTAATTTTTTAATTTTATAATTTATTGTAATTTTATATTAATTAAATGGTGAAATGTTAATTGTTGAGAAATAATAATAAAAAGAATATTCAGATAATATTCTTTTTAGAGTGACATCTAGTGCAAATGGGTTGAAAATGGAAAAATTAATTGGTGTGGAAGTTGCTGCAACAAATTGGTGTACTGGGTTGGCGTCTGTCTTATACCGCCATTCACATTTCCCAACTATAATTTTTTTTATTTTTTATTTTTTGTTACTTGTTATTGTAAAAGTTAATTCAAATTTCAGTCCAATTCAAATTTCAAAGTAAGAAATCGAGTTGGCAATCGGTGAAAGTGAAACGGTCGCACAGTCACACCCTCTCCTCAAATCCCAATTGAATTGCCAAACCCGCCTTCAATTGCATTCAAACTCCTCCCTCTCTCTCTCTCTCAAGTCTCAACTCTCAATCCTCAAAAGTCTCAAGTCATGTCTCAATCATCCTCCGAAACCTACATGGTCGGCTTCGTCATCTGCAATATAGTGGGTCTCCAGCACTACTCTGGCACTATCAATGGTCGCGAAATGGTGGGTCTGGTCCGCGAACCCTTAAACCGTTTTGATAAAAACGCTATTAAAGTCATCAATAGAAGGTCCCTCCAAGTCGGCCATATCGAACGCTCTGTTGCTGCTGTTCTCTCTCCTTTAATTGACAATTGTACTATTCGTGTTGAAGGTATTGTTCCTAACACCGGTCGTAGCGGTAATAGACACAAAATTCCAATTCAAGTCCACGTCTTTGCGAGATTGGAGATGTTCGATACTATCAAATCTTGTTTTTCGCGAGGAGAGTTGCAGTTGATTTCTGGTGATGACGTGTCCTTTGGGTTGTCGGAGGCGATGGTGGTAAAGGAGAAGAAAGTAGGGAAAGCTGGCAAGAGTTTGGATGAGATATTCAAGAGTTTGGATGATAAAAAGACCAAAATAGTTGCTATGGAACCACCCAAAGAGGTCATTAAGTCTGAGCTTTTTCTTCACCAGAAGGAGGGGTTAGGGTGGTTGTTTCAAAGGGAGAATTCAGAGGACTTGCCACCTTTTTGGGAGGAAAAAAATACAAAATTTTTCAATCTGTTGACGAATTATACCTCAGATATTCGCCCTGAGCCTTTGCGCGGCGGGTTTTTTGCTGATGATATGGGGTTGGGTAAGACTCTCACTTTGCTCTCATTAATTGCTTTGGATAAATGTACTAGATTTAAACGTTCTTCAGTCGGTAGTAATAGTTCAGATTTAAATATGGTCGAGGAAATCAGTGAGGTAGAGGACAGGCTGATTTCCTCTAGTACTAAGAAACGTAAGATTGGTAGAGTGAGTGAGAAGGGTACTGGAAGGAGAAAAAAATGTAAAACTGAGGATACACATGTGGATGGCAATCTTAAAGGGAAGTCTGTGGATATATTTGATGATTCTCTTGGTAATTCGTGTAAGAAGATGACATTAATTGTGTGCCCTCCTTCTGTGTTTTCGACATGGATAACACAGTTAGAAGAGCACACTGTTCCTGGAATGTTAAAGACATATATGTTTTATGGGAATAACACCACCACCGATTTGGAGGAGATTAAGAAGTATGATGTAGTTTTGACTACTTATAGTACTCTGACTATGGATTCGAGGTCACAGAACCATGTGAAGAACATGGAGTGGTGGCGAGTCATTTTGGATGAGGCACACGCGATTAAGAATGTAAATTCCCAACAGAGTCGAGCTGTCACTGCTCTGAAGGCTAAGAGGAGGTGGGTTGTTACGGGTACACCTATACAGAATAGCTCGTTTGATTTGTTTTCTATGATGGCCTTTTTGAATTTTGAGCCATTTTCTATTAAAAGCTATTGGAAAACCTTGGTACAACGTCCTATCGCTCGAGGTTGTAAAAAGGGTCTCTCACGTCTTCAGGTAATGTTATATCATACTTAGTTTCCCCTGTACATGATATTTATAATGTGTCATTAAATTATAGGTTTTACAAGTTTTGCATGCTAAGGATGTCTTTGCCTCTTTGGTCCATTCAGCTGAACTCCTTTTCAATTGGCAAGTTTCCTGATCTGATATATTGTTTGGTAACACATTTAATGTTACATATGATTGTGTATTTAACTTTTCTAATACAGTGTGAATCTTTCCTAATACATTGTGCAGGATCGGAGGTGTTTTGGCATTTCTTTAAATTGAATCTGAATTCTTTCTTTTTCGGTCTTTATTCATATCATGCCCTTCGGAAATACTTCGACGATTTTTCCTAGTCATCGAAATCTTATTTCTTGATAGCTTAGGAAGCCTTGTCCTTAGCATTATTGTCCCTCTCACTTACTGTGTCAGAACATCTTAATGTTTTGTTTTCTCCAGTTCTCTAATCCTAGCTGTTGGATTCATACAATGGCTAATTTCAGTTTATTTAGAAGAAAAAATAAGCGATATAGGCTAAAGCAAAATATATTCAAATCAAAATTCAAGAAATGCAAACAATTTGAAGTATGCAATGCAACTTTATTTGACACAAGTTGTGAACTGTTGGATCAATGCAGTTTCAATAGTTATCATATGTTAGATGTAATCTTAACCATTGGAAGTACATTACTTTATAGTCGTCAAACTGTTAAAAAAAAAAAAAAAAAAAAAAAACATAAAAAATATTGAGACCTCTAAAGCTTCTAATCTCATTGAACATTTCTTTCAATCTTAATATTTAAACATTTTTGGGACTTTTCATCTTTCTTTGGGTATGTAGCAGTTAAAGAAAATTGTTTATCTAAACTATATTGATTAAACTGAAAGACTGGTTTTCAGTTTGTTTTATTTTATTTTTTAGTGATGTTCTAATCTTGAAAATTGTAATTAAACTGAAAGACTGCTTTTCCTTGTTATTGTTTCTTATCTATGTTGATTAAAATTCAGCTTAACAATCTTATAGGCTCTTATGTCAACTATTTCTCTAAGGAGAACAAAAGACGACGGTTTGATTGAATTGCCACCAAAAACTGTAGAGACATGTTACGTTGAACTTTCTGTAGAAGAACGTAATCTGTATGATGAGCTGGAAGGAGAAGCCAAGGGTGTTGTACAAGACTATATCACCAATGGTAGTGTATTGCGCAACTATGCAACTGTGCTCAGTATAATCTTACGACTTCGCCAGATCTGTACTAATTTGGCGTTGTGCCCATCAGATGTGAGATCAATACTTCCTTCTTACAATATTGAAGGTATTAGATAATAATTCAAAATTTATTTTACTTTTCTCTTTCTCACTTTGCTTAGGTCACCTGTGTCAACTCATCTATTTTTTTTCTGTAAGACTGTTCTGTTTTTGCAACATTTTTGGATTATTGTTTTATTTGTGAATTGTGATTAATAATCTATTCCAGTCTAATGAAGTTCATTTGATTTGTCCTAGATATATGTGGACATTTATGGGTTCAAACCCTTTAGCTCTTACATTTTTTTCTTTTCTCTGAATTCCTTGAGTTTCCTACAGATGATATTAGTTGTCTTCCTTTCCTTTTAGTGTAGGTTACATTTAGTTGTTATATTAGTGCAAGTGTAAATTTTTAATTATATATTCTGGAGTTGGCATGAAGTTTATTGCTTTCTGAAGTTGCAGTCAGTAGACTCTAGGAGCTAACTTGTGGATTTGCAAGTTTTATCAAGGCAACAAAGGCATTTATTGATTGCTATATGTGGAAGAGTTTGCCAATCAAAGTTAAATTCTTATTGTCTATAACCCTGGATTGCTTTATTATATACATCCATAGAAAAACATAGTGAGGAATATCTAGAACATCAGAAACTAATAGTTGTTCATTTAAAGACCGGTAAATATACTTCCACAAGGATTATATTTGTAAACATTATGCTGGACGAAATTTGCTTCCTTAATAATTTAAAAGAACATAAGTCGACAAGTCGTTATGTTGAACATCCAACAAAATGGTTTTATGATGCATAAACTAGGCTTGAAGTATCTTCTTCATCGGGAGTTGATAGGTAGTTGAAAAGGTTTTATCAATTAATTAGTGAAGTAATTAGCAGTAAAAGTTGGAAGGATTTATGAGTTCACCTGTTGTCTTAGATATACCTGCTCTTCCTTGTCCAAGTAGCTCTGATGACTTACCGTAGAGATCCCTACCAGGGTGCGCTGGCGAATCTCTATATTGCTTAAAGCTAGAGATTTGGTATTTACTTATTTCCAAGCTCATAACTCTTTGAATAATAAGACTATTTTTTTCCAACGAAGATCACATAGACATCCAAGACTCAAATCAGCCTTTCTTGACCAGCTCAGTTAATTTTGTTTCATGCATTACAAAAACCATGGATAAAATATGTTGATTACCACAAGGCTTACAATTTTACACCTACATTGATGCCTCTGTCACTAGTTGTGCTCGATAGCCAAAGCTGACCTTATCTTGCCAAAGTACCCACTCGCCACTCCTGTCATAAACATTGACATGAACTACTAATATAATCCATATTTATGTCATATTCCTTGTTATTACTGTTTGAAGGTGAGGTTAACTTACAGTCCACATCAACGGTTATTACTTGATCCACATATATGCCTTGTTCCTTGGTTTGACCATCTAAAGTCAGGATAACTCACCCCATTTTCCATGGATTAATTATGTGAAGGCATGCAAATCCATATTTATTGTTAAGCAGTGGCAACTTATCTAAGTTGTTACATGTATTGTGGCTAATCGTTTCATATGAGATGTGCATATACTTGATACCTTTTTCTGTAATTACCATTATAGACGTTCTTAAATAATTTGGACCAAGCAAAGATCCAGCATTTTTCTATGAGAAATTGGAATTCGATCATGGAGAATAGAAAAACGTCTTTGCTTGAGTTAATGCACAAGTATATGATGGGAAGCATCAACTTGAATTGTAGGGTGCTGCATCGGATTTCCTTCTCTCTCGGTTTTGAAGTTGTCTAGATTGTATTTTGGTCCTTTAGAGTTATGCAAGCTTGCTTGTGTAACATTTTTATATGTAATCACTGCAATTCCTTTGGCATATACTTATTTAAAGCATGGTAAGTAAAATTAGGAATATAAATCGTGTTATTCTTGATCATGTGCAAGTATTAATGCAGGCAAATAGAGGTAGTTGCTGGCATGCAAGTCATCATATCTCAGGAGGAAATCATTCCTCTTGACAAAGGGTGGGATCCAATAAACTATGGATTTTGCTATTATGATCTGTTCTTGGAAATAAGTAACTATAATAATCATTATAACTAATAAGTTTTAGTAGTTTGTTATCTTATGGTACGACAGTCCAATAAGTTTACCCAAGTTAAATTGTATGTTGAGAATTGTATTTGCATGATTTAACAAATTGCATGGTTTTATTAATTGTCATTTACTTACAACCTCTATTTGCTTTGAAGCAGATGCATCCAACAACCCGGACTTGCTGAAAAAGCTGGTTGCAGCGCTACAAGATGGTGAAGATTTTGACTGCCCAATATGCATCTCACCACCAACTCATATCGTAATTACGTGTTGTGCACACATCTTTTGCCAAGCTTGCATTCTGAAAACCCTAAAACGCACCAAACCCTGCTGCCCCCTTTGTCGCCACCCTTTATCGCAGTCTGACTTGTTCTCACCCCCTTCAGAACCTTCTGACACTGGCATGACTGACGGGCCATCTTCAAAAAATGTCACATCTTCAAAAGTGTCTGCTTTGTTAACTCTCCTCCTTGGACTAAGGGATCACAAACCAACTACTAAATCAGTTGTATTTTCACAATTCCAAAAGATGTTGATATTACTTGAAGAACCACTAAAAGCGGCTGGTTTCAAGTTGTTGCGTTTAGATGGTTCGATGAATGCCAAAAAAAGAGCTCAAGTTATAGAAAAATTTCAAGTTCCAGGGCCAGATGGACCAACCGTTTTGCTTGCAAGTCTGAGGGCTTCAAGTGCTGGTATCAACCTTACAGCAGCTTCTAGAGTCTTTTTGATGGAGCCATGGTGGAACCCAGCCGTTGAGGAACAGGCTATGGACAGGGTGCATCGAATTGGCCAGAAGGAGGATGTGAAGATCGTGAGACTGATTGCACGAAATAGCATCGAAGAGAGGATATTGGAGCTGCAGGAAAGGAAGAAGAAGAATCTGGCAAGGGAAGCTTCTGGCCTGAAAAATAAGAATCAAAGGGAGGTCAGCATAGATGATCTACGTTTCCTCATGGCAATGTGAATCACTCTTTAACATTATCTTCATGTTTTTGGGTCATATTAGATTTCAGCATATGTTTTAGAACCTCCTCGTTATGAACTTTTGGTGGTTAAAACGAAAATAGTGTAGGCGGATATTTCAGCCAAAATATCCATATTTGTTCAATCATTGGATGGAGCCTCTCCTCCATCTTGGAATCATATTTTTTTCATGAATTTCTCATACTCGAAGTTACTTTATAGTATTAGAGTTGTCATGGGGAAATTAAAAAAAAAAAAATTAAAAAATGTATCCGATTCTTTCGTCTGTCACAGTTAGTGAAAAAAATAATAATAAATAACGTTTGTAAAGATTATCACTCAACTACTTTACTACTTGAGTATAAAAAGGTCTGACTATGATTCACATAGCAGCATCAGCCTCAGTATAATAACTCTGTTGCAAGCTGATTGTTAGTGACTAGTGAGTTAGTTTCATGAAGAGAAGTGTGACTATAAATAGTTACATATTGTAACCGACTGACAATTATTCAAATTAATGAATTGGTAAAACAATTGCTTCTCAAAATATTTTCGTCTTCTTTAGCGTTTTAGGTTTTCTCTAGATTTACAAAGTTAAATTCTAAAAAAATATTGGTATGCAGTGTCTTTAAAATTTTTATTGTACTCTTTAATAATTTTAATTTTACTAAAGGTTAAAATTACTATTAATAAAATATTTAAAACCGAGAATAAAAAGATTTTTAGTGGATTACAAATAGCATCTTCCTAAATTTAATAATAATGATGATGATAGTAATAATAATAAATTTTATTGATCATAAAAATAATAATAGTATTAATCTTAATAATAATTATTATAATAATGATGATGACAATAATAATGAACTTTAATAATAATAATAATAATATATAATAATAATACATTTAATAAGAATAATATTGATAATAAAGTTTAAGAATAATATTGATAATAGATATTAATAATAAGTTAAAATCAAATCATATAAATATTACATAAATTTAATTAAATAAAACGTTATTATAATATTATTAATCTAAAAATTATAAATAGCTGTCAAATATTATTGAACTTTGTTATATGAATACGAATTTATATAATAAAAATATTAATTATTATTTAAAAAGAGCAAATTGCACGAATTTATCTTGATGTATGGTTAAAAGACTTAATAATCAGACTTTTACCTTAATTACACAAATATTATTTAACTATTCTTTATCTCTTTTTCTTCTTTAAGTTTATGCTATTTTATGAAAAAAATCAAATACACGATTAATCACCTAAAAGCTAACTTAGAAGGAGTTGAATATGTTTTTGACCTAATTTCAGACCTTTATAACAAACATTCGTTTGTCCCTCTAGATTGCTTAGGTACCACATCACAAATCACAATCACCTGAATTAAATAAAAGCATGTAGGTTTAGATACAAATATCTATTTGAGTCCACTTCCACAAATATGAGGCAACACAAACAAGTAAACCTTATAAATGATTATTCTAAAAATCTAATATTCACAAGTACAAGTATATCAAAATATCAACAAGTAAAAGATACAAATATTAGTATGGCCTGCGAGCCACTATTTGGTTGGGGTTGTTTTCCACCTGGTTTTTATACCTTTTTGGTTGTTGTTACTCTTTATTTTTTTTATCATTATATATATATATATATATATATATATATATATATATATGGATACTATCTAGGGAATTCTCAACATATAATTGCTTGTAATGCTTTTATCCCTTAGGTCAGTCCTATTTTATCAACAAAAAAAAAAGATATAAATAATGATCTTATTGAATGTTTGTCCTTTCTCTTTTTGCCACTCAACTATAAAGTATCTCATATACAAGTATTATCAATATAAGCTTAATTTATAAGTTGTACTTTGGATATCACAATTTTATCTTTTTAAGTTAAGCCTTACAACTTGAGATAAATTCCTACAAAGTTTACAATAGGGCTCAAATATACAAATATAAAGGAGTTTGAGTTAAAGATATTGAACAAATGATTTTTACGTTGTAATCCTCCGAAGAGGAAACATCCACGGATTGATTACACGACCACGGTAACACCATTATCCACTAGTTAAGTATGTGTACACCCTCAAGTGACCAATCTCCATGATCTACTACTATTGGTATGTCGCACACTAATTTACCCGCATGCCTTTTACTAATGGTAGATTGCCCACTCAACCTAGATCCCCCATGACCTTATTGAGATTTTAAGCATATTCCAAGGCATCTAAGTGATGATCGCATAATCATATTAAAACCTAGCTTAAATCATGAGGTATTTCATAAAATCAAGCAATTGAAGAACAATATAGCTCTAAATCAAGGTAGAAACACCAATCTATGTATTCTAGGTCAATATACAATAAAATCAAAGCAACAAACACAAGATATCATGCAATCAATTCAAAGAGACATGAAAGAACAAGAGATACATTGAGAAGTGAAGAAGACCTCCACAAATCAGAGTGAAATCACTCTATTACCTAGACCTTTGACCTTAAAATTGATTTGGCTTGAATCTACTATGAAAGACGGGTCTCTCGGCTTTTGAATCACTCAATTCGGCTTAGAAACGAAGAGAAATAGTCAAATGAAAAAGGGTGCACATGGTTGGATTTAAAGACAGAACGGACGACGCTGCGCTGGAGAACGCGCGCCAAGGCTATGCAAGCCACGTGCATATACCAAGCGTGCACACGCCATGCACCCACACCCATGCATGGCGTAGGCGTCGCGCGCTGCCTGTGTGCATATGCGTTTGGCATGCGCCATGCGAGCATGTTGGCTCGCGTTCCATGCCACTCTCACGTTGGATGAGGGCCATGTTTAGCGCAGCCTAGCTTGCGCTAAGGCAAGCCTTCCCATGTGGGCTGCGACCATGTTTTGGCGCGGCCTAGCCCTCGCCAAGGCCAATTTCTCCTGTAAATGTTCGGAAAGTGATTCTGACCAGCCCGCAACTCAAAAACCAAATCTAGTCTTCGACCAACACTTAGAATGTCCCAAAGGTCTCGAAAAATGCTCAAAACATTTCTAATTTCCTAAAATACCCCTATATCATAAAATGACTCAGAAATGTTCAGAAACATTCGAAACCACTTAGACAAGTTATTAAATCGCTCAGAACTCATCTAGGAACAAATCAACACATAGTTGGACCCGTAAAATAAGAAAAATCTCATAAATATAATTTCCATTATGAGATTACCAACCAACAAATAAAAATACATAAAAACACAAAAATCAAATATCATGGAAACCACACAATAAAATGCACAAACACATTCAAGTATGCCGTTCCTTAAATTTAATTCCTAGAACTTGTTTTTCTAAGAATTTACATGCAACATGTGAATGGGTGTGCTACATAGAATTTGCACAACGATTCAGGGACACAAATCTATGATATGTGAGTGTGTGCACCCATGTCTTGCAAGAAGATTAAGTCTCATTTTTACCTTACCTTGACGATATAACACCTCCTCTTGAAGACTTGCTTGTATGAGAAGTTGCCTTCCAACTTTGAAGATCGAACCATCACGAACATTCTTAACAACTAAACATTACAAACAAAGGTTGTTTTGATGTGGAATAATGCTTACACAAAAAATAAACCTAACATTATATTCTTGTTTATTCTTAATTGAATATAACTTAAAATGTGTCTAAACAACCTAGAAGGAGGGTGAATAGGTTATGTTAACAGAGTTTTTTGGCAAGGGTCCAAAGGAGAATTTTCCAACAAACAACTACGTGGTAGGGACAATTCCCAGATACCTAGCAGGACCAAAATCATGACTGCCTATCTACCTAGATGAAGCGCCAAAACTATGAACCTGGAAGAACAAGTACCACACCATGCTTCTCTCTGATACCAAGTAGAGACCAGCACCGCGACACCACATCTCTCGTACCTCCCAAGTACCCAGCATCTCTTATCTAGTACCTAGGTACCACGAACATCTGCCTGGTACCAGAATACCTCGACATCGATCCAGAATCTAACCCAGACAGGCATCCTACCTGCCCAGTAGGACAAATGCCACCATAAAATCACCAGCAAGACAGAACCAACACCATGCCAGTAAGTCAGATTAGTACAGCGCACCACCGGGACATAGTATCAGTATTCTCCTCCAAAAAACACAAGTAGGGAAAGTTGACTCCGTCGCCATTTAAAGCGTCATAAATAAGACCAAATGGTTAACTATGTTAGAGTTTAATTACGACGGTGATTAACGGGATCAAATCCAGCGTCTTTAGCCTCACTCAACGTCTTTCAACTCCTAATGAAGGACTCTGAATAATCTTCTTTAATACAACCAGATTTTCATGGATATGGGAGGTCTATATATACGGCCATGAAGGAAGAGAAGTGGGGGATGACCCTTTTTGATCGAATTTCAGAATACCATACAGATCTTTTTCTCCGGAGGAACTACTCTTGAGTTCTCGAAGCTAGTGAGAGTCTTGGCACAATCACTTGGGGGGATATATAGCCACTTATCGACATATACGTATTCTCCATCACCACCCTGTGTAAAAAGAAAGAAAAGAGAGATTAATAGTGTAGGATTGTTATTGTTATCCTTGTATACGAATTCAGTGATCAATATAACAGTGTCTCTCATACTCATTCATATCTCTAGCATTTTTTTATCCCGATCTCTTACATAAAAATATCCAATACCGAAGGTATCTACCCCGCTGCCACCTACTGGTAGTGGACGAGGGTGCTAACTGGAATTTCGTTCCTTGGTTGATTTTTCCGTTAACAGGTTGTTAATCGATTAAGTTACCAAATTTTTTATTAATAAATATTAAATAACACCAACAATAAAATTAAGTAAAAATGCGGAAAATAAATGATATTTGATTTTTACGTGGGAAACCCTCCAACTGGGAAAAAACCTGCGGGACTAGCCTTGCTAGCTACTTAGTCACAGAAATTCATGATATGATAGTGTTAACAGTTTCTTCTGGCAAGGGACCAAAAGAGAATTTTCCAACGAGAATCTATCTAGGAAAGATCATCTTGATATTCAAGATAACCAGTGAGATTGATACCACTACCTAGATAGAGCCGATACTTGATAAGGTCAGGATCTCGACTACCTATCTATCTAGATAGGATATCATCCCCGAAAGTATGTATCTCACCCTAATGAAGTTCTTGATACCAGCTCAAGACTAGCACGATGATAGCTCGCACGTCCAGCACCCCGCAAGCATCTCGGCATCGATCAAGGTATCAGGTACCTCTATACCTACCTCGGTGCTACCTCGATACCTATCTTGGTGTTACCACGACTCCCACCTGATACTCAGTATGATCATCCGGAGTTCCTCCAAGGCAAGTACCTTACATCCCAGTCAATACAATAGGGAACATGAAGACACGAGCACAATTCCAGCAGGAAGTAGAACAAGTTCATCAAAATGAGGTGTCAGCGCTACCCTCCATCAAAACTCACGATCAGAATCTCCCTCCAGGCTCCACGAAGAAGGAGATTTGACTCCATCGCCATCAAGCTCCACGAAGAAGGAAAGTTGACTCCATCACCATCAAGCTCCACGAAGATGGAAAGTTGACTTCATCGCCAAAATAAAGCGCCATCAATGATCATATGGTGGATCGAATCATAATTTGAATTCGCCATTGATTAACGGGATCTAATCCTACGCCATCAGCTTCACGCAAACGCCTTTCAACGCTTAAAATAGGACTCTCTATAATCTTCATTAAAAACGACCAAATTTTGAGGAAATTAGGGGAGTACTATATATACGGTATTGAAGGGTAAAGAATGGAGGGGACTTTTGGAAGATTCTTGATCACCAAAACGAAAGAGAGGTCCCGGGAGATTCCCAGAAGCTAGTTAGAGTCCATTAACAATCACTGGAGGAAAATCCACTTATCGACACAGACGTTTTCTCCATCTCCATCCTGTGTAAAAGAGTGAAAAAGAGTGAGAGATATGTACGTATTCATATTGTAAAACTATGGTAGTAGTTGATTAAATAAAACAGTGTTCATATTTTACATCTCCCGGCCCCTTTGTATCCTTTATCCATTCTTTGGTCAGTCGACCTCGATCATACTAAAAGAGGGACCCCGGTACCGAAGGTACCTACCCCGCTGCTGCTACCGGTAGTGGGTGAGGGTGTTAACTGAGATTTTCACCCTGAGTGAATTTTTTCGTTAACACTTTTTGGCGCTGTCTGTGGGGAACACCACACCTTCAAAAGAAAGCCTGTATGTCTCGTTTTCTTGCTAGATTATCAGGATGAGGCTCCGATCCTCTCAGGATCATCCTGACCCGTCAGGACATCAGTCGAACACTTCAACCCGAAAAGGTCAGAAGCCGAAGAAGGATGGAAAGGGTCGAAAACCCGCCTCAAAGCTGTCAGCTGCCGCGCGGGCTACCCCTCAGGTACCTACTACCCCAGTAGCTGGATCTGCCAACCTGGACCAACTGGTCGTGGCCTTTAGAGAGAGCATTCACCTCCGAATGGCTGCCGAAGGCAGTACCAATCAGCCTGCGATACCAGATCCTAGGGGAGAGGCCAATCGGTAAGGTACCAGGGTACCTACCTTCGACATGTTGGGACCACCACCTCCTATACCGATCCATGATAGACTCGGGCATATGCCCCCAATACCATCGGTCCATGATAGACTTGGACCAGCACCCCTGTTTCCAGGAAATCTTACAGTTCATTAACCCCGACGCGCTAGATCCGCCATTGATCTCCCGCCTAGGGAACGTTACCATCTGATCCAACCAGAAGCTTCCTTTAGACAGCCTCGACTGGAAGCGACCAGGAGGTGCCCTCATTCAGTGGCGGGGGATAGCAACATGGATGTAGGAGAAGACCATCCCCGTGGAGAGAAGCGGGATGAAACCTCTGCAACATCGGGGGGATCTGACGACCGAGATTCTGAAGTGGAATCAGGAAATAATGGCAACAAACATATCCGAACCAGGTCGCCAGAATTGCAAGGGAGATCCAGTAGCTGAAGAAGGGTAAGCACTGAGAGAACCAGAAAGATCCTTTGGGAGAGATGAATGCTCTCTTCTCGAGAAGGATCAAGGAGGCAGAACTACCTCCCAAATTCAAGATGCCAACAGACAAATATTCTGGAAACGAGGATCCCCTGAGCCATCTAGAGATTTTTGTACACCAGATGGAGGTCTAGAATGCTACCCGGGCCACCATGTGCAGAATATTCCCTACCACACTGAATTGACTGTGCCAAGACATGGTTCTGGAAACTACCGGCGGGGAGCGTTGATTCATTCACCAGGTTGACTACTGACTTCTGTGCCCAGTTTTAGGGCATCAAACCTCGCCCCAAGGATCCCATTCATCTCTAGTATATGGTCCAGGAGCGGGGTGAAACGCTCAGAGCCTACGTAGAGAGGTTCCACAAGGAAGTGATCCAGATGGGGGTCTTCACGGAAAATGAGACTTTGGCCAATTTCAGAAGGAACATATGGGCAGGTAGGCTGTTCAGATCATTCGCCAAACATCCCCCGCAGACCTACCAGGAAGCCTATAACAGAGCTCTAGAGCAGGTCGAGATAGACGAACAGCTCCGAGTCAAAATGGAGCATGATGATATGAGGATTGCCAAGCGCCAGAAGAGGGAGGCGTTCAAGCCGGCACCAGTTCAGAAAAGTCAGAACAGACCTCCCAAAAAGTCTACATATCGGTCGCCACACTACCAGCCCCAGCGGAACCGATACCCAGTTAGGCGGACTTCACCCAGAGCTATACCTCCACTAAGGAAGTAGCCCGTGTCGATAGAGATGAAAGGGGATACTCACATTACACCCCCTTGAACGCATCTCGTGAAACTATCTACCTCGCCATCCGAGACAAGGGACTGCTCAGGAAAGCCAGGCCCAATGAAGGTACCAGCCGATTAGCGGAACCGCTACAAGTATTGTGACTTCCATGAGGATACAAGTCATAATACCTCGGAGTGTTATAGTCTACGGAACCAGATCGAAGCCTTGGTTAGGGGAGGTTGCTTGGAGGAATTCGTCCAACAGGTACGCAACAATATACGTACTGGAAAGGAGGATCCAGGCCGATATCAAGACATATGAGGAAGGAAGGAAAGCAAAAGGGAAAGATCTGATGGAGCATATCCACATTGTCAATACCATCAGCGGAGGTCCCACCCTGGCTGGAATCTCCAACAATGCTCGAAAAAACCATGCCAGGAAAGCTCCCAGATTGGAAGCAAGCCAGAATGTTTTCAAAGTAGCTAGGGCACCACCCCCCGCCGAAAAAGACCAGGTGCTAAAGTGGCCTTAGTTGCCTACCTGGATCTTGCTGCCAGTGTTTATTCACCATTGTTTTCGCCAGGATACCAAGTTTCCTGCAAACAGGAATGCAAGGTACCCAAGTATGATTGCCTCAAGACTAGAAAAGACCATATGGACTTCCTGCTGCCCTGGCAAGGTACCACCCCCCGCTAGGAAGGATCTAGTACATAAGAGCATAGTTGCCCGATGAATCAGACCTTGGCCGGGCACCACCCCCCGTCGAAAAAGATCAGGTGCTAAAGTGGCCTTAGTTGCCTACCTGGATCTTGCTGCCAGTGTTTATTCGCCAATTGTTTTCGCCAGGATACCACGATTCCTACAAACAGGAGTGCGAGGTACCTCGTACGCCACCATTTTCGCTAGAGTACCAAGATTCCTAAAACAGGAAGGTGAGGTACTGAGATTCACCAAATTTTTGATTCACCAAAGCACCAAAGTTCCTACAAATAAAGGAGAGAGGTACCCAGTTTCACCGAGATACTTCCCTGGAGACCCAGGTTCCATGAAATGGAAAGCTAGGTACTCAATCATTCGACGAGGTTCCTAGTTTCGCCAGACTACTTGCTATACTGCCAAGACTCTCAGAACTGGAGTGCGAGGTACCATGGTACCGATCAACTGCTTTATTCTCATCATATTTTATAAGTTACCAAGTTTTGATTAAGTCAAGTTTATGCTGGAGACTTTTGCCCGAGTCTGTGCTACAATCAGAAGCGTGTGACTAAATTAAATCGACAGATATAGATGGAAGTGAGTTTTTCTTTTCATTGATCAAATCGGGGAACCCTGCCCTTATTTTAAGCTACATACAAGATACAAGAAAGAAATAGACAAGAAAATAAATTGAAGGTCTGAAACAGCCAGTTCCCTCTCTAACTTCTCACCTACTTACTAGATCTGCCTACCTAGCAACATTGATTTAAATCAGAATCTATATTGATGGTGCTGCCACGAGCCCCGGAGGTAGGAGCAGAGGCCGTGTAGGGATCAGTAAGAATTAGAAGGAAATAAGGATTCTCCCCCCCCCCCCCCCCCCCCCCCCCCCCCCCCACGTCCAAGATGCAACGGGGCACAAAGCCGCGGCTCGACCAGGTAATGCCTACACCATTGGCAAGGCCGCAGCATCAGAGCCCACCATTCATCCTGATCCTGGGAATCTCTACTTTCCCTATTCCTCTGGTAATTAAACCCACCAAGTACAGCTCCTTCCACAATACCAAGCATCCTGCTAGTCACAGAGCCGACATCTCCTCCTCCTTCCCACAATGTCAGGTGATACGACGATCATCGATCAACCTATGGAGACTACCTGCTACAAAGGAAAAAGGGATTGTTTGAAGACTCATCTAACAGATAAGGGGTATTTATAGAGGGAAAGATCGAATATCGAAAATGAGAGGATAAAGTCATTTATGTGCACAACGTTCAATACACGGGAAAGGGAAGCCTCGCAAAGTGTGCTTTTCCCCCAAGGCTTAATGATCGGGATAATCGAACCTATCCTGGATCGACATCTGGAAGGACAGTTGAATACAAAATTCGAACCAATAATGCCTACATGGAAACCCATAAAAAATGAAGCGCCCCGATCTATGACCGGTTGAGGTCTTGGTACTTTTCCCAGACCATTCGCGGTATCAACTCCTGGATCACCAAATTCCCACCTGGGTACTAAGAATCGTCACAGAACAAGCATTTCAACCTGGGATGTGATAAACTATACACGCATGAAGTCAAGAAAAATAAAGAAGTTCACATTACTAGAACCGGGGAGCCCATCCCCCGATCACAGGCTATAAAAAGATAACATTATCTAGGTGCTACTGAATAAGAGATCAAGCTGGATCAAGCATCCTCCTGCTCCTGAGTGGCCGTCTCCTCGCCAGCTCCACCAGTTATGGTTTCCCCACCTTCAATACTGGATGGAGCTTAGTCTGCTTCCTGGGCACCTACAGCAACCATAATTTCCATTGGAGATGGATCTCCTTGAAGCCCCCTCTCAAACTTCCTCGATCAGAGCAGCCTGACTTTCCTTTTCCTGGGCAGGGTCAGATGATGAGATAGGCAGGACAGCTTCTCCATCATCAGTAGCAGGCCGATCTCCTACCTCCTTGCTAAACTCTACTGGAGAAGCAAAGAAGGTGGAGACACCTCCTCCAGCCTGAGCCACACCAACCTCAGGATCCTTCAGATCTAGAGCTGATCCATCATTGCTTGGTGGAAGAAGGGAGATATGGCCCTGGTCCGGTCCTCCTACTACTCCAATATCTCCAACAACCTAGGAGGGCCCAGCCACATCAGAAGGTGCTGCCCCAGCTAGCTCAGCAGCCTTTGCCATGATTTACTACCTGTTCCACCCAGCGATGTCACCTAGATCAAACGGAGGAGGGAGAGCTAGGGCCACCTGGTAACCAGTAAAAAAGTAACCGTCCCCAAAGGCGGTGTCTACCTAGGCATCTAGGGTGGTCACGCTGCCCCGAAGGGACTGGATTTCTTTCTCCAGCTCCACTATTCTCTCATTCGCAATATCCCTCTCCTCTTTATGGCGGAGGGATCTGAGCTTCTCCATATCCAGCGCATGATGCATCCTCTCCCTGTCAACCTTCGCCTCGTCAGCCTCCTTTAGGTATTCGCCAGTGAATGGTTCAGAACTTTCATTCCCTAAGCGGCCTTAGCAAGCTCCTCTGTAGACCTCTCCAGCTCCGTTGTAGCACCCCTGACTTGCTCCAAAAGGAGGCCAACATGTTGGCTCATGACCACATTGAATTTAAAAGCCTGACAAAAACAATGCACTTGTCAGAATATTCTTAACCTCTTACCTGAACAAAGGATTAATATAAGACAGCTTACCTCAGCAAGAAAGGCATACCCCCTTCTAATTAGAAGCCCAGTCGGCATGGCGGTCATGACATCTAGGCCCCCACCCGGGCAGGAAGCAACGAAGTGGGCCAGAACTTCATCCTAGCTACTATCCTTCGACCTCGACAGTGCCTTATCTCGAGGTACAACCCGCTTCTTCATAGCAGAATCAGATTTTTTCTCGACCGGTTTAGGCTGACCAGATGCCACAACGGGAGAAGCAGAAGAAGCTGAGGCACCAACATCAATGGCTGCTGCAACATTAACTAGTCTGAGGGGTGAAACCTCTTGCACCCGGTTGGAAACACCTCGATACCTCCCCAATCTGGCTGTAAAAGCCTCCAGCGACCTAGCAGAGGTAGGAAGGGGGGAGTTGGCGATCCTGATACCCCGACCGGGCTCCTATCAGAGCCAGTAGGTACTCCAACCCCTCCAGTAGGTACTCCAACCCCTATATCGAGATCGGAACTGATTGGAATCCTGACAGGGGAAAACGGAGGAGAATCAACAGTACCGCCTGTTTGGTGGGTCTCCATCTCAGGAACAGATAGAGATACTGCTGAAACTACAAAGATAGCTAGAGTCAATATTCTCAGAGTAAATAAAACAAGATAATATGAGCAAAATCAGAAAAGTTTTCTACCTGGAGAAGCTCCGGAAATGCGAAGGTAGTGATCCACCCTCTTTGCCTCGAAGGCCTCCAGTGATGGGAAATTTCGTGTTAATATAATGATGGGCCATGATAGCCCGCAAGATTTTCTCCGATTCTCCAGATAACTTGCTCTTCTCCAACGCGGGCTTGCCACTGAAAATAGTGGGAACTCGAAACTCAGACCCTCCGATATGAACCAAGCTTCCCCATTCACCTCCGAGAATGACCCATTCCTCCTTCTAGGAGATATCCTTTTTCGTGGCCCCCGGTACCACAAATTGCAAGCTATTTTTGGCTCGGGCGTAGAATTGCCCATTTGGACCTAAGGCATTAGCGGCAATTTGGAACACATATCCAATCTCATCTGGACCTGGTTCCCAATCGATGTTGTTCTTCTGGCATTGCTCCCTCCACAAAACGAGGAACCTCACCAAATGCCTCCAAAATCCTGGTGTCAACTGGAGGGGAGCTAACTGTAAGGCATGTAGCGCCCTACTTAAGGTGGGGTGGATGGGTAGCCTGACTCCACAATCGAAGGCTGCCGTATGAATCGAGACCTCGCCGACTAGAGGGAGAATACATATCATACTCCCAGTGGAGGGATAGCAATAGTGATCTCTTTGGGGATTTTGAAATCTCTCCGTAAACGTTTAATAGTTTCCGGAGTACTAGTAGAAGGAGGGACATATCGGTACTCATATGGAAGGGCCAGTACCCTTCCAGCAGTGTCAGTAACTTCACCGGCCCGGGTCCCACCAATCCCAACGACGCCTACTTCTTCACTCGACTCCTGGTCGACATCAACCGGAGTCTCAGAATTGTTCGAGAAACCTGTCCCGATTGCGATGTTCTGATTGGAGCGGCAACGTTGAAAGGGAACGTCGTCCCCGCTGTCACTGCTATCGCGAGCCATTTTTCTAGGGGCAAGGCTCCCGCCGACCACCACGTCGCCATCGAAGAGCTGCTCAATGCTGTCGCCACCAGGTGAAGACATAGTGACAGTTTCAGAGTTTTGATCTTTAACGAAAAGAGGGAAGTTAAAGGTTGAGGCTAGGTTTTCTGCTTGCTGGAAAATCTTAATCAGGAAAATTTGCTTGATACGAATCACTTGCGAAGGCACCAGAGTTGATATAGAGATGATTACTTGTAACGGGCAGAAAGAGTAATTAATGCCGCGGTAAAATCGGCGACGTGGAGGGATCGTTTTCGAGAAACGTGCGCCCCCAAAATATTTCCCTTTTGAATTATGCTTACCCTGATCAGCCACGTGGAATGTAAATCAGCGTGCAAAGAAAAGATTCCCTCCTATGAGACGTCACGAAAAAATTCTCCAAGTGCTATCTATCCTAACTCTAACCCCAACCCGATACCGGTGTTCAAGTCAGGGGGGGACTTCTGTTAACAGTTTCTTCTGGCAATGGACCAAAGGAGAATTTTCCAACGAGAATCTATCTAGGAAAGATCATCTTGATATTCAAGATAACCAGTGAGATTGATACCACTACCTAGATGGAGCCGATACTTGATAAGGTCAGGACCTCGACTTCCTATCTATCTAGATAGGATATCAGCCTCGAAAGTATGTATCTCACCCTACTAAAGCTCCTGATACCAGCTTAAGACTAGCACGATGATAGCTTGCACGCCCAGCACCCCGCAAGCATCTCGACGTCGATCAAGGTATCAGGTACCTCCATACATACCTCGGTGCTACCTCGATATCCACCTTGGTGTTACCTCGACTCCCACCTGATACTCAGTATGATCATCCGGAGCTCCTCCAAGGCAAGTACCTTACCTCCCAGTCAATACGATAGGGAACATGAAGACACTAGCACCATTCCAGTAGAAAGTAGAACAAGTTCATCAAAATGGGGTATCAGCGCTACTCTCCATCAAAACTCACAATCAGAATCTCCCTCCAGGCTCCACGAAGAAGGAGAGTTGACTCCATCGCCATCAAGCTCCACGAAGAAGGAAAGTTGACTCCATCACCATCAAGCTCCACGAAAAAGGAAAGTTGACTTCATCGCCAAAGTAAAGCGCCATCAATGACCCTATGGTTGATCGAATCATAATTTGAATTCGCCATTGATTAACGGGATCTAATCCCATGCCTTCAGCTCCACGCAAACGCCTTTCAACGCTTAAAATATGACTCTCTATAATCTTCATTAAAATAGACCGGATTTTGAGGAGATTAGAGGAGTACTATATATACGGCATTGAAGGGTAAATAATGGAGGGGACTTTTGGAAGATTCTTGATCACCAAAACAAAAGAGAGGTCCCGGGAGATTCTCGAAAGCCAGTGAGTGTCCATTGACAATCACTGGAAGAAAATCCATTTATCGATACGGACGTTTTCTCCATCTCCATCCTGTGTAAAAGAGTGAAAAAGAGTGAGAGATATGTACGTATTCATATTGTAAACCCATGGCAGTAGTTGATTAAATAAAACAGTGTTCGTATTTTACATCTCCCAGTCCCTTTGTGTCCTTTATCCATTCTTTGGTCAGTCGACCTCGATTATACTAAAAGAGGGACCCCAGTACCGAATGTACCTACCTCGCTGCTGCTACCGGTAGTGGGTGATGGTGTTAACTGAGATTTTCACCCCGCGTGAATTTTTCCGTTAACAGATAGTTTAATTACATCCTAAGTTGACAACCTAGTCACTTTTCTCAATGATCGTAACTTAAACCTATCTACCTGCACACATTTTATAGTGACTCTTGACATTGCATGTGCAACTACCACGTATAGCCATAAGACTTGGAATCAATGAAGAGAATTAATGTCTAAGTGAACATGTATGAATGCTCAATGCAAATATATGCTAGATTAATACAAAATGCTTAACTAGATGTGAATATAAACACCCCAACAATCCTAGTTATTAGCTAACCCTTTACAATCTCCATAACTTCAAAGACTATGCAATAAAAATGGAGTCTTGGTAATAAAAGAAGAACAATAAATGAGATGGAATCTTTGTTCTTACCTACCAAGTGAAGATGCAATGAAAACCCTGAAAATCCTACAAGGTTATGAACTAAACAACCTAGAAGGGGGTGAATAGGTTGACACTCTATTTTTAAAACTCTTTTGAGACTTTTGTCAAACACTTGGTGAGCATACAAATTAACCCTTAATATGATTGTTATTAGATAAAAACTATCACATGTAGGCTCAATTCACCACCCTTAGTCTATAAGCAAAAACTCACAAATGTGTAGAATGTGATACACTTAACACATACACTAAACAAGAGACAATGTATCTTATATATAAATATATTCAATGCAAAGCAAATTTCACAAGTTGTACTTTGAATATGATAATGTAAATTCACTAAATAGAACTTTACAAGTTTATATAGAATTTCACAAGATACAATGTTCAAACACTACAAAGATACAAGAGACAAGATACAAATATTGATTCAACAAAATGTTTGCAACTCAAACTTTTCAAGAATCTTGTTTACAAATATATTCAATTTAATAGATTCAGCAAGATATAAACATCACAAAACACAAATATAAGAGAATTAGAGTTAGAGACATTTGACACGTTATTTTTTACATGGTAAACCTCCGAAGAGGAAACATCCACGGGTTGATTTAACAACCCACCAGCAACACCACCTTTCACTAGTTGGATAAAAGTACACCCTCAAAAGTGATCAATCCTCTTGATTGTCTACTTCCTAATAGATATCCCTTTTACCCTACCCGCATGACTCTTACTAGTGGAAGACTTGCCTCTTTCTATCCAAGACACTTCACATGTCTCTAGAAAGTTCCTTGCTCAACTTCCGGATCTTTCAGATCCAAGTCAAGACTCTTTGCTCAAATTAGAATTTCACATTCCAACAAGAGACTTTATGCCTTTGCAAGGCTTCCTAACGTGATCAAATATATGTAAATGCAAACATATGCAACATAGAATATATGATCAAGATATCTTATGGAAACTAGAAATAATCAATGAGCACATAATGTATATTTTTCTAGTTTATAATCCAAACAATTGACATCACACAAAATGATGCAAATTACATATGAAATGTATGGATTGAGTACACTTCATGAAGAACTAGACATAGGCATGAAAGTTCACAAGTAATGTTATCTAGTTCTTTTTGCCTGAACAAAAACCTATAAAATGCAATCTAATCAAATCACACTTAAATCCTAGATATTACTCATGCAAAGTAAAGCTTGAAACAAAACATATTCATTAAGCACATGTTCAAGACTTTAGAACTAAAACAAAAATTTCTAGAATACAAAATATGTTCAATGAGATTCTCTAACAAATAATTAGAGCACATTTTCACAAAATAATTAATTAAAACTCAAAGACTTTAAATATAAAATTAAATGTGTTAATCTTAAATATATTCAACTAAAAGAACCTTGCACATGTGAGGGATATCAATTATCAAGATAAAATCAATTAACAAACAAATAACGTTAAAATATAAGCTAGTCACAATACAACTCCCAAACATGTGAAATTTTAGATTTAAGAAAACCTAAATCACATTCAAATCTCTAAGTAGATAAATCTAGTTTATAATTGAAACTCTATCTCCAAACAACATTTGTTCAAGTCACATACACTAAAATAGTAATAAGACTCAAGGTATTTGAACATTTAAAAGCTTAGAAATCAAAAGATAAACAAATACCTTGTCAAAGTATGTGCAGCCACGAAATTGATGATAGACACCAAAACTACTAGAACACTTTGCTTTCAAATCACTTGGAAAAGATAGAAGACTTTAAGACGATTCTCTCACTTTTTGAATCACCCAATTGGTTGAGAAATGAGTGAGATATGATGATCTGAAGTTGAGAGAAAAGATTGAAAATTTTCTGCACAAATCTTCTTCAAAAAACAAAATGAGAGGGTGAGGAGTTTTAAAATAAATTTGGAGGGAAGATGATATGGAGAGAAGGGGACCACGGGAAGGATGCCACACCACACCACATAGGCTTCTCGTGGAGATGTGTGGCCTCCACGGGGCCGAGTGGTTCCCTTCCCGTGGAGGCCACGGGCCTTCACGGGAGAGGGATGTTGTGGTATTTTGCCACCCCTCTCTTCCCATGCAATCTCTCGCGCACCTCTCTCGTTCTTCGACTGTTCTCCGACCTCTGAACTCAAAATTCGAATCCATCTTCGGATTATGAATCCTAACTCTCTCATGGACATAAGCGTCTACGAAACTTCAACCAAACACTTGGAATTCGACTCGATACACAAGGACGAAAATCATGCATGATAAACACAGGAAAGTTGTAACTTCCAACTCGGAACTCGAAAACTTATTAATGAGTAATCAAAATGTTCGGAACTCAATAAGGAACAATCTGAGAACATATTCAAGTCTAATACCAATAAAATACAAACAAACAAGAACACACAAGTATGTCATTTCCTAGAGATAGTCCTAGAACATGCATTTTTACCAAAGTTGTCAATTTAAATCTAATGAATGTGCATACAATAATGTGTGTGTGTGTGTGTGTGTGTGTGTGTGTGTGTGTGTGTGTGTGTGTGTGTGTGTGTGTATGTGTTATACTAAATAAGCACAACAATGCATGGACACAAATGTTATGCAATGTGTGTGTGTGCCTAAACGCCTTGCAAGAGGAATAAGGTCAAGATATACCTTTGAGGTGCAACAAAGCTTCTTCCTCTTGAAGACTTCTCTTTGTTTGATGAGTTATCGTTCTCCTTTAAAGCTTGAATAATCATAAACCTAGACAACTAATCAATACAAAGAAATATCTATTTGCTATGGAATTATGCCAATATGACTCAAAAACCTAATAGACCCAAGCTTAATGATGCCTTAAATGCACATGAATGAGATGGTTTCTTGAACCTTCCTCTCTCTAAGAACTCAAGCTTCTCACTAAATCTCAGAAAATTTAGAGTTCTTGCACAAAAAGATGGTGTCTTGGAGTATTTATAGGATTCTTACAAAACTATGTCGTTTTGAGAAGAACTGTTTTTCGTGGTCTGCGTTTTACGGTTCACCAAGAAGAAAAACAACTGCGAAAACAACAGACGAAAGGTCACTTATACTTCGTGGTTCATTTTCGCAGTCCAACAAGACGAGAGCACGACCGCGAAAACCTCTGGTGAAAACTCCGCGCCTGATTTTCACGAGTCAGAAGGACAAGACCAAGACAATGAAAACCTCTAGAAAGATTTTCACAGGGACATTTTCGCGGTTAACCAAGACGACACTTGGAACGTGAAATCCACTGTAAGGATTTCCGCGGCTCACCACGACGACACTTGAACCGCGAAATCCACTGAAAGGATTTTCGCGGTTCACCACGACGACACCAAGACTACGAAAATGAGAAGAAGGGTCTTTCTTAAGCTATCTAACACACTAACTTTATATCCATAATGTGCAAGTGTGAAATTGGTGTAATGCATACTAAAATGATAAGAAAAACACAAATGAATAAATTGTGTGTATGCACCAAAGGTCACTTATACTTTGTGGTTCATTTTCGCAGTCCAACAGGATGAGAGCACGACCATGAAAACCTCTGGTGAAAACTTCGCGCCTGATTTTCACGAGTCAGTAGGACGAGACCAAGACAATGAAAACCTCTAGAAAGATTTTCACAGGGACATTTCGTGGTTAACCAAGATGACACTTGGAACGCGAAATCCTCTGTAAGGATTTTCGCGGCTCACCACGACGACACTTGAACCGTGAAATCCACTAAAAGGATTTTCACGGTTCACCACGACGACACCAAGACCGCAAAAATGAGAAGAAGAGTTTTTCTTAAGCAATCTAACACACTAACTTTATATCCATAATGTGCAAGTGTGAAATTGGTGTAATGCACACTAAAATGATCAGAAAAACACAAATGAAGAAATTTTGTGTATACACCAAATCTCTTCAAGAGAACAAGTCAAGTGATATACCTTTGAAGCTCTTGTTCTTGAAAGCTTTGAGATGCCATGAAGATTGCTGATCACGATCACACTGTTGAGCATATGAAGATCTTAATCTACCCATTACAAAAATATTTCATTGTGGTTTGTCACAGAAATAAGTCAATCACCATATGGAGAAACTGTAATTTTCACCATTTTACAAAAAGACATGTTCACCATTTTACATATTATTTGATAGGTATGTTTGGTGTAATTTTAAATTCATTAAGGATGTAAATATCTTTTTAAATTACAACCAATTGTAAAATAAACCAAAATTACCAAATCACATATCTAGCCCTCCTTCTTGTCACATTGTGTATATTTTTGGTAATTTTTAAGTATGCTAAAGGATATTATAGACATTTTATTATCAAACAAATCAACTAGAGCTATAATTCCTGAGTTCTTCCCATTTTTATATAGAATCAATTGATTTATTTATTTATATATTTTCAATTAATGACACGGCATGTTTCGATTGGATAACAAATAAGCATTTACTTTTTCCACATGTAAAATACGAATTTACCCTTGAGATGTCAAGAGTATCTATTTGCAATTATAACAATACTGGTATTTGTAGTGTATTGATACCAAGTATTGGGGTATCAAATTGCAAGTTTCCTTGGCAAACCCGCCTTCAGCTGCATTTCAAACAGCTCTCTCTCAAGTCATGTCTCTGGACCAGCGGCAAAATGAAGAAGCCAACTCCTCTTCGCAATCATCCTCCGAAACCTACATGGTCAGCTTCTTCATCAGCAATATAGTGGGTCTGGAGCACTACTCGATCTAGCACTATCAATGGTCGCGAAATGGTGAGTCTGGTCCACGAACCCTTAAACCGCTTTGATTAAAATCCTCAATACAAGGAACCTCCAAGTTGGTCATAACAAACGCTATGTTGCTGCTGTTCTCCCTCTCCTTGAATGGCCGATCATAATATTCACGTTGAATGTGATGATACTAATACCCGTAGTAGCGGTAATTAATGTCTTTGCGAGATTGGAGATGTTTTATACTGTCAAGTCTTTTTCTTCTTCTTTTTTTCGCAAGGCGAGTTGCAGTTGATTACTGGCACAAGCAATGTCACTTTGCTTTCATTGATTGCTTTGGATAAATGTACTACATTTAAAAATTGTTCGGTTGGTAGAAATAGTTCATATTTAAATATGGTCGAGGAAATCAGTGAGGTAGATGACTGGCTGGTTTCTTCGAGTAAGAGGTGTGGAGTGAGTGAAAAGGGTACAGGAAGGAGAAAACAGTATAAAACCGAGGATACACATGTAGAAGGCAATCTTAAAGGGAAGTTTGTGGGTATATTTAATATTTGATGATTCACTTGGTGTTTCGTGTAAGAAGAGGACATTAATTATGTGGCCTCCTTCTGTGTTTTCGACATTTATGTATTATGGGAATAACACCAACACCGACGTACTTCGAGGAGATTAACAAGTATGACTATGGATTCGAGGTCACAGAACCATGCGATGAACACTCTTGAGTGGCGGCGAGTCATTTTGGACGAGGCTCACGCGATGAACTGAAGACTAAGAGGAGGTGGGTTGTTACGGGTACGACTATACAGAATAGCTCGTTTGATTTGTTTTTATTGATAGCCATTATCTATTAGAAACTATTGGATAGTCTTTGTACAACGTCCTCTCCCTCGAATGCTCGATGTAGTACAGTGGATATTATATCATACTTTGTTTCTCCTGTATGTGATGTTTATATTGTGTAATTAAATTATAGGATGTCTTTGGCCCATTAATTGGCAAGTTTGGAAACACATTTAATGTTACATGTCATTGTGTGTTTATCTTTACTAATACATTGCACAGGATCGGAGGTGTTTCGGCGTTTCTTTAAATTGAATTAAAATTCTTTCCTTTTTTAGTTTATATTCAATTCATGTCCTTCGGATTTCTAGTCATCGAAACATTAATTTCTTGATAGCTTAGACCATCTTCAATCCAAATAGTGGTTTTGGTGCAACTTTTGTATTAAAATAGTTCAACTTTCACTCTATTATATTCCACTATTCCATCTTCAACCTATTGCACCAAATTTTTACACTAAAAATAATATTCTCTTTCTTTTTTTTATTATTATTTGTCCATAAATACTAATCTTCAACCAATCAAAACTCAATTTACAATTAAAAAAAAACAAAAAAAAACAAAAAAAGTTACGTTAAATGAATAGTATTGCGTCAGATAGTGCACGAAACTGTTCACTTACACAAAATTGGTGCAGAAGATAGAGCTGGATTGGAGGCCTTTTTTGCTGCAAATTGAAGATAGCACAGAACATAGGTTGCTCTTAGGAAGCCTTATCCTTAGCATTATTCTCTCTCTCTCTCAGTCTCTCACTTGTCATCAGGACATCTTTTTTTTTTTTTTTTGGGTAAGAGGTAATATTACTTTATTCAAATTTGATATTTAATCTAGTGCCTAAATGATGTAGCAATACCGTGATCCATTCATTTAAATCAAACAAATCTAATATAATTTAAATGAATGGATTACAATAATATTAGATCATTTAGGCATTTGATTTGGACACAAAATTTAGATCTAAACTTTTTTTCATATCTCCGGCCTTCCAATCCTAGCTGTTGAATGCATCCTAGCCTTTTTATTATTATTATTTTGAAAAAAGCTATCCTTGTGCAGGGAGAATGAGTTCTTTTTACCTACGAAGGAGATAATGAAGAAGAAAAAGAGGGCATATTTTATGAAAAAAAAAAGTAAGAGAGAGAATAGAGAGGATGATTTTATTTTTTTTTAGTTTTGGAGAGCGGAGGAGAGAGATTACTCTTTTTTACTGTTCAGGAGACAAAAGAGTTTTGCAGACATGAGGATATCTTTAAATAAAGAATGATGCTGGAGTACTAATAGGTCACTGTCAAAAATATTTGATCTCCTGGATAGGAGTGTAATATAAATATTGATCTCATTAATAGAAGTGCAGTATGTAGTCCAATTTATAAGATAAATATAAAAGTAAAAGAAAAAAAAAATAACGTTCTATACTTCCATTACTAGGATCAATATTTTAAGTATTGACCAATGAATACCTAAATATTTTTCTTAAATAAAAAGGTTATTTCATAGAGATTTAAATCATCTGCTTATCTCTTACCTCATAATTTTTCTAAACTTTTTAAAATAGTAGATTAGTTTAATAATATCGTCTCGGTGCCGAAATGATTCCAATTACAAGTAGAACCGGGAGTGGACAAACCAAAACATCAAGATGTTTGTCTAATGTATTTTTGGTTTACTCAACTTTAGATACCGAAGCGAAACCTAAAACAAAATATGTTCAAATTAAAATTCAAGAAATGCAAATACTTGAAGTATCATATATTACAATGTTAAATGTAATCTCATTCATTTGAAGTATATTACTTTAGAGTAATGCTATTAACAATCCATAAAATATCTTTTTACACTTCATTTAGGGAGCGTATTTGATTGAGATTTTATTAGACAATTTTAGAAAGTGAAAGTCTGATGGTATTGGATTGAGACTTTTTAACATGTTAGATAAGTCTGGTGGTATTCGATCAAGACTTTTTAAGATTATTTTTAAATCTTGTGATATTGAATCCAGACTTTTACGAGACATCAAATTGTCTGATGGTATTATATTGAGATCTAAATTTGTATGATTTTATGACAAAATGGATTATCCAAACCTTTTTAATGATATGTATAAATAGTTGGATACAAAAATTGTCTTGCCCCCTCCCACGATACTTGAAAAATCATACTTTCTAGATTTTTCAAGCTCTCAAATCTACTCTGCAAATCTGCTCTGCTATGCAATTGTCTTGCCCTCTGCATTTTCACAAACAACTTACAAAATTTTGTTGTGATCCAATCAAAAGCATCTCATGGCCCATTCGAGCGAGGACCAGCAGCAGCAAGCAGTGATAAAAGAGTGCATGCACAAAAGTTTCTGATTAATTAACTATACACTGGAGACGGAGACAAATTACCAGTCGATGTAAGTTTCTCGACGCCGCCTTGGATCGCCGTCGCCGCAGCGGAGGAGGACTCCTTCGCTACGTGCCACCAACTGAAATCCACAATTCCAGTTTTTTTTTTTTTTAATGTTGATCTTGTTGTACAAATTACCAGTGATGTTGATCTTGTTGGGTTCACTTAATTGAAGTTCTCAATGTCGGTTTAGGCTCCAACAAAGTACCAACAGAATCAGGAATTAATTTATTAAATCACAGTATAATGTTTTTCTTTTAATGAATTATGAACTTTTGTAATGATGTTTCCGGTTCGTTTTGTTTCTTGTTATGCTTCTAGTTTCCATGCCTAACATCATTGAAGGAGGTCAAAGTTTTGTTGTTATTTTTTTTTAATTTTTTACTTTGTTTGATTCGAGAGCTGTTAATGTAAGAGAAGATAGTGAAATTGGGTTGTCTCAACTCACGTATGACTTTCTTTATAAAGTGAAGAAATCATTATTACTAAAGGCATACAGTTGTATGAGGCATATGTTGAGTGATAAAGTGAAATAGTTTTATTATGCAATTATGTTGAGTGATGAATGTGTAAAATGTTTCCTTGTTCTGTGTTTTGAAGTTTGGTTGTCATTTGTTCTTCTGCTATTGAGAAGATTGAAGTTAAAATACACTCTTATTGGATTTTTTTTGCTTTCTTTTTGGTGCAGAAAATGGGTTTCTAAACTATTTTTGGTACATATTTCTTGCTCCAAGAAGGTGGACCTTAGCAGAACTCCAAACTGGTAGAAGAAACTCACTTAAAAGGACAAATCATTGAGCTTATTCATGCTTTCCGATTCATGAGACCGCGGTTCGGTTCGGGTTCCGAACCGCCGGTTCCAGTTCCAAAGGGACGTGGAACCGAAACCGGAACCACCTAGCACCGGTTCCAGTCCGGTTCTACGATTCTGGACGGTTCGGTTTTTTTTTTTATCTACTAACTAAAAAAAATTAATAGACATGTAAATATGTAATGAGGTGAAATTGTAATTTGTAAATGAAGTTTATTAGATAAGCCAAAATTAAAATAAAATAAAAATTTTAAAAAGCTAAAAAACTAAATCAAAAGAAAATAAATATAAACAATTGAATAATTGATAGTTGAGAGAGAATTGAAGAGTATTAGAGAGAAATGGGATAGAAATATAGAATTGAGAGAGAATTGGTGAGGAGAAATGAATGGGAGGGGGGTATTTATAGGAAAAGAAATGAGAAAACAAAAACAAAAACAAAAAAAAATAAAAAATGGGCTGGAACCGGTGGCTCCAGAACCTGAACCGAACCACTGGTTCCAGTCCGGTTTTTTTTTTTAAAGAACCGAACTGGAACCTTAAGCCCACGGTTCCGGTTCCGGTTCCGGTTTTTTACCATGGTTACGGTTCGGCTCCACAGTTCAAACCGAACCGTGGTCATATCTATTCATGAGACTGCCACTCGTACTTCTAAACATCATCACCATTGTAGTAACTAGTAAAGTTGGATTCTAGGTAAAGTTTGACGATGATGATTGTATGAACTCTGAAAACAAACCTCGCCAATGTTACATAGATGATTGTATGAACTACAAACAGAACATTTATAAGTACAAAACACAAATAAACTGCACAAAATCACTCAACAAGAAGAACTGGTTCCACTCCACCAAATTTCACCACCCCATATTTACTCTCCCTTTCCACCAAAACCCATATTGTTTGGGTTTTTTTAGCTCGCTAGTTTGGGTTTCTCGACTCAAGTATGTATGTTAGCTAACAAATTTATAAGGTCCATATTTAAAAAAATATAAAAAATCTTGAAATAAAGTCTAGATAATCCTAATAATCTATAATTAAAGTGCAAATACTCTTTCATAATCCTGAAAGTCTAGTCCATATAATCCTAATAATCTTTAAAATCATACAAATCCATAAAATCTTTACACCCAAAAATTTTATATTAAAATCTCAATCCATTGCACACCCTTAAATTTTTTTTATTACATGACAATTTATCCTAATTAAAATTACCAAAAAGAGCAAATAAATTCTAAATACATTATAAAACAATTTTACTATACTTCAATATTATTTTTTTACAACAAAAAACAAACGATTTTTTTAGGGTTGATTGTTACAGTTTTTTTTTTCATAAAAAAAATAAAAAATAAATAAATAAAACTATAGATCATCACATTTTCGTGACGGGCGACGGCTTGCCACTACTTCGATCTCCAACCCACACACACCGCACAAACACTACCATCTGCATTCTGCAAAACCCCCCAAAAAAAAAAGAAAAAAAAAAGATTAGATAAGAGGGGCAGGGAGAAGGAGAAAGAGATCTGATTAGGCTTTGAAATGGGATTTTGGATCTTGACCTGATGGGATCTTGTTCTTGATCTGAACTTGATTAAAGGAGAGAATTTTTTTATTATCTTTTTTAAATGGATTTAGTTTTTTTTTCTTACGTATAAGGTTATCTTAATTTTTTATAATTTTAAATCAAAATGATATTTTTTAATGAAAAGAAAAAAAATCTTTAAACAAAATGAGTTTTTTAAATTAAAAAAAAAATTAGGTTTTTATGTTGTAGTGTTAAAAAAAAGGGGTTATTTGGTAACAAAATGAAGTATTCTTTGAATTTTTTTAAATTTAAGTTTATAGGATGAAGTGTATTTTGAAAAGGAGGGTGAAAAGATAAAATTTGATTGTAAGGTGAAAATCTCATTACTTTAATATCCTCAAACTGTACAAAATTACATAAAAATTATTGAGACCTCTAAAGCTTCTAATCTCATTAAATATTACTTTCAATCTTAATATTCAAACATTTTTGGGGACTTTTCATCTTTGTTTGGGTATGTGGCAGTTAAAGGAAATTGGTTGTGTCAACTATATTGATTAGATTAATACTATAGAGCTAGGAAAAATTAACCTAAAATTCAACTCAAATGATGTGGTAAATGAGTTATCATCACCACACAAATCATTGGGTGGTGTGGTAAATGATATGGTAATAACAAATCATTTGCTACATCATTTAAATTGGTTTTTGGACTAAATTTTTAGATTGACTAGCATTATTGTATTAATTAAATTGAAAGTCTGATTTTCAATTTTTGTTTTTTTCAGTGGTGTTCTAATATTGTAATTAAATTGAAGGATCGGTTATCCTTGCTGTTGTTTCTTATCTATATTGATTAAATTTCAGCTTAACGTTCTTTTAGGTTCTGATGTCAATCATTTCTTGAAGGAGAACAAAAGACAAGGGTTTGATTGAATTGCCACCAACAACTGTAGAGACATTTTACGTTGAACTTTTTGGAGATGAACGTAATCTATATGATGAGCTGGAAGGAGAAGCCAAGGGTCATGTACATGACTATATCACCGATGGTAGTGTATTGTGCAACTATACAACTGTGCTTAGTATAATCTTACGACTTCGCCAGATCTGTACTAATTTGGCGTTGTGCCCATCAGATGTGACTTGTGAGATCAATACTTCGTTACTTCCTTCTAACAATATTGAAGATAACAATTCAAATTTTTTTATACTTTTCTCTTTCTCACTTTGCTTATGTCACATGTGTCAACTCATCTATTTTTGTCTGTAAGACGGTTCTGATCTTTGCAACATTATTGGATTACTGTTTTGTTTGTGATTAGTAATTAATCTAGTCCAGTCTAATGAAATTCATTTGATTTGTCCTAGATATGTGGACATTTATGGGTTCAGACCCATTAGCTTTTACATTTTTTTTTCTTTGAATTCCTTGAGATTCCTACGAATGATATTAGCCATCTTTCTTTCCTTTTAGCTTGTATGTTACATTTTGTTTGGCATGAAGTTTATTGCTTTCTAAAGTTTCCGACTCTAGGAGCTAATCTGTGAATTTGCAAGTTATATCATGGCCGGGTATCCACCCGACAAGCGTCTTGCGCCTACTAAAACCTTGATTCACACACATATCGAGAAGCGCCCTGATCATATTTCATTGGCTGATCTAGACATCGATCTGCCAATTTATTATTTACTAGATTGATTAAAATTCGAGGTCAACATATATAATAAAGCATACAGTTCTTAGGAGCAGTCAAATCTAGGGATATTGAAAATAAGCATTTAATTTTGATGGGAAAACTCTTCTACATATAGTCATTGATAATAGTGCCGATTAGTTGGCGATTAATCGGCCGGTGACGAGGGGGTGGCGACAGCATCTGTAGCTGGTTGGATGAGTGGTGGGGTGGGGTTTGTGCTTTAGGGATTGATAGAAGAAAAGAATGAAAAGACTAAAGAGGGGCAGTAATTATTTTTATTAAAAAAAATAGAGAGGAGAAGTTTTGGGATTGCATTGTGCTTTAGGTTCGATAAAAGAAAAGAATGAAAACACTAAAGAGGGGCAGTTTTTCTTTTAAAAAAGAAAAAGAAAAAGAAAATTGGGCAGTTTTGGGATTTTGGTCGGTTTAATGAAGCAACAGAAGCTAAAAGGGTCTTTGAAAAAAGAAAAATCCCTAATACCGCCACTATTCTTTTGACCCGCCTCTCCACCGCCAACCCCCCAAACCCGCCGCCTATCCACTGCCGACTAGTCGGCGACTAGCGCCGACCAGTCGGGATCCGCCTAATATGACCTATTTTAGACTTTTCGCCATGGTAGAACGCCGTCTAGATGAATTCCGCCGATTGATCGGCTGATTTGTCCGATTTTTCGAACACTAGTGTGAATTGATGGAATATGTTAAAGATAAAAGAAAATTATTAAAAAAGAAATAAGAGACACAAATATTTGTACGTGAAAAACCCTGTGGCAGGGAAAAACCCACGGTCGTCGTAACGACAGAGAAAGAGAAAATATTCACCATGTAAAAAATTGTTACAATAACTGATGTTGTGCTTATGGTGCCTCTGCATTTCTTTGCTTAATACATGTGTTTAATAGGGATTAAGGTGTTGCCCTAGTCTTTGGTGTGAAAGCAAAGATTATGATTAGGCGAGATCCTAGGAGGATCGTATCTAGGCAAGATTTTTGGTGAATCGAGTCTTCATGCATTTATGACGCAAGAATCTTCATTCCTTGTAGGATTTATCTTCTGAATCTTCGTATTTATTATTTGATTTGTCAACTGCTGGATTGTTGGTAATTGTCTTGCCTAATATAAGACCGCATTTTGTGGAAGACATGTTGGAGTCCAGTTTGGCAATGATATTGAGGGTATCTTCTATTTTTTAATAGGTGGCGAGCTATTGTCAATTCGCCATAAAGGGCTGCTTATGTGAACTGGTTTCTTTGACATGCGAATTGCTCTTCGCTTCCCAAATCGTCGTTGCCACACGTGGCTTGTCGAGCTAACATGGTCTGATGTTGTAAAGATTTAATTCCATGAACTCCGGGCTCTATGCTGACGTGTCAGGTTAAATAAAATTACCCCAAACAATACCCCCTAAATCTGCAAAGAGGATTGTTGACGAGCTGCTACTTTTGGCGAGCTGGCAACTCTTCGAAATGGATTTATTAAGATCTTGCATTTAATGCTGCATTAATCGGCCGTCTTGTGATCTAAATAACTGCACTTTATTGCTAACCCTTCAAACATTCGAAATGATAGACTAACACCATTTCATTACCCAATTGATATGATGCCCCCAACCCATTCATGTTTCGTGATTTGACAAACTCTTGGAGGCTTTCCATACCCCGCTAAAGGGATTTGGGGGAGTGGAGGTCCTAGCCTGCAGACTTGTGAAGCTTCCAGTCAAATAAGAAAAGACCCTTACTGCACTACAACTTTGCTCCATTTTGTGATAGTAGACCTACCCCACTAGCCATACACTGCACTACTGGGAAGACCTTTTTCCTAATAAAATCCAAGAGTTACGGCAACGTACTGTCTCAAGGTTGAATTCCCAACTGAATGTGGCGTGCGTAAGATCAGGGACGACCAAGAAACAGCTAGAAGGAAAAATTTGTCCATATTCAAATACCGTGAGATACCAGACCCACGAGAAGTGTGGGAAAAGTAACCGATGAAAGAAGGCTAAGATCAGCTAGAAGAGGAATTCTGCAAGAAACAAGGGTGTCACCGTGCACAAAACCATCACCCATTTCTATTTTTTTTTCGCTTTTTATTTTAGTTTTTCTGAATATGTGTCATTGTCCCACACCTGATTCTCCTCGAGGAATTGGGTCCCAAATATCACCGATAATTAATTAAATAAAGCTTCTTGCATATTAAACAATTTTAATTTCAATCTCATAAACAAGGCAGAAAGATGACTCAAACCTCTAGCCAATACAACATGAATGTCTTCCAGCAAATCAAGCTCAAAGAGCCTAGCAAGGCAACAACCTCGCCTCAACTACCCATGTATCAGCTCCAAGCGATCACAATACCTCGCCATGTTAAAAACTGAGCAGTATCCAAGATAACACGTGCGAGAAGAGTTAAATAATGGGACTTACCTTGGGATAAAATGTTGTCGACCTCATTCGACCACCTCGCCACGTTGAAGACTAGACAGAACCCAGGATAACACGTGCGAGTAGCGTTAAACACTGGGACTTACCTCTGGATAAGGCTCTGTCGACCTCGTTCGGCCACCTCACCAGGTTAAAGACTGGATAACACCCAGGATAACACGTGCGAGTAGCATTAAACACTGGGACTTACCCTAAGTAAAGTGCTACTGACCTAATATGTGCGAACAACCATCAGTAATCCGACTACCTTGCTGCGTTAAAGATTAGGCAGCACCCAAGATAACACACACGAGTTCACGTTAAAACTAGGCAACACCGAGGATAACACGCCCAAATTCAGTAAAGCATTAAAGATTGGGAAGCACCCAGGATAAAACCTGCAAATAGCTTTAAATACTAGAACTTACCGCGGGATAAAGCAATGTCTACCTAGTTCGGCCTCTTCGCTGCATCAGAGATTGTTCAACCTTCAAGATGACACCAACACATAAGCAAAAGCAAGCATTTGAGCCTCTTTCAAAGGGAACAAGCAGCCGACCTCACTCAACTTTAAAGGCCCAAGCAACATGCTAGGCTCTCCAACGAGGATGGATAAGAGAATATACACAAAAAGATTACATAGAACATCAAAAGTTCATGAAGCAGCAGAATGCGAAGAAGAAGCATAACACAGTAGAAAATATGAAAAAAATTTTCTAATTCAATATGGAAACACAAATTACAAAAATAAAAGTCTACACAAGCTAATATTGCCCCGTAGGCACCCCTTTCGGCAAATGCACAGAGTTATCACCCCTAACAGGAAAGCTAGCAAGCATATTGATAGGCCTTGTGTCTACTAGCTGTTTGCCATCTTCCCCCCTCACTATCAAAAAGCACGTAGTGATACTCAACAGGAGGGCTCATGTCAAATTCCTCCAAAAAAAAAAGTGCCTTCATTTTGGGCATAACATGTTGGGGTAGCAGACCCGCCAACCAATCTCTAAATGCATCGGTAACGGGTCCACACGAGCTTGATGGCAATGAGCTCGCCAATTCTTCTATTGATCTTTGATGGAACTTAGGGTTTTTATCCATTCTTCTTCCATGAAGCCCTTGAAAGCGGTTGACCGCCTTCTCTATAGCTTGTTTATTGGCTGAGTAAAAATCATGGACCACCTTCATGCAGTTATAGTATTCACGATACATGAAGGCATTGAAGACATGAGGTCGCTTATATCGTTCCACTACCCTAAGCTCTAACTCCCATATCACCTGCAGGAAGGCATTATTTTAGCCAGAGCACCGTTCCCACAACCTTTGGGCCTCATTTTCACCATCTTGATCATGTAGTTCAACACCGCATCGAGAATCAACTTACATCTCCAATAAAGATGTCACATTGGCGAGCTCACCTTTAGAATTGATCTTCTTATCATATAGTTGAGCAACCCGGGACTTAAAATTAGCAATTCGCGAGGCGAAGGATGCTTTCTCCTCCATATGAGAAATCAGCTCTGGCATGACCTATAAAAAAAGTAAAGTGAGAACCAAAATCTCACAGTGATGAGCAGAATAAGACAGAGGGTTCTTACCATGGAAAAAATGTTAAAATAACATTCAATCCTTTGGGAAGAAGAACTAGTGAACCACCATTCAATTCCTGGCTGGAGCCCATATCCTTAAAAAGCATGAGGTCGTCGGAAAACGTAACGACTAAATCCTCCACCGAAATGGGGGCGTCACGCTCAAACAGTTTTCCCCCACTCGCTGCTCTAGCAGATTCTCTAAAGAAGTGGGGTGTCCCGCTGTCCCTTCGAGCTCACGAGTAGCCACCTAAACAAAAGTCGCCAGGGGGTCAGTAGAGGTGGAATTCCCCAGACTGAGACATTTCCTTCAGCTAGGCCAATCTTCTCCCCACTCTTTCTCTAAGAGAAGGACGCCCAGTAGCTTGACTAATTCGTAAAGGCTCCAAATGGGCCAAACTTGCATAAGGGACACTCCATCTCTTTCCCATTTTAGCCTGATGTCCAGTTACGGACACAGAAACCAAGTCGCACCTCTCATTCTCCTCCTTACTACAAAGCGAATCAACAACAGAAGCAGATAAACCCTCGTGATCTGAGGAAGCTAAGTAAGTAGAAGAACTTCGTTTCTTTTTCTTTTTCCTCTCATCTTGCTCAAGGGCAACTAGTTTTCCAAATGAGTCACTTACATTAGTAGGACGAGAAGGTGTGGTCGCACCAGCCTTAAAAGACCTGCTTCTTTTCTTTGATAGGGTTCTAACCTCGACAGATATCTTAGAACCCTCAGGAAATGTTTTATTCCTTTCTTCCTGATATTTTGTTACGTAAGCGAGCTCTCCGCAAATTGGTTTCTCATAATACATCAAAAAGAAGGAAAGGCACAAAAGACCCTATCAACACACAAGAAAACATGACAGAATTATAAAATAGTGAGGTTGTAAGAGACTTATATCGGGGGTGATCATCAAGAAGCCCGAAAATAATCCCAAAAGAATAGATTCCTCAAACAAGCCGGAGGTGCTCTTTTCGCTTAATGGGCGAACAAATATATTATGATGAAATTCCATGCAAGCACGGTTCCTCAGTCTCCTGCCATAGAAAAACCAATTATTCGTCCAAAATGTGTTCGAAGTGGGGAACCTATACAAAAACCCCTTTTTATCTGAGGTAGTTCCTACCTCGATCAACTTCGTGCGGAAACAGTTTTTATGCCCCAACTGAAGTCAAGAAATAGGTCCCTCTATTAGAACCTTTGAGAACAAAAATATGCTTGACCTCACGGAACGATGGCACAGGTTCATTATTGGTCGATCACAATGACCATAAACTCAATAAATGTCGATACCCATTAGGCTCTAGTTGCGCCGGAGAAATCTTTGCATCGTAGAGAAATATGGCAATATACGGTTGAATAGACAGGGTTACTCCTGAAGCAAACATGGACCCGTAGAAGGCCACCGCACCCTCTAGTGAATTCCAGGCGGCACGACCCTCTAAAAGTATAAGCTCTACACACTCCAGGATTTCATGCTTGCGGTATTCGTCCAAAGCGGATGAGTCCACCACGTTGGTTTCATAGTCGAAAGCAGGGGGATCCCTTAGGGAAAATCGCATCTGGTTTACCTTGTGTTCCTCGACATCAGAGTTCGCCACCGTTCCTAATCACCCAGTTTCGATGATTTCTCAATTCTAGTCATGGAAAATGAAAAAGAATGACTGAAAGTAAAAAATGCAGAAAATAGGCAAGGAATGAAGAATGTCACTGACGAAGAATGAAGCGAACAACTGGATTGCAAGTAGACTTAGGGAGAAGATGATGCGAGGAAGCAAAAGGTCCCTCAACTTATAAACTTTGAAATAGATGCATAAACGATGAGGCAATTAATCGTTTCGAAATCAGTACGTTTCGTTTTTTGAAACACATAAGAACCAAGAGTTTGTCAAATCACGAAACATGATGACGCATCAATAATGGGTAGGAGCGTCACATCATTGCGCAATGAAAGGGTGTCAGTCCATCATTTCGAATGTTTGAAGGGTTAGTAATAAAGCGCAGTTATTTAGGTCACAAGATGACCCATTAATACAGCATTAAATGCAAGGTCTTAATAAATCCACTTCAGAGAGCTGTCAGCGTGTCAACAACCCTCCTCACAGATTTAGGGGGTATTTTTTGGGTAATTTTATTTGACCTGACACGTAAGCTCATAACACATAGTTCATGGAATCAAATCTCCACAACGTCAGGTCATGTCAGCTCGACAAGCCACGTGTAGCAACAGTGAGCTGGGAAGCAAAGAGCAAGTCACATATCAAAGAAACTAGTTCGCCAAGCATCCCCAAATGGCGAATCGGCAAGAGCTCGCCACCTACAACGCAAATAGAAGAGACTCTCAATATCATAGCCAAATTGGACTCCAACATGCCTTCCACAAAATGCAGTATTATATTAGGAAAAACAAATAATAAATACGAAGATTCAGAAGATAATTCCTGCAAGGAATGAAGATCCTTGCATCATAAATGCACGAAGACTCGATTCACCAAAAATCTCGCCTAGATACGATCCTACTAGGATCTCGTCTAATCATAATCTTTGCTTGCACACTAAGGACTAGGGCAGCACCCTAACCCATATATAAATACATGTATCAAGCAAAGAAAGGCAGAGGCAACATAAGCACAACATCACTTATTGTAACCATTTTTTACATAGTGAATATTTTCTTTTTCTCTATCGTTACGACGACCGTGGTTTTTTCCCTGCCATAGGGTTTTCCACATACAAATATAGTGTCTCTTATTGCTTTTTTATACTTTTCTTTTATCTATTACATATTCCATCAATACACACACATATTAGAGAGGTGTCCTGATCGCATTTCATTAGTTGATTCAAACGTCGATCTACCAACTTGTTGTTGACTAGATTGACCAAAAATCAACGTAAACAATTATAATTACTTATTTGTTGTTATACATATTGAAATAAAACAATATAGATTTTACTTTCAAGTTATAAAGGTGAACATTTAGGGAAAACTTTTATATAAATAAATAGCATAACATGTTTAGATTACGACCAACGATTGAGTAATGGAGAAGTTGCCTTTTGATCGAATTCGGATTTTTTTTTATGTATTTTTAGTTGTTAATTGATTTGGTGTTATGAATAATGTGGATTTACTCCACTTGCACAACCATGCACCACCGCCTAAAACTTGACCCCACTTGATCCATCCATCTTTTCACTTTGTCTTCAGCATCATTTCAAGAGCAAGTGATACAAACAGTGGTGTCGGTTTTTGCTCACTATATATATATATATATATATATATAAAGCTCTCACTTGAAATCTATACACGAAACATATATGTTCTCACTCTGATCTCTCGTCTCTGTTTCATTATTTGATAATGTTATATCTCTCATCTCTGTTTCTATATTTGTTAATGATATATCTCTCGTCTGTGTTTCTTTATTTGTTTCATTGTTATTTATTTATTTACAACACATTATCAGTACGATTGCATGTAAATAAAAATGATCCGCTGATGGGTGATTTACTTACATCTCAACATTTTGGTTCTATATACAGTTCCGTATAACAAGATGGTTTATACCGTCAATGGAATCCATATATATAGTTCTGGATTTGTTTATTTATACTCATTTATGTTTATGCACATATCAGGTGAACTCATGTCCCTGAAATTGTTTATTTTTATACACATATAATGTGAACTCATGTCCCTGAAATTCTTATTTTTATGCACAAATCAGGTGAACTCATATCCCTGAAATCATTTATTTTTATGCACATATCATGCGATCTTAGCCTCCTGGAACTGTTTAATTATACACAATATATAAGACTGGTTGCAGCTGTGTCGACAGAGACTGGCTACGGCTCTGTCGACAAAACCGATTATAGTTTTGGATTTAATTATTTATGCTATTTAAATATCCGCATTTAATTCTCAATATATAAGACTGATTGTGGCTGTGTCGATAGAGACTGGCTACGACTGTGTTGATATAACATATTATAGTTCTGGATTTATTTATTATGCCGTTAAAAATTCGTATTTATTTTTATACAATATATGAGACTGGTTTATGATGTGTTTCCATAACCTATAGTTCTGGAATTATTTATTACGTTATTTCAATATTCGTATTATTTAATTATACGCAATATATGAGATCGGCCAAACCGACTAAACAGAACTTAAAATTTTCTGAATTTATGATATTTAAGTTGGCACGGTTTTGAAAAACTATGAGAACCTAGAGTTCTGGATCCAGTGTTATATATATGAATGTCATACTTCATTCTTTGGAACCTAGGGTTTCAAATCCATTCAGAATATGAATTTTTTGAATTTTATATATGAACTTACAGTTCATGGTCGAACCGGAAGTTCGAAAAATCAATATGACCCATGATTTTGTTTTATTTCATATATATATATATATATATATATATATATATATGAAGTGATATGTTTACATATCATTCATTTGAGAAAAATGATCTACACATCCAATAGGATGTTGTGAGTATCATAAAAGGGATTTAAATTCCTAGCATATCATTCTTTCAAGAAAAATGATCTACACATCCAGTAGGATGTTGTAAGTATCATAAAAAGGATTTAAGATCATAATGTATAATGAAATTAGAAATAATATTTTATCCATTTCATACACATCCAACAGGACGTTGTGAGTATCATAAAAAGGATTTAAGATCCTAACTTATAATAAAATTGGAAATAATATTTTATTCATTTCATACACATCCAACAGGATGTCGTGAATATCATAAAAGGATTTAAGATCCTAACATCATGTATAATGAAATTGGAAATAATTTATCAAATTTCATACATACTAGAAAAGAGAGAAGAAAAAGAGGTATGTGTGCAAAAATTGTGTGAAGAACACCACTGCATAATCTTGATCAAACATGGATATCTCATTCGTCTGAGATCAGTTTGGGCTGAAATTTAGTCAGCATGTTCTATTCTTGTAGTTCTTAAATCTCGAGAGTTGGATTATCAATCGGAATTCCCTGTGGTGAGTTCTACAGTTCCGAACAGGGCTGGACAGAAAACAGGGGAGGAAATTCCAATATTGCACAGGTTTCATCAATGGGAAATATCTCTTTGATCTGTGGTCCGATCAGGTTGAATTTTGGTCAGAATGTTCTTCACCCATGGTTCTACAATATTATCGGTTAGATTGTTGGTCGGAAGTTTCTTCAGAGAGATATACACATCGAATAGAGTATCCAAAATTAAAAGAGAAAAGGTTTATAGAATAAACCTATTAAAAAGAGGAATTATTATCGTATCAGATAAGATATAAAATGACATTACACCTATTGTCCATACAATTTTCAGAAGGGAAATATATATATCTTACCGAGAGTGCAACAACTCATACAGTTCTGCGGTGCCAAAAATATTTTATGAATTTGACTTTACTCAGTGCAAAATGTTAATATTAATATTGTATCAGGTCCAACAGATCTGATAGAAAGCTCTGGAAGAGCCACAATGTTGTTGTCAAAACAATACTAAATTATGTATCATGTCCAACGGATCTGATAGATAGAAACTCAGGAAGAGCCACGATATTGTTATCAAACAATACTAACTCATGTATCAGTAATACTTGATATTATTCAAGCATAACATAAAGAAATATGTTTAATTCAAATGCATATAAGGTTAATACCAAATTAGATCTAGAGGATCTGATTAAAGGCTCTAGAAGAGCCACAATCTTATTACCAGATGGTATTAAATTGTACATCAATGATAATTTATATCATACAAGCAGAACATAAAAAAATATGCTCATATCAAAGATATATAACTTTTGAATGTCATATTGAGTGTTGAATATCTGTGCATGATTCAGGCTAGAAACTCATTATAGAAAAGTTGTGTGCTTTATCATTTGGATTATATTACTAATTAAAAAATGGATGTATATGGATATATTCATCCACCAAAATGAACCCTTTCATTATTTCAATGTACTGGTTGATGCTCGGTCAGATGGTCACATGTGTGCTTATTATCAACACTTAATGTTGCCTTTGGAAGATTACTTGCACAGATTATCAGGCTTCGAGCACATTTTCTCGATTATCTAATTAAGTCAATACGCCTTGATAATGCTGGTGAATTTACTTCCAAGGCATTCGATGAATATGGCAAAGTGGTTGGCATCGATATTCAACATCTAGTTTTCACATGTACTCATAATCATAATGGATCAGTGGAATTACTTATCAAATGTCTCCAGTTGGAAATGATGGTCAACATCTAGTTTTCATATGTACTCATAATGAGAATGGATCAGCAGAATCACTCATCAAACATCTCCAGGTAATTACAAGAGCATTATTATTTCGATACAGTTACAAATTTTTACATTGGGACATTCTATATAACATGTTGTTGCATTCATCTATGACCATTACTTATCATTATTATTTACCATTACAACTTGTAATTGGTCATTGACTTACTCACGTATTTAAGATATTTGATTGTGTTGTATATCTTTTCATTGCATCTTTAGAATGATCTAAGATAACACGTCCATATCATTCTGAGACTAATATTGATTTTGATGAATCTTCTATTAGATCGTTTAAACTTCTGATAGTTTATACGCACAATATGCATATTATTATATTGATTAATTTTCAAATAGAAAGTTTCCCTAGAAGAGAAGAGTAAATGAAAAGTTACTCTTATACAAAATGGAGATAGCAGTTCGGTTCACTATATATAAATGATAATTATGATATTCATAATATCAATAATTGTAAATAAAAGGCACGACTAGCATACATGAAAAGAAGCAATTCAAGAAGAATTGACTTCATAACCCGAATATAAAGTGTTAAGACCAATAGTACTCCAGACACCTGGAGATGTCAAACTAATTGGATACTAATGTGATCTTTACATGGAAATGTAATGAGAAAAACGAGATCATGAGATATGAGTCGTGACTGGTAGTACAAGTTTTCTTATAGAAACTTGGTATCCACTACTGATGAATACAATTACGTTCCGAATTTTTGATAAATTTGGCTGCTTTTGAAAGGCTTGAAATGCGTCTTCTAGACGTAATTTATCTATATGATTCACTCAGTACAGATATGTATAATCCCTAAAGGATTTAAAATGCTAGAAGCATGTAAATTGAGATCTCGTAATCTGTATTTGATGAACATGCAAAAATCCTTATATAGATTAAAAACAATATGAATGGATGTGGTATAACGTCTCAGTTAATATCCGATAAGATAAGGATATAATAATCATATTTAATACTCATGTGTCTTCATAAAGAAATGAGAAAGAAATATTGTCTCGACCTGAAGATCGAACATAGATCAAATGGAATGTTTGTTCATCAATCAGAATATGTTGAAAAGATTCTGAAAAGATTCATATGGATATTACTCCATAAAGCAATGTCTTTGCTTATACTCCCTCCAAATATTTATAACGTTATTTCATTTCATGAAATAAACATCTGCTATGAGTCATTTTTAGCAATCCAGAAGATTGCTTCAAAAGAACTTTCATCAGAAGGAGCATCCCATCAAGAAGAGCATATCAAATGAGGTATATTAGTTATTTTGGGGCATATGTGTATTGTATTCTTTTTCCTTTCGATTAGGTTTTTGTCTCATTGGGTTTTTCCTGACAAGATTTTACTGAGACAATTCTCTAAGCACACCCAAAAATCGTTTGATCCATAAAAGATCATCACAAATATTACTTTAATCCGACAAATCAATGAATATCTTTGCTGAGGTTTTTTATCTCCAGTGGATTTTTCCTAACAAAGTATAAATGTGAAAAATGTTTTAAAGGAAATAATAATTCTGGACATATGTGCATTATACTTTTTTTCCTTTGATCAGATTTTATCCCACTGGGTTTTTCTGACAAGGTTTTTAATGAGATAGTTTTTTGAGAACGTCCAAATACCACAAGATCAAGAAGATCATTGTATATATTTTTTACCGAGGTTTTTATCTCATTGGGTTTTACCTAGAAAACTGAAATACAAGTGACGGAAATCCAAAGAAGAGCATTATGAATAGGGGTATTATCACTAAAGTCCCTACTTTTTCACGAATTGTCACATTTTTAAACGTCTTTGTCATATTAGTCACTTTAGTCCCTTGTTTTTTCAAAATACATCACTTTAGTCCATTTGACCAAAAACTAACGGTCTACTATAACACAATGTGTAAAAATACAAATTTACCCTTATTGTTATTTTTTAATTTTTTTTTTCTTTTAATCCCTCTAGTTTCAATAATAGCTGGTCAGCCTCTGGAAAAAATTAAAATGTCTTCATCATGGTTTGAACCAATATTGAGCTACAATAACTCATTGTTGAAGATTTGTTGAATTAAATTTATATATATATATATATATAGTTATATAATTTGTTTAAACTAATTTAAATCAATTTATATAATTTAAAATAAACTCATATATATAATTTAAAAGAATGATGCTATACAACCCAAATAATTAACCCAAATTTCAATCCAAAAGATATGGCAAGTGAGTTGTCATCACCATACATAACATGTGATGATGTGATTAATAAAAAATCACTTGACACATCATTTGGGTTGAAATTTTAACTAAATTTTTGGGTTGTCTAACATTACTGAATTTAAAATAAATTCATATTTAATAATAATATATAAAAACATATTTATAAAAGTGAAAAAGAAAATAACAAAACAAAAATAAACTAAGAAAATCCAAAAAATCAAAGCTCATAAATTTTTTTTACTTTCTTTTTTGGATTTTTTTCCTTTTCAAAAAATATATCATTTTAATTTGATTAAAAAAATCCAGAAAATCAAAGCCCATAAATTGAAAAGGGAAAAAATCAACAACAAAAAAAGAAAAATAATAATAATAATTTACTTTTTTTCCTTTATTTCCTTCTGTTTTGTTATTTTCTTTTTCTTTTTCATAAATGTTTGTATATACTATTATTATATATAAGTTTATTTTATATTATATAAATATGAGTTTATTATTAATTTTCTTTTTCTTTTTTCGTTGTTGATTTTTTTTCCTCTTTCAATTTATGGGCTTTGATTTTCTTGATTTTTTTTTATCAAATTGAAATAATATACTTTTTGAAAAGGAAAAAAATCCAAAAAAAAAAAGAAAGAAAAAAACATTTACGGGTTTTTATTTTTTGGATTTTCAAGATTTCCTTTTGTTTTGTTATTTTCTTATTCATTTTCATAAATATATTTTTATATATTATTATTATTAAATATGAATTTATTTTAAATTATATATAAGTTTATTTTAAATTATATAAATAGATTTAAATTAGTTTTAACAAATTATATAACCATATATATACATTTAAATCAATAAATCTTCAACAATCAGTTAATGTAGCTTAGTTGGTTAGAGCATGTGTCTTTCAACCTTGGTTCGAACTATGTATTTTGAAAAAACAAGGGATTAAAGTGACTAATATGACAAAGACGTTTAAAAATATGACAATTCGTGAAAAATATGAGACTTTAATGATAATACCCCTTATGAATAATGTGTATTTACTCCACTTACATAGCCATGCACCACCATCTAAAACTTGACCCCACTTGATCCATCAATCTCTTCACTTTGTCTTCGTTATCATTTCAAGAGTAAGTGATGCAAAACAGTGGTGTCGGTTTTATATATATGTGTGCGCACGCTCTCTCTTGTAACGAAATACTTTGAATATCAATATAAAGTTGAAGCTCTCACTTGAACTCTATATACAAAACATATATGTTCTCACTCTCATCTCTCGTCTCTGTTTCTTTATTCGATAATGTTATATCTCTCGTCTCTATTTATTTATTTGTTTCATTATTATTTATTTATTTACGACAGTTAGGTTGTTTTTAAGGGAAGCTGTATTATTATTTGCTTACCTAAACCGATTGGCTGTTTTTGACTTTGAATGGAAATTTAAGATATATAATGTCTTCAGCAGGAAACTATTATTTTAAAAATTTTGAATAATTCAAATGTATTTGAACTAAATAGTTCATTGACTGTGCCTTGTTTCAAGCTTAAACCATGGTCATTTGGCTCTAAACACAACGCCCATGCAAGGAGACAACTTATTTCAAACGTTTGACTTTTCTAATGTCAGCAGCACCCACTCATAACTGTCATGAAGGTTGGTCTTGCATAGAATGGTCTCGATCTCCCATGTTACGTGTACCCAATTAAAATGCGTCATGTGATGAAACGATTAAATTAATATACAATTAAGAGTAATATTGATTATGTGACATGGTATTATATATGCACGTTGATCATAAAATTCACGGTGTATGGTCAATTTAGTTGATCAATGGTAGTTTGTCATATGCAACTCATTAAAATCTTAAATGTTCTTCAAATCTCAATCACAAATTATGAATCATGTTTCATTCTATGATTCATGAGATTACAGAATGAAATAGATAATTAAACATGAGCATAACCTTTCAAATAATATTGTGCCAATATAATGTTATCGAGATTAATACTATACAACCATAGTATCAAGATTGTTTTTTTCCTTTTCCGGTTCTTCTATTATGTGCTTCAACGACTCATGTTAATGATTACTGTTTATAATTCAATAAGTGTACAAAAAAAAAACATATATGAAAGGTACGGATATTGACACTCATATTTATAAGTACACTTAAGTCTAAAATTTAAAACTAAAATATTACTATGGACAATTATCTTAATGCCAATAATACCCTTATTTAAATGAATATGTTCATTTTAATACATTTTATTTATAAATACTCTTAACTTATTAACACATTCGATTTCATAAATGATAAATTCTTAAGTTTTTCAGGTTCAAAAACACAAAATTAATCTGTTGATATAATACAAGGGTTGATATTGTAAATGCTTGAGAACTCAGTAAGCAAAAAAAAAAAACCAAGCAATGAAGAAATGAAGTTCTTTGAAAAGAAACAGAGTTCTTCTAAGTTTTTGATTAAAAATATATATATAAAATCAAAAGCTTAATATAATTTTTTTTTTAACAGCTAGCTTTATTCATATAAAAACAACAACAAACCAAAAACTCCAAGCCACACAGCTAACTGAAAACAGAGCAACAGAAGGGAAAGCAAAAACAGCCACACTCGACCACAAACACCACCAACAACAGGCAACAACAGACAAAAAGAGCCAAACCCAAACAGAGTAAGAACCAAAGAAGAGAACATACACGCACAGAACCCCAAACACAAAACCAAACCGCACAACAAAAACACTTACACTTTGTTTGGTAAGAGAGAAAAATAGAGGGAGGGAGAGGGTAGGAAGGAGAGAGATGGGAGGAGAGCTCCAATCCCTTGTTTGGTTGGAGAGAAAAGAGAGGGGAGAGGAGAAGAGGAGGGAGCTCTTCTCCTTTTGGGCCCACCAAAACCAATCCCTCCAATTATGGAGGATGAGAGAGGGGAGGAAAAATTGGACAGAAATTATAATAATGCCCTCCAATTTTTTATTAACCTCCAATTTATTAAAGGGCAATATAGTAATTTTATAAATTATATACCAATCCATCCATTCAACCCTCTTTTCAATACCAAACAACATGAAGGATATATGTTATCCTCTCCATCTCCCCTACTCTCTCTCCCCCTTAATTCATCCATCCATCCTACTATCTCTCCCTTGTACCAAATATAGCCTAAGGATCACCTCACTCAATGAAGTTCACATCAATTTTAAACAAACAAAAAAATCTTTTCGGCACCACCTTCAAAAATCTCAAGATTATATATATATATATATATATATATATATATATATATATTAGTTTTTCTATTGCCAGTTCGAACTGATATAAGATATATCAGTTCCTTACATGTGGGCCATCGAATTTAAAAGATGCTTTGATAAATGCAAGCAGCCAGGGACGTAACCATGATTCATCGCTATGGGGGGCTAGAATAGATCTTCTTAATAAGCCTTTACGGAATGAAGAAATTTTAATAATTGAAAAATAAATATGCACCTAGTAGTTAACAAGGTAAATTTGAAATAATAATGTATACATCTTAAAATATACATTTTCGGTGTACAGCTACTAATAATGTACCAAAGAAATTTTTGAAAAGTTTTAACGTAACTTTAACAAGGTAAGATTGAAATAAATTTAGAGGAGATGAGATTGGTCTGGTGGTATAACCCTCGCACCTACACCACGAGGTTGTCGGTTCGAGTCTTCCATCCTGGAAAAAAACCCCGAAGTTATGCAATACTTCAAAAAAAAATTGAAATAAATTCCTCATTTGTTAGCTCATGCTAAACCAAAACAACATCAACAAGATTTGTACTAAAAAATATTTATATCAATATTTTGTAATTTTGAAAATAGATTAACCCTAAAAATTTATAAACAAAAATTATAATAACCCTAAAATTTAAAAAATAAAATAAAATATTTAAATCTCTATAATTCACAAAACGATAGATTAGATTAACAATAAAATTTCAAAATAAAATAAATTAATAAAATATATATAATTCATTAAAATATACCTAATTTGACAACCAAACTTTTTTGGATAAAGAGTTTAAGCTAAATTTAGAGAATGTGAGAGAGTGGTTAATAAAAAAGTTTTTTTTTTATTTGAAGTGGTGGGAGTGAGTAAAAAAAAAAATTTTAAAGATGGGCCAAGCCCACCCTAGCCCCTGTTATGGTCCGTCCCTGCAAGCAACCAAGTTAAATCATGTAAATCCAATGGCTCATATGTAAGAAATATATCTTATATCGGTTCGAACTGACAATAGAAAAATTGTATATATATATATATATATATATATATATATATATGATATCTCTTGCGTATTATGCTATTTAACAAAAAAAGCTCAGGATATGACTCTGTGCTAATTATTTCTTAATTAGGGTTATCATCAAAATTAGGGTTTATTATAAGTTTTTTTTTAATAAAGCAATATAGTCTAATTAATGGGTGTACATAGCATTTGATTTATTTTTAATTAAATTAATTTGTTTTTATTGGTAAATTTTTATTGGGATACTTTTGTAGTTAATTTTTTTATTAAATTATGAGTGTGCTTATCATATTTATGGGTGTCAATAACGGCACCCATATATTAATTTATGCACAATTTTCATTGTTTTAAAAGAATAAATATGAATATTCTATTTATATTTAAATCCTTAATATGTATTCTTAGAACACATTAAATAATTTTTATTCAACTTTAATTTAGCACAAGCATTAATTTCCGATGAGAAATACTTCCCAATAACTTAGGGGCTAATTGAATTTCCTCCCTGTCTTATTGATTTTTACAATTTGATTTCAAAGAAAGTCAAGTTTCCCAAAGAAAGGAGGATTTTCAATTTAATCTTTAAATTGTTGTTATATATATATACCACTAGGAAGGGCAATGACTCGAGTGAATCTGAGACATTGCGATGTTGAGTGAGCATTTTTACCACCGAGTCGCATTATGCCGTGGTTTAACTTATTTTTCATGTTTTAACTTATTTGGTATTTATAATTTCAAAAATACATCAAAATAGTCTCTACAACAAAAGTTTTAAGAGTAAAATCTAACGTAAACAGGAAAAAAAAAACTATTTCACTCTTAGAACGGTTTATATATTTATTGTTTGCCCTTTCATTTTTATTTTTTAAGTTTTCAATTTCTTTTTATTTGGTTTGGAAGCCAACATTTTTTAATATTTCATTATTTGTTAAACATTTAATTTTTTTTAAGTTGAAAATATATATTTCAAAATTTTGTAATATTTTAAATAATTTAATAATATATAATTAGATTGTTTTATTCGAATGTATTATTTGTGTATTTTGGGGGTTTTTTAAAAATATGTTTTGAATTTTTCGTTATCTTAAGAGGACAATACCCTTGATGTTATTAATTTTTACTAATGTAAGACTAAGGAAAGAACGCATTATAGGGGTTTGCTGTAGATCAGATCCATTGAATTCTAAGATCCAATCTGATTCGATTGGATCGAATAAATAAAGATCCGATCAAATCTTATAGCAGAATCGTATCTGATCCAATCAAATTAAAATTAGATCTGACCATATCTGATTTAATTGTAAAATAATTAAATATGATCTAATCTAACCCAATGGATCAGATTCATATAAAACATTTCTTAGAGCATCTCTAATGCAAGAGTGACTTGTGAAGAAAAAAAAGATGTCACATAGGATAAATAGACAATCTATTAAAAAATGAATCTCCAATGCAGTTGTACATATTCAATCTCACACTGATGTAGTAAAACAAAATATTAGACATTGTCAACAGACCGTCTACTTTCAGACGGCCTGTTGCACAGCTATTTTTTTAATTGATTCAGCAAGTATTTAAGATTGTTATTAATTTTTCATATATTTGGTAAGGAAATAAAATAAAAAAGAAAAAAGGAAAGAAAAAAATTGGACACGTCATTAAAAATAAATGTGTTTTAAAAAGAAACATAGGAGACCACATTTTGAGTTGATTGTCTATCAAGTCTATCTTTATCCCACATAAGAAGCAAGTTTGTTGATATTGTTGTCATGTCAACGATTTTTGGTATGCAAGCTACTTTTGTATTGGAGATACTCTTAATGTAGAAAAGTTAAAACATTCCTAAAATTAACAAAATCAAATTATTAATCCATACGGTACTTCAAATAAAATTAACAAACTAATAGTTAACATAAAAAATAATTCATAATTATACACCTTAAAATTTAAAAAATCTAACAATTATAAACATAAACATAATTTACAAACACAAACATAAGTAAAATCATCTAAGAGTTTAAAATAAAAATATAGTCATTGTCATAAGAAAATACAATAGCACTCGAAATTGGGTCAATGTTTATCTATATTGGACAAAATAAATTGTCCAAAAATAAATTATACCTTATACTTTGGCGGATTGGAAAATTTCCATGTGGAAATTCAAGATTCGATCTGATTCAATAGATTTTAGAATATAATATCCAATCATATTTTCAAATCCAATCCAATCCAATGGATTGAATCGGATCCTATTTAATTGGATTAAATCCTACATACCCTTAGAACTCTATTGATGTAATTATAGAACTTTAGGGACCAAAGTGAAAAAGTAAATAAAAAAGTGATATTATATAATAATTTAAGGAAAATTGAAACTCCCCAAGATGATTATTGATTAATAATGTACGTGGGTAATTGGGAATAATGAGATGTACACGTGGCAGAAAACAAGAGCCATTTGAAATTGTTTTCGCATTTCACAATCAGTGTCTGGGTGAGTCACGCTCGAATATCTGATTCTGGTCCGGTGAGATTAGGATATCACGTGTTCTCCTACATCCACTCAATTCTTAAAACGTGTCAAATAAATTATCTCAACGTGTTCCACGTCTAATTATCAAAACATTTAAACAAACACATGTAATTCTTATTCATTTTGTACGAAGGGTCAAGTTAAATTAACTTAATTTTGTGATTTAAAATTTTGATTTCAATATCTCAATCATTCATGTGTTCTTAATCCGATGGTTGAGATTTAAATACATCTAACTCTTGAATTAAAATCACATTAGTGATTAAGATGTTGAAATCAAAATTTTAAATCGTAAATTTAAGTTCTTTTAGCATAACCCTTGTATTACATATAGCTTCAAATCTTAATCGAAAACACATAAATTTCTTTTGTTTTGTCGATATTGTTTGTTAACTTACAAGAATGATGAATAAATATATTTTTTAAAGTCAAAATAATGGACATTCACGTCATGTATAAATATTTAGTAATCGGGTCTTTCTTCCGGGACGAAACTAAGATTAGGAAAGGGGAGCCATGGCCCACTGGGTCGGTAGACTCACCATCGACACCAATAGAGGCAACTGACGATAACATCCAATAATTCATTTATTTTTAACATTTATTCCTTTAATTAAATCATCTTTAAAAATTCATATTGTTTTTTATTCTTTTTATTTTAAACATATATTTTTTATAATTGATTTGGATATTATAAGTTATAGTACAAGGGTAAAATTGCAATTGATTTTAAATATATTTCAGCCTTCGTTTTTCCTGTTGCAACTATAAGGCAATTGTAAGGTTAAAACGATCGAATTAGGGGTCACTAAAGTACATTACAGGGGATCAGCCCCAGCAACGAATTTAGGACTCGTCACGATGATTCCAACGATATAAAATGGGTCCAAATCGGACATAACCCCTCCGTGAAAACCTTCAGATGTATACATCGCTTTTTTGCTTCAAATTAATTTCACAATTTTTTTCTCAAAAATGATATTACGTTTCTGCATGAACAATGAAATGATTTCACGTATTTCAACGAAAAAAAATTACGGAACAGTTATAGCAGGGGTATTTTGACTATCAATTAAAACTACATAGTGGTTTTGAGTCAAAAACAAAACTAGAGGGGTTTCAATTATTCAATAATATCCCATTATCAAAATGATAAGGCCATAAAGCAATTGTCAAAAACTAGAGGGGATAATTGTTTATCAATATATCGAACTGTCGAAGAAGGTGTATCACGACACTTTGAATCTTTGATGGTCAAAAACTTTAAATAAACTTTTCTTTCAACGTATAGCGTGTAAAGTGTGGGACTATTTCAATTAATAATTATCACTCTCTCTTGCTCTCTACTCTATTTTCCTTTATTATTTTTCAACTATTTTCCTTTTATTAACACATAAAATTATCACAAATATTTCATAGTTTTTTTTATATATATAACATCGACAAGTCCCTTTCTCATGTCTCAAAATTCTTCAGAATTTTGATTAAAAAAATAAATAAGTTATTTATCCTTATTTTCTTGTTAAAATACAAACATATCATAAAAAAAACAAAGTTTGAAAAAAGTATCTTTTTAAGATAATAATTTTCAAAATTTTAGAAAGATTTACAAATATTCTGACGAATTTAAGAAAAAAGAAATAAAAGGAGTTTTCGCAAATTTTAAAACCAGCTCATAGGTAATAGAAATTAAAGAAAAAATTAATTAATTCAAATCTTGAAGTGCCGTATCCCTCTAAAACAATGTACTTGAGACTCACCCTTAAATATTAATTTAAAAGAGCTATTAATTTGAAATGTTTTACCTTGTACGGTGTAATTTTGTTTTTAAAAACTTGTGAAAGTCAGTTTTCTTGTTTATAATAGGTTCCTTTTCGAGATTACCTGTTTAGTCGGTTTTTTTTAAGGAAAGTTTTTTTTTTTTTTTGGATTCCATATTTTGAAAAGATTTGTTAAGAAAATTTCTAATTCCTTTTGGGACTGTTGAAATGCTAAATTTAGTTGAATTCTCTTTGCTACAAGAAGAAGGTGATCACAACAATTTCTTGATGACAATTTAAAAGATGAATGATGAAATGAAAAATATCAAATATGACGGCCTTGTACAAACTATCATCTTGAAATATTTTTCTAGTTCTTGAAAATTATGTAATATATTTTGTACTTTTATGAAATTAATAGTTTATGCGGCAATCGAAACAAAAATTTTAGACTAAATTTTAAAAAGAAATTATTAATTGTAAAGATAGATGAGTTTATTAATTTTTTACTAATTAAGACCGAGATTTTTTATTAATTTAAAAAAATTATTAATATAAAGGAAATTAATTTACAAGGATTTTACTATACTACAATAAATCTTAATACCAATAACCTAAAGGTTGGGTTGGATTAGAGTCCGTGAGAACATGGAAAAATCTTTATAAAATATGGGATACATTGCTTTGTAATGAAACTCGAACACCCAACGATAGATACTAACTTGATATGGGAGATACATTGCCACACACATGTGACATGTAGCAAAGAAGTGATGTACAACTATTTCAAGTTTTGATCGAGAAGAAAAATATTTCATTTTGAGTTGATGCCAACACACATCTCTCCCTTTTCTCTTACACAAGTCTGTCAAGGTGTCAAACCACTCGCCGCGTTCATTGAATTTGTTGTCGTTGTTGTTGTAAACTAAACAAAACTAATTTACCACAGTATTCTACATACCTACCTCCTCCTTAACATATTGCTTGACGTGTCGAAGCGCCAACAACCTTTATTCTTATCAACGTGACAGACCTGTCACTCTACGAGTTTTCATTATAATAACTCAAAAACCACACACTAGTCTCGTTTCGAAGATATATTAGATTTTTTCACGTACCACTTAATAATACGTTAAATTGATTATTAATTTAATTTTTTTAAGTGATAAATAACTTCAATTTTTCACTTAATTGAAAAAACCTTAAATTTCATTTCAAAAAAAAGAAACTTAAATTTATAATAATTTTATATTTGTAAAACTATCCTTATAAATATAATATATTTAGGTTTTCATTCTCTCATAACCTAACTATAATATATATTTTTTCTTCTTACCCTTAAAAAAATTTAATAGCTATAAAACCTAGTTATTTCAGAATTTAAATAACTATATTTTTTTAATTCCAACTATATTTTATTAAAGACCCTTTTTTTAACAATTTGATTAGTTTTGTTAATTTTATTTTAGAGTTTGATATCTCTTTTGTTTGTACAATTTAGTACTAAATCAATCATTAAAATTATCAAAATTCCATATATGAGAGCCGCATAGCAAAATTAAATTAATGTTCTTAAACTATAAATATTTTAAATATATTTTTTATAAATTACTTTTTTTAAAATATTTAAATTACTTGATGTATATTATATTTTAATATATTAAAATGTGTATACATAACAAATAATAGTTTAAATTACTTACTACAACTGTAAAAATATTGATGTAAAAGCATTTATTTTTATATATTTATATTTGATTTTAAGTGAAAAAAAAAACAACTATATTATTCAGATTATAGAAGAAAAATCAAACGCAACCTCGTAACAAAATAAACATAACTCGTCACGTCAACTCAGAACTCAGTAGAGTAGTATTGCTCTGGCGTCGCGTTGACTCAACTCGGGTAGTATTGATGGAAAAACCGCCCTAAAAACGTAATCCTCTGTTTTAAAACAACAATAATGATTAAAAAAATCCACAGATTCTCTCTCTAGATTTCTTTCTCTATCTCTCGTACTTACCAATTGAGAAAAAGAGTTGTTTATTTTTGTGTCTTTTTCTCTCTCTAAACATTGTGACCGATCACGATCAGGTCAAAATGAGACTAGAGGGATGAGAATAAGAGAAATCACCGCAAAAACAACAACCAGTTTTCTCCGTTTTCACTTTTTCAAGGTGAGCGAAGAGAAGCCATAGAGATAAAGATAGATAGAGAGAGAAAATATATATATAAATACAAAAACAAAAATAAAGTCTTGCTTTTTTTTGCAGCAGAGCTGGTTATTTGTTAACAAACTAGAAAGACAAACAAAACAAGGCCACTCATAAATTTTATTTTTCTTGTTTGCTACCTAATTTTCGTTTTCATACATCAGAATCCGATAAACGAAACCTTCACGTTTGTTTGTGTCTGATTTCCTTTTTTTGATCATTATCCTCAATCTGAAATCCTATCTCGACGTAATCCATTTTCCTCATCATCGTCATCGTCATCATCATCATCAAAATAAGAATCAGTCAATTTCGATAGTCAATTTCGACAGCCAAACACCAATACCCATTTTTAAAAAAAAAAATTAATTTCTGGGTTCCTCTCAAATTCAACTGGAAATTAATTTTCGGTTTCTGGGTACTCTCGAATTCACATGAATCCGATTTTTTGATCATCAAGTGACGAAAATCGGATCGGGTGTTTGGTTTCTTGAATCATCATCATCATGTCTATAAAATCAGGGTCGGTAGATAACTGGAGAAACTATTTCCGTACAGCAAATGGAGATATATTCGATATCATCGATCATGCGATCATCGTGGCAGCTCTGGATTGCCCAAAAGAATTCAAAATACGTAGAGATCGAATCGCTGAGAAATTGTTCACATGTAAATTGACTATGTGCTCAGGTTGTGAGAGGGTGGAATTGGCAGTTCCTGCTAATGAATTCGATGAAGATGAAGATGAGATTATTGGTTGCAAGAGGAGAGATGGTTGTGATTTTGCGGCTGAGGCTGGTGGCAGTAAAGAAAGCAAAGTCAATAGTAGCAGAGAAGATGATCATCATGTCAATAATAATCAGATTTTTAGTAATTATAGCTTTGGAGAAGCCGAGGCTTTGACTGATGAAATTGAAGAGGAGTCTCTAGTTATTGGGGAGGTCTTGAGGATCAAAGACATTTTTCTAAACAGCCAAGATGAGGTTTGTTGTTCTCACTTTGTTCGATTCGAATTATTTTACTTTTTTTTTTTATATATAAATAATTCTCACTTTAATGCTTAATTTTGTTCATTTGTTCTGCAGTCTGATTCAGTGTTGTTTGATTCATTGAGGAAGCTTGAATTGATGTCTCTGACTGTGGATACTCTAAAGGTTTGATTGAATATTTTGTTTTAGTCTTTGAATTTGGCTTGATGATTCTGAAATTTTGTTAATCGCTACTTTTTGGAGTTGTATAGTTCGTGTACTAATTGAGTTTCTGTTCCTTCCAGGCAACTGAGATTGGAAAGGCTGTTAATGGCCTCAGAAAGCATGCGTCCAAGCCAATTCGACATCTTGCTAGGACTCTTATTGAGTATGGGTTTATTTTTTGTAGCTACAGTGAGCTTTTCTATGTGCCTTTGTCTGTTTTCTGTGAGTGAAATGGGTGCTAAATTTGATCTACCAATTTGTCATCATGTATATTACTAGGAAATCAACTCCCCCATTGGTTGGTATCACAGTGCATTTTTACTCTCCTAAATATAGTTACAATGGTAACTTTGAATTCTTTTTGTTCCTTTTATGTCTACTGTCATGCTTTGTAAGATTAAGCAGTGCTCGAAAACTGTCTTTGTCGTGTTATTGCGCTAAGAATTTGTGTGAGTATTAAGTACTCAATTAAGGCCAGTCACTGCATATAGCATTTCTGTTTTTGTTATATCGATATGTTTTAAGTATTGTTGTCAGGTTCGTGACAAAGAAAGGGCATTATCTTTTCTTGTAAAAGTCATTTGCTTCCTTTTATTAGATATGTTCATGAATGAGCAGAGTGCTCAAACAAGGTTTCCATCATCTAAAACATTTTCAGCATGAAACAATATAAATAAACAAACACTGCTTGTTGTTTCATTTTTCTAGTTAATTATTACAATGATGATGATGTTATTTTGTCATTTTCGTCAAGCCATAGTTGAATGCATTACTATACTTGTGTGCTAACTTTACAGACTAAATAATTTGTGATATATCATTCTAAGCAAGTTTTGTTAACTGCAGTGGGTGGAAGGAGTTGGTTGATGAATGGGTCAATGCTACAAAGGTTATTGCCGGTAGGAACATTCTTTCCGGGCTTTTCTTATTAATTAAATATGTTTTAGAATGTTCTCTTAATTGAAACTGTGTTTCTAAAATTCATTTTATAGGCGGATTTGTTGGTACAGAAGGTACCCCTGATTCTGTGAACCCATCTGTTGTTGATGATGAAGAAGAAGGACTTCCGTCTCCTCCTATGGATGAAGGTTTTATCTTCGCCTCTGAAACTACTGGGATAGAGCTCGCACAGGTATTTTTCTTTTTGCCTTAATATTTTAAATTAATTGCAGAAATAGTTTCTGCTCAGTGTTGTCATCATAGGCTGACTGGATTTTGTTTCTTGGGGATGTTGCTATAACTTCATTACGTGAAGTTCTTTGATGGCATGGATGATTTTGGAAGTGAGTTGAATTTGCTATCTATTATACTTCTCTTAAATAGCTTTAGCTATTCGGTTCTTTATTTGAATTCCCCACGTCTAAGATTCCTGATTATGAACGGGGAATGTTGTTTCAGATCCTCGAAACAGTGGGGAATTCAAGAACCGTGAAAATGGAAGAAAAACATCATTGGAGAATCAAAATATCCCAAAGCGGAAGCCGCAGACTCCCAATGATGCAAACTTGCTTGCCAAGGACAACAAGAATCAGCAAATGAAGAGACAAGAAGTTGTTGTGAAACCTAACAAACCGTCAAACACAAACTCTGGACCTGGAAGACCCCCAAAACAAAATATGGGGCAAAAAGTAAATAATGAACCAAAATTGCAGCAAAGATCAGAAAAGGTTACCATCCAGAAGAAATCATTCAGTAGTCAACAAGATGTGAGTGTCAAAATTTCTTACAGATTTGAATTTCTAACTGTGGTTTTGAGCTGACCTTTATTTCTTATTTTACTAGAAATTCAAGTGTTCAGATGAAGATTCAGTTCAAGTAAAACTTGAAGCAACGAAGAGGAAACTTCAGGAGCGCTATCAAGAAGTTCAAAACGGTTTGTCACTGCCCCATTAGATTTTTTTAATGCATTCTCTGTTGTAAGATCTTGATATAATTCAGAAAGGTTTGGAAAACTAAAATGAAAAAGCATCATGAGACAAGAGTATTGGTGTGATAGTAACGTTGAAATTGACTTCAATAATTAACCAAGTTTCAATTCAAACTATTCTGACAGTTAAACTGTGTTTTTTTTTTTCGCGTTCAACAGCAAAGAGGCAACGGACGATACAGGTGATGGAGTTGCATGATCTCCCTAAGCAAGGACTTGGCCATAGAAATCAACACATGAGGCCCGGGAACCATAACCGACAATGGGGAAATGGACGGCGATAGTCCACTAATTTGGATAACTGTTTTGATTGCCTTCCAAGTTTCTTCCGTTTTTAAAGCTGATGGAAGAACAAGAATAACTCTTCGGCGACCGCCTTGCCCCATTTGAGCTGCTTCAGCAATAAGAAAATCTCATTTGCTCCTGACTCAGAGGACCATTTTGGAACATTAAAAAAAACAACTTTTGAAACTCTTCTACTACATTTAGAACATTCGAGTTATAGAGACTTTTTTTTTAAACAAAATAGTAGAAATTAGGTGCTGGGGTCATCACTTGTGCCTTCTCTGAATTCTCAGATCATACTGGAGATGTAAAGAACTTTGTTTTGCACTTACCCATTTGATAGACTACTCTCATAGTCTCATAACGTATTTTTTTTTTCCTGACAATCAGACATCTTACAGCACAGGATGGTATAGTAATTTTGCACAGAGTAAGTGCATTTTTTCGTAAGATGATAATTCATATGTAAAACCCTTATAGAATATCAAGGAATAACAAGGTTGAATATTATTTTTTCTTCTCTTCTTTTTACTTTGTACGGATTCTTACTTGGGGACGTTTTATGATTGGATTGGATTGGACTCATTCTCATGATAGGTGACTATACGGGATTGGATTTCCATCAGTCCCATAGTCTTTATGGGATAACTAATCTGTATTTTTCTTTACTTTTTTCAACAAAAAAAAAATTAAGATTAATGTTTCTCTAATTTTATTATCCTATTTATATATAACAAAATAGCTTTATTTAATCTAATTTAAAGGTTTTTTAGTATTTTTAAAGTTATATTTATTTTAAAAAATACTGTAAATATTTTTTATTTCATTCAAAAGTTATCTTAAAATAATTTTATATAATGTATAATGATTTAAAATAATTGTATATTTCTTGAAATTGAATTAAAATGATTTTATCTTATTTAAAAAATAATAATGTAGTCCATAAAAATAATGGAATCATATTTAGAGAAGGAAATTGCAGGAATTGGATTGATGTCGGGATGTATTTGGAATATTGTTGGAATTTGTGTGGTTTATGTAAAAAGCATGAGCATGTAAAAAATGATTCTTTTGGTTGTGGTCCGTCGGCCGGATTCATGTGGTGGAGTTTGACTAGAGAATTGAGATTGTCCAAATACACGTTTCCTTGTTAATCAAACCATCACTTACATATATTATAATTATTTTCTTACAATAACTAAACTACTGACTCACACCACACCCAGTCACTATTTAACCAATCAGTCAATCACCCAAAAATAAACAATTTAATTATATAATTTTGTTGAGCGCCACGTGCTACACATGATTATTCTTTTTCTTGTTTTTTCTTTATGACAATTAATGTAGGGATAAATACGGCAATTTGATTGGGCCATGGAGCCATGGAGGTGACCTAAGAGATGACGTAAGTAAAACACATGTGATGTGAGCAAAGTCATTTATAATTTTTTGGGTTAATTGCACTTTAACTATCGGATATTGTCAATAATGGACGGAATGGAAACGGAACCCACTTTCCGTCCATCTTCTCGTCACGTGCCTTGCACGTGTAAGGAAAAAATGGAATAAAATTCTGAATTTTTTTTATAAAGACTATTATATTAACAAAAATTATTATATTAAAAACAAAAAATAATTTCCAGATCCAATCATCCAAACAAACCAAATTCCATCTTCTTCTCCATTTCTACCTCTCTCGCACTCTCATGGGTTTTAATCAAAATGAAAAGACCTTCAACTATACAATCAATCGTAATAACAGAAACTCAGTTCGAAATCTCATCTCACTTATCTCATTCTTCCATAACTCAATCACCTCTTCCATGAATCTCTGCTAGAAATCTCATCCCAAACCTGTGTGATGAGATCAAGATCGACAGAGAGAGATCCAACCCCAAATCCAAAATCAAAAATTCAAGGATCTACCAACGGTTTCTTCAATAACCTAGAAATTCGACGATTCGACTCATGAAGACCCAAAACTCAGCAATGGATAGAGGTGATTCACCGATGGATCAGGACAGAAGTAGCAGATAAATGGAAGATTAGTCAAGATCCATTTGTTTTTAATTCAATTATTATTATTATTATTATTTGGAATTATATGAATGGTTTTTTTATTGATTTTTTTGATGTTGGATCCAGTGTGCGATGAAATGAGTGTTTGATTGTATAAAAAAGTTGAGGGTTTTGTATTAAATTCAATTCTGGCGGCGGTGGTTAGGGTTTGAGTTAGTGATGATGAAGATGATGTTGGTGATTTCGAATTAGGTGGCCACCATATCTGGGTTCAATTTTTTTTTTTTTTTGTACTTTATTTTATTAGGTGGAGATCTAGATTGGATCTCCATATTTAAATTTAATTTTTTTTTTAAAGACAACTGCCAAAATACGAAGAAGAAAAAAGAGGTTTGGAAAATGAGAAATATATTACAACAATTTTTTTTTATGTTATTACAAACTTTCCCCTTGGTATGAACCCACGTGAAGAGCACGTGACAAAAAAAATGGACGGAAATAAAGTTTCATTACTATTGTGCCGGCTTCTCCCAATAAATGAAAGTTCAAGAGGTTTACGGCCAAAAAAAAAGTTTATGGGGCACATTGCTACCTCGTGTATAATTCAGGGGCATTGGTGCAATTAAACCTTTATGTCATTCCATATTTGCCCATTGGTACAAACCTACGTGAAGAGCATGTTACAAAAAAATGGACAAAAATGAAGTTCCGTTACTATTCCGTCAACTTCTACTAATAAATGAAAGTTCAAGGGGTTTACTGCCAAAAAAAAGTTCATATGGCACATTGCTACCTCGTGTATAATTCAGGAGAATTTGTGCAATTAACCATTTTTTTTTTGAAATATTCCAATAATTCGGAGTTTTATGGGGGAGCATGGAGATCGAGACTCGAACCCACAACCTTGTGGTATGGGTGTGAGGAGCTTTACCACCGGGTCAACCTCAAAGTTTTTTATTTTATTAGTATTACGATAAAATCTGACACCGAACGAACGTTCATGGGTTTATCTGGACATGTCGTGAGATCAAACATGTGCAGTTTAGATATCTACTTTTATAATATGAGGAGAAACCCTCTAGTTTGGATTTTTGATCAAAAACCACCTCCTAGTTTCATTTTTGGCCAAAGACCACCATCAAGTTTCATTATTGGCCAAAAACCACCCTGTGTTTTTGATTTATGGGGTATTATCACTAAAGTCCCTATTTTTTTATGAATTGTCACCTTTTTAAACGTCTTTGCCATATTAGTCACTTTAGTCCCTTATTTTTTTCAAAATACATTACTTTAGTCCATTTGACCAAAAACTAAGGGTAAACTATAATATAATATATACAAATACAATTTTACCCTTTATAGTTATTTTTAATAATTTTCTTTTTAGTCCCTCTAGTTTCAATAATAGCCGGTCAATCCCTGAAAAAATAAAATGTTTTCATCAAGGATTGAACATTCAACCTAGTGATTAAAAGCAACTACTTCTAACCAGCTGAGCTACTCTAGTTTATTGTTGAGGATTTGTTGATTTAAATGTATATATATCTAATCTGTTTATATAATTTAAAATAAACTTATATTTAATAATAATAATAATATATAAAAACATATTTATGAAAATGAAAATGAAAATAACAAAATAAAAGGAAATCTAAAAAATCTAAAAAATCAAAGCTTGTGATTTTTTTTCTTTCTTTTTTTTGGATTTTTTTCTTTTCAAAAAATATATTATTTCAATTTGATAAAAAAAAACCCAGAAAATCAAAGACCCGTAAATTGAAAAGGGAAAAAAATCAACAACAGAGAAGAAAAATAAATAAAAATTCTTTTTTTTCCTTTTTTTACTTTTATTTTGTTATTTTCTTTTTCATTTTCATAAATATATTTTTATATATTATTATTATTATTATTATTAAATATAAGTTTATTTGAAATTATATAAACATATTTAAATTAGTTTAAACAAATTATATATATATATACATTTAAATCAACAAATTCTCAACAACAAACTAGAGTAGCTCAATTGGTTAGAGGTTGTGGTTTTTAATCACAAGGTTGAAGGTTCAATCCTTGATAAAAACATTTTATTTTTTCAAGGATTGATCAGCTATTATTGAAATTAGAGGGACTAAAAGGAAATTTTTTTAAATAACAATAAAGAGTAAAATTGTATTTTTATATATTATATTATAGTTAACCCTTAGTTTTTGGTCAAATGGACTAAAGTGATGTATTTTGAAAAAACAAGGGACTAAAGTGACTAATATGGCAAAGACGTTTAAGAATGTGACAATTCATGAAAAAATATGGATTTTAGTGATAATATCCCTTGATTTATTAGCCAAATGCTGTTAGTTATTCGTTAAAATATTCAAATTTTTCTGTTAGGTTACAAGGGTAAAATAGTAAATGGCAATTAATGAATTAAAAAATAATATCATAGGTAAAAAAGATGAAATCTATCTTCCTTAATTGCATAGCCGATGGAGAGTTGCTTTATATTACTTTTTACTTTAACCTTTTTTTATAGATCGTTAAAAGAATGCATTTGTTATGATATTGTTTGTTCATTTTAAAAATTATTTATTTTATTTTATTTGTGAAATTTGTTAAAAACAAATGTGCTTTTATTTTAGAAAACAAAACATATGTTTGGTGGTTTATTTTTTTAAAAGAGTTTTATGTTTTTATTCTAAAGTGAAAGTCATTATATTTAAATGAAAGAAGAAAAATTATTCAAAGTCTTTAATGGAAGAAAAAAAAGAGACAAATTGTGATATTTAATAGGGTAAATTACACTGAACCCTTTGAGATTTGGACAAATTACACTTAGATGGATAAATTTCTTTATTATACACTAACACCCCCAAAATTTAAATTTGACTTTAAAAATACCTAAAATGCCCTTAGTTATATTATTTTACACTTTATTTTTTTTTACCTTTTAATCAAACACTTTATAAACTTTAATAAAATAAAAAATTAAATAAAAGATATGATTCATTAAATAAATAAATAGTTTTTTTAATTAAATAAATAAATATTTTGAATAAATAAATAAATAAATAGTTTTTAAAAATAAAATAAATAAATAGTTTTAAAAAATAAAATAAATAATTAGTTTTAAAAAAATAAATAAATAAATTTAAAATATAAATAAATAAATGAAAAACTTAAAAACATTAAATTTTTTAAGGATATTCATTAATAGGGACAAGAAAAACTCTAAATATATAAACTTTTACTGTAAAGATAATGGTGAGAGAAGCTTAAAGGTTCCCAACACTCCTTAGATATTTAGAGCTTATATTGTCCCTATTAATAGATATTCTTAAAAAAATTAATTTTTTTAATTTTTTCACTCATTTTTTAAACTATTTATTTATTTAAAACTATTTATTTATTTGATTTTTTAAAACTTTTTTTATTTAATGTTTTAAATTATTTATTTACTTAATATTTTTAAAAATATTTATATATTTAATATTTTCAAACTATTTATTTATTTAATTTTTACAACTGTTTATTTTTTAAAAAACTATTTATTTATTTAATGAATTATATATTTTATTTAATTTTTTTATTTTATTAAAGTTTATAAAGTGTTTGATTAAAAGCTAAAAAAAATAAAGTGTAAAATAATATAACTAGGGGCATTTTAGGTATTTTTAAAGTCAAATTAAATTTTGGGGTGTTAGTGTATAATAAAGAAACTTATCCATCTAAGTGTAACTTGTTCAAACCTCAAGAGATTCAGTGTAATTTGCCCTATTTAATATAACTAAAAGTCATTGACATTTTAAAGTAATTAAAACTCATTAACATTTTAAAATAATTAAAGATTATTGATATTTTACGTTACTCTTAACTTTATAGACTTTTAAAAGTCTTGATCGAATATCTTTTAATTTTTAAAGATTTTTTTAAACTTTATAAAAGTTTTTAAAGATTTTCTTAAACTTTATAAAAGTTTATATTGAATGTCACATGACTTTTATAGATATTTTTAAAGTTTATACAAATTTATATTGAATATCACATAATTTTTATAAAATCTTTAAAAATATGTATCGAATATATCTAAACTTTAAAATTCTATAAATATCATTAAAAATCTTTTAAAATCTAAATCGAATACATCATATAAGAGATGATGTGGGCCGAAGATTTTGACCTTTCAATATTCTCCGATCTCATTAACCATTGAGTTTATGACACTGTGACCCCGTCGTGAAAGTGGCGTGTTGGACCCACTCATCAACACTTTTTTTCTATGTTTCGTTGTTGGGTCTTTGACTGTTTAAACTTTCCATTTCTCCTTTTCTTTTTCCTTGTTCATAAAATTTCCTGAAATAATAAGTCAGCAAATATTTTCTATTTAGAAAAAACAAATGATTTTTATTGGGTATCAAATCTTCTTCTGGAATTGGATATGATTCCATCCAATTACTAGTTTTACATGTTTAATAATTCATTCATGCTACCGATTGAATTTGTCAATGTTACGAATATGAGAATATCAATTCACATTTGTGACTTTTAACATATTTATCTTTAGTCAAAGGCTATGAATAACAATTACTAACTTTTCTTATTAATACTTTGATGGTTAGTTGAACTTGAAGTCACATGTTGATATACTTGATATACTTGGTTCGTTTTAGGATTGGTTTTGCATACCTAATTTTAGTTTTATATATTTATATATATCTAGTATTTATAAAGTGTTTTGTAAAATATTTCAAATATGTAATTTAAATGAGTTTACATGTTTAATGCATTTAGAATATGTTGTTTTAATTATTGTGTCATTTGAAAAAAACTTATAATTGAAACTCAGGGGGTGTTTACAATCTAGAATTGGTTGGAATATAAAAGATTTTGAAATTCCGGATGTATTCAATTCAGATTTGTAAAGATTCCATTAAAATCCAAATAAATGTAGGTGTATTAAATTCAGACTTTCAAGAAATATTAATATTCAGATTTGAAAAGATTCCATTAAAATCCAAATAAATCTAGTTGTATTCAATTCAGACTTTTAAGAAATCCAAATAAATCTAGGTGTATTCAAAAAGCCATTAACTTTGCAAATTTTGGATAAATGATGGAGTTGGATAGATTTAGATAGATTTGGATGGATTTTAAAATTAAATTTAGTGCAATTACCAAATAGGTCTTGGATTTTTTTTTTTAATTTCAAGTTTTTACGAATTTTACAAAAGTGACCAAATTAGTCCTCACATGTTTTTCAAGTGCCAAATTAGTCTTTTTTTTTTTTGAAGTGACCAAATTGGTCACTTTAATGATTTAACGGTATTAAATATAACAGTTGACTTTAATACTTTTAGAGGTCGTTTGTTTTTTCCACTTAAAACTTAATGGGTCTGAATCATAATTATTAAGTTGTTTTGTTTGTTTTTTTAAGTGGTCAAACAACTTAAAAATACCAAAAAAACAACTTAAAATAAAAAGTAAAAAATCCTGATTTTTCACTTAATTGCAAACCACTGAATTGCATTAAATGCAATCCAAAATCTCTTCTTCTGATACTATCCCTCATATATAACATATTTCCAATTTCATTATAATTATATATGATTTAGAAATCTTTATTTTATTATATTGATTATTTTAAATAGCTTTAAAAATAAAAAAGAACCATAATCACTTCTCATAGTGGTGTTTAATATCAATATTTTATTATGATATTATAGTGATGTATTTATATAGTACTTTTTTAGAGTGTTTTACATGAGTTTTCCTGCTGTTTTTTTTATTTTTTGAAAAAAAAACATTTTCTTTTCTTAGTAAAAATGAAGTTTATTTGTAATTGAAGAAGAAGATCATAATCATATGTGTTCATATATAATTATTATTTTGGATTGTTTTAATTTCATATTATATAGTTGTTTAACATTGGTATAAATGTAAAATTACTTAGTTTCAGACAATTTTACTTTTAAAAAACAAACGTGTTGACAATACATTCAGATGTGAGGAAAAAAAAATAAACATGTCATTCAAGTTCAGATTTCAGTCTCTATTCAGTCTTCAGAAAAATTCAGGACTGTTCAGTCTTCAGACAAAAAAACAAACGACACCTTAGTTAAAGTACGTACATACCCATTATTTGTCATATTATAGCAAAGTTGTTTTGTATTTGTGCATTAAATTCACCATTATAATTACAACAAAATCCAAAAATATTATTAATGAAATACCATTTGTATTTTTTTTTAATTAAAATTCGCTAAAAAAAATATAAAAATATTTTAATAAGATAATTTCAATTATACTTTTATTTTTTAAACAAAGTTACCATTCATTTTCAGTTTAGTAAATCTTTTACCATTTTTATATAATATTATTATTATTTTGTTAATATTATACAAACACTGTTTTCAAAATTATTTAAAAATCAAAATGCACAAATAAAATAAACAAAAATATACATTTGTTATTAAAAAAAATGTGCATGTGTCAATATTATATTGTTTATGAGTAAAGTACAATTTTACACATACACAGTTAAAGTTGACTGAAAAAACTTAGTTATAAGGACAAATTTGATACTTGGAAAAAATATAAAAACCAATTTGGTCACTTTTATAAAAATCGCAAACAACTTGGAATTTTATTTAAAAAAATCCGGGGTCCAATTGGTAATTGCCCTTAAATTTATAAACAAAAAGATCTGTAACAAATCTTGCAAGATTTGGATGGATTTGACTTTTTATAATGTATTGAAATTAAGAGCAACAATTGGCCTTGATAATTAAAATTAATAAAAAAAAGAGTTTAACAATATCCTATATTCGAGTCGCCGATAATACAAATAAAAAAATCAATTTTTTTTTTTTATAATATCAAATTTTCATTAATATGATTAATATAAACAAAAGTTTGATATTAATATAATTTTTTTTTAAGAGACATTTTGTCTTTTGGAATGGAGGATCGAAATATATTAAATATATATATATAATTTATATATTTTAAATATTACAACTATTACAATAGAAGTGTCGGGACTTGCCAAGATCAAACAATATATGTGCAGTCTGAATAATTATTCTCATGAACCGGGAGAAAACACCTCACACATGCTTGTAAAATACGCATGGTGGAACTCGAATCCTTCACCACCACTGTGAAAGGAAAGTGCACTACCATATCAAAGAGCATCTCCAATGTAAGAGTGGCTTGTAAAAAAAATATATGCCACGTAGGATAAATAGACATTCTATCAATAATTGTGTCTCAAATGCATCTGTATATATTCAACCTTAAGTTGACGTAGTAAAAAAAATATTAGACATTGTCAACATGACGGTCTACTTTCAGACGATCTGTTACACAACCCTTTACTAGGTTGACTCAGCAAACATTTAAAATTGATATTAATTTTTCATCTATTTTTGGTAAGAAAATAAAATGAAAAAGAAAATAGAAAATAAAATTGGACACGCCATTAAAATAAAATGTGTTTTAAATAGTAGCATTGGAGACCAGATTTTAAGTTGATTGTCTAACAAGTCCATATTTATACCACATAGGAAGCAAGTCTCTTGACATTGTTGCCATATCAACAATTATTAATATAAAAGTCATTTTTACATTTCAGATGCTCTAACAGGTTAATGAATAATTGGATTTGATAATTAGAATTTCAAAAGTCAATGATTCCTTTTATAATATCAAAATTTCATTATTATTTTTTTAATATAAAGCAAAGTCCCATATAAATTTGTCCATTTAATTCTATGTAATTATGTGTAAATGTCCAACAAACCCTATCGAGAAATCTAACAAAATCTATATAAAATATGTGGTATCCAACAAAATCCAACACTCAAAACAAATTCAATAAACTCCAACCAATTCTAGATTGAATACACCCCATGATCATAACATTTTCTATATAACTCCAATTGTGATTTGTAAAAACATGTATAAAGTATAGTTTTATACCTTTCAAACGGTATATTATATATAAGATATCTTGTAACATCATTTGATAGGGTTTTGAGTGTTCAAAGTGAGCACTGATTCGGTGATTGCGGTCGTGACCACTGGAGCGGCTAGGATCGAGTCATCACCGTTGGAAGCTGTCCACGGTGAGGACTAAGCCCCCATGTTCTGAGTTGAAAGTTGAGAGAATGCCTAGCAAGTTAGAAAAGCTAAGAATGTTTTCAAAACCTTTTCAAATTAGGAAAACGGGGGTCGTTTGTTTTTTATTTGAAGACTGAACAGTCTTGAATTTTACTAAAAACTGAATAGTGATTGAAACCTGAACCTGAATGACATGTTTGTTTTTTATTTTTAACACCTCTGAATATAATGTCAACTTGCTTGTTTTTGAAATATAAAATGGATTAAAAACAAGTAATTTGATATTTATACCCTTGTTATTAGTAATTGCTATGTATTTTCATTTTATATGATACAAACAAGTAAATAAAATAATTTAATAAATCTTAAACCATTTTTATGCAATAATTGCAATATATTATCCATGATTAAGATATGATAAATAATTATTTTTTTAAAGGGATAAATAATGATTTTGATTTTAAAAAATAAAATTAAGGGTTCAATGATGGTGTTGAAAGTTACATGTGATTAATGTTTTTTTAGATGTTTATCATAAGTAATAGGTTAAAAGAAATAAATTTGTATAATATAAAATTATGATAAAATTGGTAATATTTTATCTTTGGTAGGATAATCTTGGAAGAAAATATATTAAATGCAATCCGGTGATTTAGAATTAAGTTAAAAGTCAAGATTTGTTATGTTTTATTTTAAGTTGTTTTTTTTTTTTGTATGTTTAAGTTGTTTGACCATTTAAAAAAACAAACAAAATAACTTAATAATTTCAATTCAGACTCATTAAGTTTTAAGTGTAAAAAACAAACAACCACTTAACTTGATTGTTTTCAAATATTTTTAAAAGTGAAAAAACTAATTAGATTGTTTCAAATATAAATAAAGTGAAAATTAAGATAGGAATTAATAAAAGGAGGGATATTATCACTAAAGTCCCTATTTTTTCATGAATTGTCACATTTTTAAACGTCTTTGTCATATTAGTCACTTTAGTCCTTTGTTTTTTCAAAATACATCACTTTAGTCCATTTGACCAAAAACTAAGGGTCAACTATAATATAATATATAAAAATACAATTTTACCCTTTATTGTTATTTTTAAAAAATTTTCCTTTTAGTCCCTCTAATTTCAATAATAGCTGATCAATCCCTGAAAAAATAAAATGCTTTTATCAGGATTGAACCTTCAACCTTGTGATTAAAAACCACATCCGTTGATTTAAATGTATATATATATATATAATTTATTTAAACTAATTTAAATCTGTTTATATAATTTAAAATAAACTTATATTTAATAATAATATATAAAAATATATTTATGAAAATGAAAATGAAAATAACAAAATAAAAGTAAAAAAAGGAAAAAAGGAAATTTTATTTATTTTTCTTCTCTGTTGTTGATTTTTTTCCCTTTTCAATTTACGGGTCTTTAATTTTCTGGGTTTTTTTTATCAAATTGAAATAATATATTTTTTGAAAAGAAAAAAAATCCAAAAAAAAGAAAGAAAAAAAATTACAAGCTTTGATTTTTTAGATTTTTTGGATTTCCTTTTATTTTGTTATTTTCTTTTTCATTTTCATAAATATGTTTTTATATATTATTATTATTATTAAATATAAGTTTATTTTAAATTATATAAACAGATTAGATATATATACATTTAAATCAACAAATCATCAACAATAAACTAGAGTAGCTCAGCTGGTTAGAGGTAGTTGCTTTTAATCACTAGGTTGAAGGTTCAATCTTTGATAAAAGCATTTTATTTTTTCAGGGATTGACCGGCTATTATTGAAACTAGAGGGACTAAAAAGAAAATTATTAAAAATAACTATAAAGGGTAAAATTGTATTTTTATATATTATAGTTTACCCTTAGTTTTTGATCAAATGGACTAAAGTGATGTATTTTGAAAAAACAAGGGACTAAAGTGACTAATATGGCAAAGACGTTTAAAAATATGACAATTCATGAAAAAATAGGGACTTTAGTGATAATACCCCATAAAAGGATAACAAATCTTAAAAAGTTTGGGCATTGCCAACTCATGAATGAAGTTGGCAAAAAATAAAATCCCAAGATTTCCTCCTCTTTGTCCACAACCGTGGGATTCCCATCCATATATTTCTAAGAATAATATAAAGCTAAAATAATTAATGAATTGATTATGGTGTTGCCATATTATTTTGGTACCGAATTTGGACATCAAATTTAAACGAAGTAACATTATTGTATTTTTAAAGGCTATTTTTATTATTATTAATACAATATTTATTCAAAAGGTCAAAAGTAGTTCATATCTGAGTTTTATTTTCTTTATCTAATAATCTATAAGCAATTGAAATAATAACAAACAATAATAATAATAATAATAAAGTCTGTCTCATATAAACTCCAATCAATTTGGTAGTGAGTGCGATACAATACGTGTGGCTTTCAACCCAATTACCAAATGTGTTCTTATCCTTATGTGTTCATATAAAATTCCTGAGAATTTGATACGATATGCAATCATATTGTATTAACTCTAATTATTTATATAAACGGACGAAAATACGTAGGTCGTATTCGACTTAATTGGATATCAATTGATTGATATTAACTAATTTGCTAAACAAATTAGGTAAGCTTTATAGTGTTGGTACTTGGTACTCTATAATGAACGAGTTGCATTGATGGGATTGGTCAAATGAATTATACACTAATAACCCACAATCTTTGATCCTTATCATGAATTTAGATAGAAATGTAAAAAATTTGATTACATCATCAAAATTTTGTAATTTGTAATGCATAATAAGATCGGTTGCCAAAAAAATGAGGCTAGCTGAGGTTTTTATATCGTCTATTGAAATCATCTAAATTGGAGTTGGTTCGGTGGTAAACCTCTCACATTTACATTATGACATTGTGGGTTTGAATTCTTCCCCTTCTAAAAAAACCTTAAATTTTTATAATACTGTAATATTTTAAAACAAAATCAACCAAATTGATATATCCAGCAGGGGGTGGGTGGCAGTATCATTTATCAAAGTGGATAATGGAACAAGATTCTAATTTGTATGAGAGGATAAGAGGATGAGGATGAAGATGAAGATGAGGACGGGGTTGATATTCATAGCCACCTCATTTTCATTAAAATCAGCACAACATTTCAGGTAAAGCAACCAATTAATATTATGTTATGTTGCTCAAAATAAAAGCAAATTCACAATCCTTCATTTCCTTGCCTTTTGGTTGGTGATTTGATAATGACATGGCTTGCTTACTTTCTTTCTTTCTTTCATTTAAGCATTACAAGAAATTTTGACAAATAACAGTCATTTGTCGCGATATACTAAGATCAAACAATAATGTACGGTCTGAACAATTAGTTCCTTAACGGAAAATATCTACTCTCACAGTCAGGGCCAGCTAGAGGGGTCAGCAAACTCAGCACTTTACTGAGGCCCCCAACTGGTCCAATCATTTTTTTTTCGTAATTTATTCTTTTATAAAAAAATATTATATACAGTATATATATATATATATATATATATATAATTAGAGATAAAAAAAAACTATACATGGATACAGATATCCGTAAGAATCCACTCCATTTAAAATGAGGATGTATATTATTATTTCAGGGACAGAGCGGAGATGGATATTATCCTAATATCCATTTTATTTTCGGGGATGAGGATGAATATCATCTATGGATATCCATCTTCATCCGGATCCATTATAGATTTTAATATTTTAAAAATATATAATTTATTATGTGATTATTAATTCTAATTATATAAGTTATTATTAATTTTTATATTTGAATTTTATTGGATGTATTTGTTTCTCTTTGAATAGGATAAAATATATCATTAAATATGTTAGTTACATTTTTCTCTTAAAACTATAAAAATTAAAAAAAAAATCATCTAATATGGATATAAACAGAGCAAAGATGAATATCTCTATCTTAATTAGCGGATTATCTGAATCCGTCCCGCTCACTTAGAAATGGGGATGAATATGGGAATAAAGATATATATCTCAAACGGATAAGGGAATGGATATTGGAATATCCATACCCAATTCGATCCATTGACATCTTTATATATAATTTGTCACATTATATACGATCAAAAAGTGTGTATTGGTTAATGGCTGTTTTAGAAATATACTGGGGTCTATCTTTACTTAAAAAGAAAACCCATGACTCAATTTTTTACCTAAAAATAAAACACAAATCCCTAAGTCTATAGACTGTAATCCTATTTATATTATAACCATAATTCTATAGATCGTTAATGATAATAATTTTTTTTTTTGTAATCTCGATTCTGGTTAATATCATTAAATGGACCGAGTCCCGAAATATCTAAAGCGGCATACACATAGCATCAGAAAAAGAAAATATAACTCAGACGTGATTGTAAAATGTGCTCATGGTTATTTTGTTTTGCTATTATAAGAAATAAATGGCATAAAAGTAGAAAGGAATAAAATAAAAAGTATTTTGTGAATCATCAACTCCCACCCTCCTTGAAAAAGAAGTGATTTAAGGGAGAAATGATGTGACAATAAAATCCAATCAGTTGACTTTGAGTGAATGGTTGGGCCCAATACATTACCCACCACCCAACTTGGTTTTGCCGACATCAAATGTGACAAAGCCCACTAATGCGCTCTGTTCAGTTCATGCATCTAATTTTCAACCCATCGCAAGTATAAAAACAATAAAAGAAATCTAGTAATAAATAGAGGACTATTAAATAGTCCCAGTTGATTTCATTAATATATATTTATTTCTTTTATAAAAAATAAAAAAATAAAGCTCAAGATACTATAAAGTTTAAATAAAATAGTTTCAGATAGATCTAATAACTTGAAAGGCACTCCAATTAATTGTAAATTTGTAATTAGTCTTAATACTTAAGGAACACTGAACACGGAAAAGTTTGGATGCTTATAACTTGAAGGATAGGGATGTAATGCATCATAAGTCTGTCATAATTCATATAGAGAAAAGATGTTTATCTATTTTAAAGAAAAATATAAGGATGAAATATGAATTCATTTATTTATAAAGTAAAATAAGACAATTTATATACTAACTAATTAAATTAAGTTTCAATAAACTTAAATTACCTGCAACCCTAACACACCATAGTTTCTAATTTTAAAAAGTAGAAAAAAAAATCTATGGTAATTGTTCGAGAAGATGGATTTTCCAATATTTATAAGTGTGGGGATATCTTCCCCAGGAGTGGGAGTTGTATTCTGAATTGTTCTCATAAAAGCTAATCTCGTGATAAACCCTTAAGCCACGATGGTGATAGCATTAAAAGAAGTGGTGCATCATGGTTTAAGAGGAGGAAAACTAAGACATGGTTGGGCTCACCGCTCACCGAGGGCCATCAACGAATTGCTGAACAGTTTCCGGTCTTTGAATTTCAATCAGATGGTATATGAAAACTTAAGAATTTAAAAATTATAACAAAAATAAATCAACTCATATTACTGTTTGCGGCAACATTAACCAAACCCCCAAGTTTTTTTTATTAGATTTGCAGTCACTCACATCACAAGATTGCTAGCGCATGTCTTCTTTATTATTCAAAAATACAGCAGTGGAACACAATTAGATCAGCAAGAAAAGATATAACGACAATGCAAGACAATTACTTAACATTGAGAAACATAATACCATCAAATGCCAATACAAAGACAATTAATTACTCGACAGAATTTAGAAAGAAAACAAATACACAACCTCATAGGTAGGTAACACAATACTGCTACTTCCAAATTATATATATCCATCGTCGTCATGTCAATCATCCCCTTCTAACGCCCGTCTTCAACTACTGAATACTTGATTTAACTTGGAGAAAATACTCCACCAAGCACGGTCTCGCAATCAATCTACCTTTTCACATTCAAAAACAAAGACACGCAGCATCATTCATATATATATATATATATATATATATACACCCTCCTCTTACATGTGCTCCATCCCCTCCTCATCTTCCTCATCCTCGTATTCGCCTTCTTCGTCTGCAGTAGCATCCTGGTATTGCTGGTATTCCGACACCAGATCATTCATGTTGCTCTCGGCTTCTGTGAATTCCATTTCATCCATTCCCTCGCCAGTGTACCAGTGCAAGAAAGCCTTTCTCCTGAACATGGCCGTGAACTGCTCACTTACTCTTCTGAACATTTCCTGGATGGAAGTCGAGTTCCCAATGAAGGTGGATGCCATTGAGAGACCTCTCGGTGGAATGTCACAGACACTGGATTTCACATTGTTCGGAATCCACTCCACAAAGTAGGAAGAGTTCTTGTTTTGAACATTGATCATCTGCTCGTCAACTTCCTTAGTGCTCATTTTGCCCCTGAACATGGCAGAAGCTGTGAGGTAGCGACCAGTGCCTTGGGTCAGCAGCACACATCATGTTTTTCGCATCCCACATTTGTTGGGTAAGTTCTGGAACTGTTAGGGCTCGGTATTGCTGAGAGCCACGAGAGGTCAGAGGGGCGAAACCAACCATGAAGAAGTGGAGTCGAGGGAAGGGAATCAAGTTCACAGCAAGCTTCCGTAGGTCAGAGTTGAGTTGACCAGGGAACCTGAGGCAGCAAGTGACTCCACTCATGGTTGCAGAGATCAAGTGATTCAGGTCACCAACTGCATAGATGCAATAAGATGTGGTTAACTCGTCTCAACATATTATACGTCTTGTCTAATAAGGTTGGATGTGACAAAATCAAAATCCAAATAAACAAGTCCAAGGTTGGATGTGACTTCATGTCATTAACAACACCCAAGACATAGCAGTTTGACAATACGACCACTCTAAAATTTCCCATTATTAGCTGACAATCTGTAAAGCTCACAAATCAACATCTTCAACAGCAAAAAAGATAGATAAAAGTAATTCACGGTTATAGACAATGTGGTACAACCTTGGTTTGTACAATGTACATGCATTACAACCCAAAGTAAACATGAAGGAAATCCAGACAGAGAATGCCGTCCCCACTCAGGAAATTCATTGTCTTATGAGATCAAGAAACTCTGAATGTTTATTTTCAAATAACAATTGAAAATATAAATATATATATATATATATAAACATTTAAGTTCCACGCACATGTTGAAAATTGGAGTCCCTACTTTAATTTAATAACTCAATTGATCTTTTATATATGACAGACTTCAATTTGGGACCTCAGGAATAGACATGCAAACTACCAAATTAACAAACTAAGAACTTAATCCAAAAAGTTTTGCAGATTGTAAATATCTAGCAAAAGTGCAGATAACAAATGGTAATTCATTTAGGACTACACAAATTAACTGTGGGTACAGCATAATAGTTTAAACCATCTACACTTTAAAGAAACACTAATTAAAATTTAAAAGGCCAACTATCATTACTTGAAAGTAATATCAATACACTAAAACAACTCTACCATTCTTTAAGTGACTGGCATATATATTAATATATATATATGAGAGAGAGAGAGAGAGAGTACAAGCACAGATTCCAATCAAGTAAAATAAATATTTTACCCAAATTGTTTTTGGTTAATTACTTGTTTATACATTTCTAAACTATTTGCACATGTAACCAGAACAAAATCAACTATGTTGATCAGGCAGTTCCAAAAGCAAACAGCGAGTCAGAGTATTGTGTTCCATTAGGATAAACAGAAATAATTTAACTAAATGCTCATAAAGGTAGACTCCCAAATAATACACCACACAAGATTTTAAACAAACTTACAGCTTGGTGTAGTCAACTTAAGAGTCCTGAAGCAGATGTCATACAAAGCCTCATTATCCAGGACCATGCATTCATCTGCATTCTCAACAAGCTGGTGAACAGAAAGGGTAGCATTGTACGGCTCAACAACCGTATCTGAGACCTTCGGTGAGGGGAATACTGAAAATGTGAGCATCATTCTGTCAGGATACTCCTCCCTAATCTTTGAAATCAGCAAGGTACCCATACCAGAACCAGTTCCTCCACCCAAAGAGTGGCAGACTTGAAATCCTGCAGAAAGAAAAACAAATCAGTAAACTTGTCATCATTAAATCAAAAATATGGGAAGAACGCACAAAGCAGTTTGGACAGTAGGAAAAATTAGGCAAACTAAATAGGCTAAAGTGAATATTGATTAACCAAACAACAATCACCCCAGCTTTTAACAAAAGAGAAAATCAATCAGCCAAATCAACGCCACCCTATTTAGTAGCATTAGCTATTTCACCATTGTTAAATAAAATGTTAAAATACTTTCTCACTTTTAAAGGCGAGAAAGTTGCTTGGTTCTTTAGTTCACAAATTAGAAACAATAATTATTTTCACACTTTACTAAGTGAAGAAGTAAGCGTTATACCTTGAAGACAATCACAATTCTCAGCCTCTTTTCTCACAACATCAAGAACTGCATCAATAAGCTCTGCACCCTCAGTGTAGTGCCCCTTAGCCCAGTTGTTACCAGCACCAGATTGTCCAAACACAAAGTTATCGGGCCTGAAAATCTGGCCATAAGGACCAGTTCGTACACTGTCCATGGTGCCAGGCTCCAAGTCCATGAGCACAGCACGAGGGACAAACCGACCACAAGAGGCCTCATTGTAATAGACATTAACACGTTCTAGCTGCAGTTCTGAAGTTCCAACATATCTTCCAGTTGGGTCAATGCCATGCTCATCACATACAACCTCCCAAAACTTGGAACCAATCTGGTTACCACACTGGCCGCCCTGAACGTGAAGGATCTCTCTCATTGTTCCTGAATTTCAAGAAAAACTTGTTAAAAGTTTGGATATGAATAGAACACAATGAAAATCAATGTAATTTTAGCAAAATCCAGAAATGAAATGAAACTGCATAGAATATTTAACAGATTATTTATCATTTCAAATCCAATTTATATAACAATAGCCAAAAAATGTTAAATCATAGTAAAAGCTTGATATACACAAATTAAGAATGCGTCTGAAATCACCTAATAGAGCAAAACATATAACAAAATTTCACTAAAAGTAAATAAATTCAGATCAGCAACACCCTCACAGATCAATCTAACATGTTTGCACTGTAAACAAATGAAATTTAGGCAAATCACACTACTGAGAAAGTAAAAGAGTTAAAACTATTGACAACTTGAAGATCAGACTGGATTTTCATCCAATACAGTGGGCATTAACTCACATACTATTTCTACATAAAACAGATCTAGCAATTCAAACAGTCAATATACCAATCGAAAACTGTAAATGAAATCCAATACAAATTTGGAAATTCTTCGAGAAAGATGAAATATAGACAATATCTACCCTGAAGAATGATAGCTCTAGTGAAATTCAGCAAAATGAACTAATCGAACACAATACTTAACTAAAAACTCGTAGATCTGATCCAGAAACTGTGATAACTACCCAAATTCAAGAGAAAAAGAGAACCAATATCACATGCAAGCAGCAGTGCAACACAAGTTATCGTCGAAAATTAAAAAATAAAAATTAAAAAAAAAAACCGTAGTGAATATTGATAAGAAATACAACTTATTAATCGATACATGGATCTAAGAAACAGACCAAAAATATTTACAGACCTCTCAAAAACAACACCAAGAAACATACAAATTCTGCATAATGTGATCGATAATCGAAGATTTAAAGCGTCAGAGAGAGAGTTAAAAATTACCAGAGGTAGGACGATAACTGCAAGACGAGAAGATATTGAAGAGAGAGATAGAGAGTCACTGAAGAATTATAGATTTGCGAAGAAATGAGCCCTAACGAGGTTAATAATATATGCAGAGTGGAGAGTGAAGAGTGAGATCTGACGTCCTGCATTTCTTCCCTCCTTTTTTGTTTGTTGCCGTTGGATGCCGTCGGATGAATAATAATAGACGGTGGTGATGAGTCTTTGTCAGTTTATGATTAATTGAGGGTTGGTTTTTAAAAAAATGGCGAAGATTTTGGGACTAATATGCCCTTCAGTAAATGACGCGAATGTCCTTTGACTAATTGACTCAATTTTGAAAAAAATCTCTAGAAGCTTATGCCAACTCAACTCTCACGGACTTACTGTTGTGGACTTGTGTTCATGATTGGGTGAGGGAAGGCAAGAGGGGAGATAGAGAACTTTTTTTTAAACATTACGATAATTCAGTATTTAGGGAAGAAAATGACTCAAACCCAGAAATTACATCCTAAAACTAACTATTCAGGTATGGTCACCAGTCACGGCGTAGTGTGCTATGATGGTTACTACATCTCTCAATCAAGGAGCTGAATTTCGAAAGATATACCGAAATATCCACCGATATATTTGTTAGGTTTTTGTTCGTATTCTCAAGTGAACCCAATGTTAATCAAACGAGACTCAACTGATATGAAACTTGTTGGAGACGTAGGAAAACGTTTGGAAGTCAAAGATAGTGTTTAGGGGAGGCTTGAAGACTGAAGAATTGGAATCTAAGAAGAACCGGTGTGTGGACCACGGCCAAGGCAATGAACATGTACCGTGGCACATGCAGCGGTAGATTCCAGTGGCTTAATGTTGTATGGAGCGCGGCAGAGGCAACAGACACAAACCACGGTATTCTAAGTGGTCGTGTCCAGAAGGTGTTCCGTGGTTCAGGGAACGGGTTGTAGACCACGGCCCAGACAGCAGTAATGACGAAAGTTACGGCGTGAAACAAAAAAACGTGCAAAACAAGAAATCTTATGTGGAAAAGGAAAAGAGTTTCTCTTCGTGCGGAACATGAAATTCTTGTGCTTGAAGGAAAATGATTTCTCCTTACAGGAAGACTTGTCATTAATAGGTAATAGTATTTATGTGGAACAAGTAATTCTTGTACGTTTAGGAGTAGGATTTCCTTTTATCTTAAGCCTCATATAACTAGTATAAATAGAACATTGTATTAGGTTATTTGTTGGTGGAGTTAATAAACACCATGTAACATTAGAAAGTGGTGAGATCCGGGTGAGAGACCTTAAGGAATATCCGGGGAGGGATCCAAGGGAATATTAGTAGATCAAGTATGAGATTCGTGGGTGATATTCAAGGGAGACCTAAGGGGAGGGGGGTTATGGGGGGTTTTTGGTGAGGACCTTGTGAGCGTTTGTGAGCTGAGAGCCATGATGTAAAGCTCGGTTGTGAGCTTGGGGACTTGGTAATGCTCAATGGTTTGGTTTAAGGTGTGAGAGAGAATCATGAAGTATATGGTTGTAACAATTTATCATATAGTAGAACTTCCTCTATCGTCCTGACTGCCCGTGGTTTTTTACCCGATTTGGGTTTTCCACGTATATCTTGTGTTTTTATTGGTTTATTTTCTCTCATCTTATTTTTCTACTATTGACGTTAATTGATACGAGTTATGTACGAATATTAAGCATGACACTTCCTGCGATTATCGGTTCAAATTCCTAACAAATCTGTATTTTGGAAGAACCGATATCGAAACAGGAAAATATCCAATATCCTGCAGAATACCCGCCCGATTTCGAAATATTCATAAAAATTTCCAGATATTCCCAAAATATCCCGATATTCCTGAAATATTGTGAATTTCACCCCGAAAGTCCATGGATATTTTGCATATTATTAAATTAATTTTTTTAAACCTAAACAATTAAATTATTGTTAAAATAATTTAGATTGAAAATTATTTTAGAAGAAGCATTAACAAATTTATAGAAATTTCCAACATAATAGTCAATAATAGAATTATTGAAGACTTCGAAGTAAAATTGGACAAAGAACCAAAGAGTGAACATGTAAAATATGTAAAATGTTGTGAAAGCAATCTGAAAAAAAAAAAAGTTTATGACTAAAATATGTAAAACTCATTCCAAATAATATTAAATATGTACTAATCAATTTATAAATATGTAGAATTGTTTTTTTTTGTAACGTTGTGCTCACATTCCAAATAAAAGAATCTAAAAAAAAATTGTGCAAAACGTATTGATCTCATGATTATAATTCCAATATTATAAATTTTTTACATGGGAATATTTTGTCATATTAATATATATTATTTATATATTGATCTCATGAATATAGCTCGTATACTTTAAGGATGTAAATAAATTTTTTGGTGAACGAACTGCCATTGCAGTTAGAAGCAAAATGCAAGAGGGTATATAACTTTTTGAACAAAAATTTACTTATTAATAATAAATAATAACATCATTGAAATAAATATTCATTACTTATATTATTTAATATTTTTATTACAACTGATTGGTGAGTAATGTATGTAAACTGTGCTCCATCATTACGTGCGATAACAGTTCGCATATTGTCACAAACATCATCATCTTCTACCCGTGAAAGAAATTGGTCAACATTTGTTTTAATCCACACAAAACAAATGAACTGTCTTGCTTATTCTAAGCTTGAACAACGTGTTTATTATTATAATATGCAGTTGAAACTTAGGGATATGACAGCTGAAAAAGATAAAGTAAATGAAACTGATTTTATGGATCTACTTCAAGTAGATGCTAAGCATGGGATGATGATGAGAATCCTATTTTTTTATTGGATTAGACCTGCCTCCTTTGATAATGATGAGGGAAATCTTAATCCACATATCGTTTCTCATGCTCGAGACATGAGAATAAATATTGAACAAATGATTAGAGAAGAAGTTGTTGTAGCTCAGCTGGTAAATAGACGAGATTGAGACTTGGGCAAATGACTCCTAAGTCATCGGCTCGAATCCTACAAATGGCAAAAGGTTTTAAAAAATACATAATTTAGATATGTGGATAGACTAGTGTCCAAAAAAAAAAGAATAAGTTGGTGTAGATCGTGGAGTTATTATTACCAGCTCTTTTGAAGACCATATACCTTTAATGGAAATAGTGGAGAAAAAGATGATGGAGATGATGGGGATGGTGGGGATGAGACAAGAGGTGAGATTCTGGTGTAGGAAGTTGGAATGTTGGTGCAACAAGTTGGGATATTTGTGCCTGAGGTTGGGATGCCGGTGCAACATGTTGAAATGCTGGTGCAACATGTTGAGATGCTGGTGCAGGTAATTTTGATCAAAATCGTGGTAGACAACAAGGAGGAACGAGTCAAATTGATGGAGATTCTTTGAGTATGACTCTCTCCTCAATGAGTATAGACACATAAAATAGTTCTTTGGGTGATTCATGGACATGGTCAAGTTCTCGTGTACCATATTATGGTAGTTATTATGGTTGTAATATATTTGATTATCTTTCTCTACAAATGTCATATGCAATACCTATGCATGCAGATAAACAATATCCACCATGTTCAGTAAATCCAAACTACCCAAATCATGGATCAGTTGGAAGAGATCAAGCAACATACGCATGTCATATTAATAACTACATTGAAAACTATGCAAACATATTTTCTCGGGAAAATTATTGTTCGATCAAGATGGAAATGTATCTTACGTATTTGAACCAGCAAGGAATTCATTTTGGTTTTAAATTTGGACATACAATGTATTATTATGTATGAATTATGATTTATGATAGAATCTTGGAAGTATAGAACTATATATATATATATATTTAATGATAATTTAGTTTATTAAATATTTAATCTCTTTATATTGTATATAATATTGTAAAAGTTAAACAAACTATTTTTCAATTAAATTACACAATTTTAAAAATTATATACAGACTCTATCTGTGTTATAATTTATAATAAGGTCATAACTATATTAATTTATCGTTGAAATATGATTCATTTGATGTATATTTACTTGTTTCAGTTTGTCCTAAAATTTCACAAATTTTTTTTAACTTAGTTGCGAATATCCATTATTTTTTTAATTTTTGACAGAATATCAACCGATATCGATATTATCCCCGAAATATTCATAAATTTAGATGTCCGGTATCGACACCGATACCAATATTTTATTCCTTGCGCTCAATATTGGTTAAGTTTTTGAAATTCGAATCCAACTCCCTCAAATTAAAAATAAAATAAATAATTACTTCACGATTAATATGCAACCCAAGAAATAGTCGACAGTCAACGAGGAAGTCAATGAAAACAAGGGGAGATTTATATAGTTTTAATAACCATGACAAGATACCTACAGGGATGTAGCTCAGCTGGTAGTTGAACAAATTTGAAGCTTGAACAAATGACTCTCAAATCAGTGGTTTGAATCCTAACAATGACAAAAGCTTTAAAAAAAATACATTACCTAAATAGGTGGACAGATAGATACCGTAATAAAAAAACCACGACAAGATAATGTTTGTTCAATGGTTTGCATCTAACATCTATACCATGAGGTTATGGGTTCGAGTATGTCACTCACCCCAATTCCCCTCACCCCAATTCCCCACTCCCGAATTATTGTATTATTAAAAAAAAATACCACCGCATATAATATTTACTAAACTTCGGGAATTTGTGCAATTTTCCATATATTATATTATACAAAGTTTTTTTTTTATAAGTTACAACTTGAAGAGTTTCAATTTTTTGTCGCTCGGATTGACTTTAATTTTCAATTATTTTTGTTTCATCTGATTGAAGAGTCGAAGAAAAACTTGATTCGTCATCTCAAAATATGAAAATAGTTTTCAAACATTGATAGAATATATATAATTTCAAAATATTAAATTGTATTCAAAAACATTAATACTTAATAGTCTCATATTCTTATATCCAAAAAAAAATAACACATTGGGTGTTCTTTTATTTAATTAAAGGAACTTTTGATTCATGATCCTAGACTATTTCCAACAAATCTTTTTTTAAAAAAAAGAACTATTATTGAATTGACTTTTTATATTGTATCCAAAAACTTCAATCAAACACTGTTTTAAAAAAACTCTTCTGTATCTATTATAACTTTCAAAAATAAAGATTATATATCTTGTCTATATTAAATATTTTTGTGAGATGGGTATGTATAGTCAAAGAAACAAGTCCTGTATCCAAAGCAAACAATTTCCAACAAAACTGGTCAGCATGACAGCAACCCCTCCAACACCTTATTTGCTTGATATGACATCATGCCCAAAAAATAATGGAACCATTTGAACTTTAATGCAAAATGTTGTTTTTAAATATTTCTTGTTGAAAAATCCCTTTCCCAAATCCAAAATTTATACTTGAAAAACAAATTGGACATCCCAAATTTATCTATGGTTGGACCAAACTCTGCAACTAGCAAGACCATGCGTCACTAGATTGGCGGAACTTGTCAGGATCAAGTAATATATGTACAGTTTAGATAACTAGATCTACATATCGAAAAAAAACTCTTCACATACTTATAAAATACGTATTGGGGCTCGAACCTCTAACCACCAGATAAGGGAGGGAGAAGCACTACCGTCTTTACTAAACGGTGATGTGCTTTAACCTTTAGTCTTTTATTAACTACGTCTTGAATATCATATAGACACTTAGACACCAATACAACATCAATATTATTCTTTGATTTATAATAACCGTGACTTAATGATTACAATGATATTTTACCTCCTTAATAGCAAAGTATTCTATTCATATATATATATATATATATATATTATATTTAGGACCATAATCATAAATAGCTCTAAAATTAACGGAGTATATAAAAATATCATTTCTCAATAACTTTTCTTTTTTTATCAAAGAGAAATGACTTTAAACCAAAATACCCTTAGTGTAAATATTACACGTAAGGATAACAACTTTTTTTTAATCATCTTCATCGCCTCCATCAATGGAGGTCTATTCCATACCTCCATTGATGGAGGTCTGTTCGACCTCCATTGATGGAGATCTGTTCGATCTCCATCAATGGAGGTTTGAAAAAAAAAATTTATTTTATTTTTTAGAAAATTGAAAATTGGAAGAGAAATTGAAAAATATAAAATTTGAAGTTTCCAGAAACATTACACACTGAAATATAATTTTAGCGTGTAATCCTTTTATAATTTCAGCGTGTAAAGATGCATTTCAGCGTGTAAAGATGTTGATATTTCAGCGTGTAAAGATTTTCAGCGTGTAATCATGTTAACATTTTAGCGTGTAAAGATTTCCATCGTGTAATCATGTTCATATTTCAATATGTAAAGATTTCAGCTTGTAAAGATTTAGCTTGTAAAGATTTCAGCGTGAAACGAAATAATTTCAAAGGACTTTTGAGGGGGCAAATGATATCCGATTTACGCCCGTAATATATCATTGGAATCGTTTCGACGAGGAGAACAATATTTTAAAGAGAAAAGATAAGAAAAAAAGTTTTAGAGAGAAACATGACAAGAAGAACTTATGAAAGAGAAAGAAAAAGTTGTGTCAGAGAATAAAGTGAAAAGGTAGATAAGGGCAATCTTTATCCAAAAAACATTTCTCTTGAATAAAAAAAAAAAAGAAAATTTATTGGGATGTGATAGTTCTGTATACTGCATTAATTTTCAGGTCAAAAGGCGGAATTTTGCCTTAATTTTATATTTTGATATGATGATCAAACTAGCAATATATGCACATTGATTCATGATCATACAGACATGCAATCAACCTTTGTCATTTTCTATTTAATGATGTGAACAAAAATTATTCCAGTGTGTATATCCTCATTACCGTATATAATCAATTACTATCAATGTATTTTTTTTTAATTTAAATTATTGTCAATGTATTGATAGCTAATAGATTTTACTTGTTGATTAAATCACTCAACTATACTAATGAGTCAATCACTCTCTCTAGATTAAGATCGGTTATCACCATAATAACTTACGATGCTTATAATTTGTGTGACAATAGTTTTTATTTAAATTTTCTCGTGATGTCTAGTTTAATATATTTATCCCGAAATATGTTAACCTTTTAAATATCAAACAAAACCTCCACTTTAATTTTGTTTCAAACATATATATATATATATATATATATTATACACTTTAATGAGCTAAACTATAATTCCAATATTTTCACTTCAATGAAATGTTCAATTTTATTGTTCTTTATTTACTGCAAACCATTTTAATGTTTTGCAATGAAGGCTTGATTTGATATAACTATGCATGAACTGTTATGCACCAAAATTAGAATATATTTGATTGTACTTAGTCAATGAATTCTAATATTTATGAAATTTATTTAGAATAATATCAGAACTAATTAGAGCTATAGTTTTTATGCTTTCTTTTAAATTTCTAATGTATGTTTATAACTAAATTATTTACTATTTAAATAGTAATTTAAAATAAAAATTAGTTAAACTTAAATTCCTTTTAGATCAAATAAGGTCATTTTCTATACAATAGAATTTATTCCTTAGTTAATTTTATTTATTACTTTAATTACTACATTAATTTCGTACCAATATCAAATCCATGTTACCAACCTTGATAATTAAAAGTTGGTTATAATTTTATTTTTTTAAAAAAAAGGTTGGTTATATTATATTATAATACTACACAAATTTGATATTTCTTGCCCAAATAAAGAAACACTGTAAACTTTTTTTAAAATAAAAATGGGCATACAAGTCATTTCACCGAATTGAAGGCATTGGACCGAGGGTAAAATGGTCAATGAAAGCATAAAAACAGATGAGATATTTAATGCTTCTTGTACACTGACATATCAACATATTATTTACATATTTCTAATGCAACTAATTAAAAGATCACCACAGATCCAGTGCGCGTGTGTCCAACTGCCGTGATTATGATTAATTAAGGTAAAGCATGGCCCATTATGAATAGAGATGCACATTTTACCTCGGATCCTTAAATTCCCACGTCCCCATTCTTATTTGGGAAATTTTTTTTGAAAAAAATGAGAAATGAAGTGGGGATGAGAATGATTTTGATCGCTAAATTGAAATGGAGATGGGGATGGAGATGGAGATGGGGGGAGGTCGCCCCATCCCCATTTCCCCATTTTTCCCATAAATATATTAAAATGAGGATAATGATGGGGAAATGGCATTTCCCCATCCACATTTACTCACTTCCCCCAAAACACACATATATATATATTAAAAAAAATTATTCTTCAAAAATCTTATCTATATAAACTAATTTACTCTTTTATTTTGTATTTTTAATACACTAACGGATTTTAGTTTGTATTTATAATGGAATATTTTTTTGTTTAATTTGTAATTTTTAGTCAAATGAAGAAATTGGGAAACGGGGGAATGGGAAAACGGGAAAAAAATGGAGAAAATAAGGAATTGGGGTTGGGGATGGATATACCTCCCCTCAAAAATCTACATCCCCATTTTCTCCAAATGGGGAAATGGGAAGATAGGGTAAGAGTTTGGAAAGTGGAGATGGGAATAGGGATGGGGGACCTATATCCATTCATATTTCCCCGATGTGCATCTCTAATTATAAATGGTTTTTATATGCAACGCGCATTTGAGATCTTACATGCGCGTGGAATAGGTAATTGATAGCACGAAATCAAACAAAAATGGTCTAAGAATTTGCAGCAGATCACATGAGATAAGGTTTGATAACATGTGAAGTGCGAACTGCCAGCCAAATCCAAGATCTGAGGTTAACTTTTAACCTTGGTTTATTTTAACTCTGGTCAAATTTTAACCCTGCTATCTGGTTAATCATGACAAATCACAACATGTGATCGGCTGCTGTTTCTTTCTTAGGTTATAATTTAAGCATCTTCCTGATATTCTTAACTACTCTTCCTCTCAAAATTGACAATTTCAATAAAAAAATAAAATTGATTTTAGCAATTACTTAACAATTACAGCTGCATGTGGTTTGGTAGTACCTCACATGACTACAACCTTTTTATTTGGATTTCCAATTCAATTAAATGGCAATGTTTCGTGAACGAGATAATCTTAAGTGCACTGGGTATAATGCTGAGTGGTATATTTGACCATAAAAATAATGTATGTGGTAAAAAAAAAAAAATCATATGCAACACATAAAATGATGGGTAATTACTACAATTTTTTCTTTATGTGAAAAGTGTGTGCACAGAGTAAGAAACATATAGAAAGAGAGTAACCGTAAAGAGTATAATTTTTATACTGTGATTAGAGATCAAGTTCCTTTTAGGGATTTGTTCTAGACCAGTTAAAAATCAAAGTTGTAATCAATCCAGAACCGAAGAAATGTACTCAATTATTCTTTCTTCAGGAATCTATATAAGTATTATATAACATTTATGATATAGCCACATTTCTTATTTCAGGTAATCGAATGCACTGGATGTACCTCAGATTTTCTTCGTATGAATAAATTTGTACTTATTTCACCAGTTTTTGGAAGAATCAAACATTTTAAAAACTTAATTTCACAAGTACGTTAAATAATTAAATATTTTTCACGGGTAATATAATACTTTTTAATTATTATTTAAAACTCAAGTTCAATTGGTAATGATACACAACTTGTCATGTTATATATTTTTCAACCTAATTGTTGTCAAGGTTAATTAAGATAGAAATATTGGAATAGATCGTGAGCAATGTTGTCACATGACACTACAGGGAAAGGATTATTCATGGTGTACACCTTGTAGTCTTGTACATACTACATAGTGTATCATTGACACCTGGCATGGCATGGTACAACATGTTGCACCCACGATTTATCCCGAACTAAATCAACAAATCAAGTTATAAGTCCTCGTTCCCTATTCCACATTGACTCGATAATAGGAGACTTGCACTCTCCAACAACCTACAAATATTCAAACATTAATATTTTATATAATCATTTCCTATAAAACTGCAATAAACATTTCTGATGGGAGTTAACGTTTTTTGATTATGGGAATAGATATCTAGATTATACTTGCAGTATTTGATCTCAGTAGACCCCAACCTTATTGGCCATTGCATTGGACATTCAAAAAGTGGACTAAGACTAGAGACTAGAGTAGCCCAAAATCACCCAAACCCATTGGACCTGGTGGACTAGATGAATTGAGGCTCAAGTTGCTGCATGCTTTTAGTTCATGCATGTTTCGAGTCCTGGTTGATTAATTTGGATCCTTATCAGTTTTTATTTAGGTTAAACAATGTTAGTATTTTTATTTTTGAAATTATAAATTTACGTGTTGAAGTTAATTCCTTGAGTATTTGTTATCATATATTGTATCCAAAACACATTTTGAAGTTATGTAAATTGAATGTTGAGTGTTAGTTTAGTAATTAGTTAGTGATCTCCTTCATCAAAGAAAATTAGTTAGGAAGCAGATTAGACTTAACGCCCCAAATAGAAATTAAATATTAAATTATTTATCTCGAACATAAGTCCATATGTTGGTATCGTACTTGATTTTGGTATGGAAGTGTAGGCCTAATCTGGGAGGAGGGATCAGCCTTCAATCTCCTCTGTTACACTTTTTAATTTTACTTTTGTTACTTAATATGTTTAATTTTAATAATTACTATTTGAGTTTGAAAGTAATAAATAGATTATATTATAATTCATAATAAAAACAAGTTATATATATTTTTTTAAAATATATTTATATACTAAAAAAAATTAAATATTGTATTAATATTATATATGATATGCATTTAAAATTATTTTAATAATTTAAATTAAGGATAATATATATATATATTTTGAAGCTAAATAAAGGATAATATTGGAACTTTGAAAAATATACTAATCTGTAATGCAGTATAAATTTAAACCACTCCTTCTTAATCCAAAAGATTGTAGAACTGGTTCAGTTAATACTTAATAATTAAGTTTCAAGTTTCAACCCATCTGAATTTTCTGGTTGATTTGGATTTTGGACTTTGAATGGATTAGCATACAAACCCAACCCATGCCTATACCAAGTCACAGATGATGGGCCTGGCCCATACGAGAGAGAGTGTCCCAACTGATTCAACCATTTCTCTAAATTCCAAATAGATACACACCCTTTTTCCCTATGAATTATGATGCATATCTTTTAATTAACATCTAACCAAATCTACCCTGTGCGTTTTACACATTTACTTAGAAACCATATACTTGTAATAAATTAAAGGATGGTGTGATTATTCTAACTAGTAACTATTGTAAATCGTAGTGTAGGGAGAGTGGAGTTGTATTCCAAGTGGTACTTATAGTGGTTAATCTCGTTAGGTCCTAACAAATCTTTGTCTCCTGACCTAATTGGTATATTCGAAGAAAACAGTTTAGCCAAACCTATATATATATATATATACTTTTTAGTAAATTATTAATTTAGGGTTATCTCTTTACACATCACTAATCCATCTGTGTTTACCCATTATCGATATTCACCAAGGAAATTGGTGAACCAAGCACAAGGCTAGTCAAAGGAGCTCTTTCTGTTCTAGAATTAGCCTTCAATTGTCAATACTAAGAACTTGACCTTTAAATCATTCAAGTATTATCTGTAACGTGAGTTTCTAAAAATAGTTTAGATATATAATCAAGCTTCTTCTTCTTCTTCTTCTTCTTCTTTGGTTTTTGTCAATACACCACTGAAATCATGCACTCAACAAATTTTCGTTGAAAATTGCTTCTTATTCTGTCTTTTTTAATTAAGCCTCCAAAAACACAGCTAAGCTGTACTCAGTTCTCATCTCTATGAAACAACTAATGATAATAAAAAGGAAATTAGTTCAGGCCGGAGAGATAAGATATATAATTGAAGACAATAATGATACACAATTATATATATAAAAAAAACAAAGACAAGTGATAAATTAATGAAGACATTTTAGTGTTTGTGAAGCTGGAATGGGCCATTGAATAAGAAAACCATGACTCCATGTGAGTGCCCAAATTAATTGCTTAATTAACGGCACTTTAGATGTCAATGCGTCTTCATCAACACACTCACACTCTTTAAATCAACATTTTTATTACAAGTATTGCTTGCTATGACTTATGAGACAAAATTACTTCAATATTTATTTATTACTAACACTTTTCAAGTTCGGTTTGGCCTATACTCTTTTTTTTTTCTTTTTCTTTTTAACTATTTCTCTGTATATAAGACAAAAAAACTATACAAATTGTTTCGCACTTTAGTGACAAATTTTCAAAATATGAGGTTTTTTTTTTAACTGTATTTGATTTTTTGTTTGCCTGCTATTCCTAAAATTACGTAATTACACAAAAATATGGGCCTCTCTCACAACCTTGAACCGGGAGGTCTTATTATATATATATATATATATATCAAGTGATGGATTCCACATTTTTTTTTATTCACGACAAACCTCCTTCACCTTCGGTCCTCCTGGTTTGGGCTACCGGAATTTGGCGTGACCAATAGCTATACGGTTGATATGGAATACAACTTTACAACTGGAAAAAGATCTCCCTATATTTTTACAATTCAATGAGTAAAAGTGAGACTTAAAACCCTTATCACATAAGTGAAAGAAGAAATGTATAATCATTTGATGAAATAATGCTATGTGATATTTATCGTGTATCTTTTATTCAAATAACCAGCAATGTAATATATGTAGCTAATTATATATACTTTCATGTGCCACATAATATGATTTAAATAAAAATTACTGAATGCATGTTGATCCCCTATAAGACTCTCTCAACAAAGCATATACAGTATATACTTTTTCTAACATCTTAATCGAATATTATTTGTTATGCTTACACTTGTATCGTGTGTTGTGATGTGTATCAATTTATGCATGTCACATTACCTAACTTTATGCCTATAATTGACCACATTGTGGTCTTTAATATTTTGATGTTGTTATTGCAAATTTATAACAGATATGGCAAATAGAGAGTTCTTTCTAATCTAGTAATATGTGTTCAAAATACTGGTTTTTTTCCGTCTATTAATGTTCTCTTCTTGGTGACTAAGAGCTTGTTTGGTTGAGCTTTTGAAAAACATTTATTGGTAAAAGATCTGTTTGTAGTACATCTATTAGAAATAGAGTTTTTGAAGAAAAAAAAATAGTTGTTTGGTTAGTAGATTTTTTTTATAAAAAAAGAGGTTTATTTGAAGAAGCACATTCTCATGAGCTTTTATCTAGTAGATATTTAAACTCTACTATCATCTACTCAATAAAATAGACAATTTCAAAAACTCAATCAAACAACCCTAAAAAACTCAAATAGACGTTTGTAGACTTTTTGAAGCAGTAAAAAGCTCAACCAAATGAGCACTAAGAGCATCTCCAATGCTATTATGTATTTTTGAGTTTCTAAAGCATCTCCAATGCTATTATGCATTTGAAGAAAATGAAGTGCCACGTAGGATAGATACTAAAGAAGTTAGAAAAACACTCTCCAATGCAATTATCTATGTTGAATATGGAGATGATGTGGCAAAAAAAATGTTAGAGAATATGGAGTTGGGTTTCTAATTCTAGAAACTCTCTAGGATTTCTAATTATTTCTACCAATAATATTGAAGCTCATTTAATTGTAAAATAAAAGAGGAGAGAGAATGTAATAATTGTTTTATTATGATTAGTTAAAAAATAGATACATATTTGATTTTAGATAATTGCATTAGAGATGTAAATATGCATTTCTCTAAAAAAAATTCAAAAGTAGGCTCATATTGAATAGAAATGCTGATGTGTCACTGTTTAGAAACTTAAAAATGCACAATAGCATTAGAGATGCTCTAAATAGTGTCACATCAGCATTTTTATTCAAAATAGACCCACTTTTGAAAATTTTGTAGAGAGATGTCAATATGCTTCTCCAATGCAATTATCTAAAATCAAATATGTATCTATTTTTTGATCAATCATAATAAAACAATTATTACATTCTCTCTCCTCTTTTATTTTACAATTAAATGAACTTTAATATTATTGGTAGAAATAGTTAGAAATCATAGTCAACATTTCTAGTAGAGTTTCTAAAATTAGAAACTCAACTCCATATTCTCTAATTTTGTTTTGCCATATTATCTCCATATTCAACTTAGATAATTGCATTGGAGAGAGTTTTTCTAACTTCTTAAGTATCTATCCTATATGACATTCCATTTTCTCCAAATGTATAATAGCATTGGAAATGCTCTAAGCTATAAACCTTAATTTTATTTTATTTTTTGACAAAAGCTATAAACCGTAACTTTAAGGAAACGTAGTAAAACAATTAAAACAATAATAATAATAATAATAATAATAATAATAATTGTCATGGAAGAGGAACAATTCTCTGACTTTTTTTGTTGAAATGCGAAATTATCGTCGTGGAGAGGAACAATTCTCTGACTTTTTTTTGTTGAAATGCCAAATTAATTTCTTTGGATAGAACAATCAGCAAAAATCAACTTACCAAATCAAACCTTTTGAGTTTAGAACCCAGAGTCACATTAATTGAGCCGTGATCGTAGAGTTTAATATCGTTACACCTTTGACTTTACTTAAAAAAAAAAAGCAGCGTTAAGAAACAGGTTAACACAATAAATATTACTATAAAAAAAATCAAACAATGTATTTATTATCTTGTTTTAGTAAATACATAGATTAAATGTATTGTCTAAATTTTATTTATAGTAATATTTATTGTGTTAGTATGTGCACAGGTTAACATTACCTTTAAAAAAAAAATAATGAAAATGATATAGGTAGAGGAGGCAAGTAAAATTCATCAAAATAAAAAGGTAATTTTGACCAGCAACATGAGAGGCAATGTGTATGGTGATGGTGGTAGCAACATCAGCATCAAGCATTCAAGCATTCAAGGCTTCAAGCATGTTAAAAACGTACGTTGTAACGTTGGGACTAACACAAGAAGCAGCTTTGGATTCGCAGGCTGCCCTACCCATGTGCCTCTCTGCTTTAAATTTCATTTGTCATGACCCATTGGCCATAACAAACAAAAAAAATAAAGTGTTCCTTCTTCTTCCTCTCAACTCTCAAGAAGAAAAAGTTACATTACACCCCAACTGACTCCCAACCTTAATTATTGCTTTCAAGACCAATCAAAAGGAGAAAGATAAAAAAGATAAAGACTTGTAGACAACCAAGGACTTGAAGCATTCCATTGGATTGTCTTTCCCTTTGGATTTTATTTCTATGTGTTCTAAACTCCTATACCCTATTTACATTTTTGTTGTTGTTAAAGTATTACAAGAAGGATGACAGTAACTTCATACTAAATGATCGGGTTAAGAGTCTATCGAGATTTATTGAGATTAAAGGGTACATATACGGTATGGATATCTATCTATTCATATAATACTGAGAATAAAACTCTCACAGATACTTATAAATATAAATACCGTTAATGTGGAAGAGAAGGTGTACTGCCCACCTATACTAAGAGGTAATGTCGTGCTATTTACATTTATCTTTTAAGGCGGAGTAATCCAAAAATTAGCGGATTAAATTGAGGGAGTGGCAATGCACAAGTGATAAATCATGGGATTCCTAGGCAACATATTAATTTGGTAGACTGTAATCATATTAAAGGGCTTAATAGTGGTTGACAATGATTAGAGACAATTAAAGTTTCTCCAAGCTCACCAACCCATTGCACCCCACCCACTCTTCTTCATTTTTCTTTTTAATTAATTCTTCAACTTCAAACAATCCCTACAGGCTACAACTCAATTATCTTTATTTTTAATCAATTAATTTAATTTTAACATAACCATCATTTCAACGAGATACCTTATCCCCCGCCCCCACACGCTCCTTTAATCCCAACAACAAGCCTTTTTTTAGTTAAAATCCAACATCAAACTTTTTTATAGGTTCATGTTTTTTTTTCTTAATATCCTGTTAACGCCCCTATGTCATTTTAGATTATTGTGTTTTGTGGCATATGCGTATATTTTTCGTTTTTTTATTTTTATTTTTATTATTAGTAATAAAAAAGCTCTATAGAGCCTATTATCAATTAAAAAAAAATTGTATTATCGCTTTAAATTATTTGGTGTTCTCGAATTCACGCCTCATAATTAGGGATGGCAATGGGGCGGGTTCGGGGCGGAGTGGCCTTCCCCGCACCCCACCCCATTTATTTTTTGAAAACCCATCCCCTCATAAAACTCCACCATAGATGGAGCGGGTTGGGGCGGGGCGGGGTACAACGGGGAGTGCTTTCCCCATCCCCATCCATTAACCCCATTTATAATTTTTTATTTATTAAAGTAACAAATATATAACCATTGAATATGATAAAAAAAATATAAAGTAATAAATAATTTAAAGAAACTATTAAAAAACATCTCATAAAAGTCAATCATTTTCAAACATAAACATAAAATATGAGGTCAAAATGTTCGAAATTCATAACTCTAATCATCTAATAGTTGCATTTATTTCTCTAGTTCTCTCTTCGTACGATCAACTACATTTAGGGATGACGATTCGAGTTGTTTGAGGATTAGAGACTTAGAGTTACGGTTAGCGGCTAGGGTTTCTTTAATAGTATTTTGTTTTGTCATTTTATGTTAAATAACGGTGAAGAGATGTAAAGTTAGGGTTAATGTATTTACATATTTCCTTTTTTAGATATATATATTTTTTGAAACTACGTAGTTTAACTAAGTATTATTTTAAACGGGGTGGGGCGGGACGGGGAGTATAAAAACCATCCCTGCCCCATACCCATTGCGGGTTAGACTATACATCCCCATCCCCGCCCCATCCCTACCAAATTGAAACCCATCCCCACCCCAAAAGTGTGGGTCCCCGCGGGGAATTTTGCCATCCCTAGCCTCATTATGAATTATCACTTTAAATTATTTATTCTTTAAAAGAAATTTTTTATATTTATATTTATATATTTATCATTTTATTAGTAAATAATAAAACTAAGTGGGTATATTCAATCTAAACTTTTAAAAACTTTTATGGAATTAAAAAGTTTAGGTGTGAAAATATTTAAATGTTTAGGTGTATTCAATATAGACTTTTAAATATTCTATAAAAGTCACTATGTATTCAATTACGACTTTTAAAAAGTTTAGAGATATTCAAAATGTCAGTAACTTTTAATGACTTTTAGTTCTATCAAACTTTAAAAGTTCTCTTCCACTCACACCAAAGACTTTGGATGACTTTTACTTTAGAAAAAAAAAACACAAAATTGCTTGAAAAAATCATAGACATTTTATTTTCTAATAAAAAAGAGTACTACAAATCCACAAATAATAAAAAAGTGGTCATTTTTTTAACTTTTAAAATGAACAAATTATGAAAAAAAAAATAATACAAACATTAGTGATCTATAACAAAAAAAAAAACTAAAAAATATAACACAACTCTCTATCGGCAATGCAATTAAAGACAATAGATTTCATTTTTTTAAATTTCATTTTCAAAGCAACTAAACATCTTTGAAACAAGTCAAACGAATTTCATTTACGTCAATTAAAAATAATAAAAGACAAAAATCACTACTTAACCATGCCAATATGTCATAATCAAAGTCTTATATGAGTGTGGCTCTATGTAATTGTGATCAATATCAAACTATCCACTTTTAGGCATGGATCTTGTTCAATAACTAAGTACAGTTTTTAGGTTTTACCTTTAGTACAATTGGTACAATTGTCAGTTTGATACCTTTATTCTAAAAGAAAATCTATAATATTTCGAATAATAATTATATAAATCAAATAAAAATTTGACTAATTAGATTTTATATACGTGTTTTGACTAATTATAAAAAAATTAGATGACAATTACCTTAAATTTTAAAATCATGTATATATGCATAAATGCTTTCGTCAAGATTAATTAACGATAATTTTGTTTTTTATTCTTTTTTAAAAAAAATTATAAATGAGAAATATATATAGTTTTGTTAAAACAAATTATATTTTATATTTAAAATTTAATAAAAATCTATAAATATCTATGAAAGTCTTTTAAAATGAAAATCAATGAAAGTCTTTTAAAATGAAAGTCCATGAAAGTTTTTCATAATTATGTAAAGTTTATAAAAAGTCCATAAAAGTTCATGAACTCTATAAAAGTCCATAAAAGTTCATGAACTCTATAAAAGTCATACAGTTAAAAAAGTCTCTAAAAGTCTTTTGAAATCCTAATTGAATATACCTCCTAAAATTCTATACGTACAATGTTTATAACAAAACAAAAGTTATTTTACACTATTTAAACAATAAGTGCAAAACTCAAAATTTTATTTATTTTTGTCCACTGTTAAAACTTCAAAGCCAATACAGAAATTATCCCCAAACATGCTATAAAAACCAATCATAAAATCAACTAAAAATGTAAAGTATATATTGACTTGTTATATCTTTAAATATCATTTAAATAATACACTTAAACTGATGAGGGATTTAAAATGTTTCAATTTTTTTTAAAGCTATTATAATTAATTCAGGATTTAGACACGGAGACACTATTCAAATTTACAATCTTAATAGTATAAGTGTGATGGGCAGATCGCCATACCAACATCATCTCGTTATTTCATTTTTTATTTTTTATTTAATAAAACACATAAGTTTTTTTTTAACATGTATTATATAAAATAAGTTGGTCTAAAGTCATAAAAACACATAATGTTCCAGTTGGGTACTACTTAAGAGTAAAGAGTGATCATGATTATTACTTGTTTAACAAATTTACAGAAACACCACCAGCAATCATTTTTATGTATATTTTTTGTTACATGACCTTTTTAGTGTATGGTGAAGTGGATTGCGGAGCCTCTCAATAATATAATCATTAAGATCCAACTTTCCTTTTAAACCTTTTTATTTCTCCTTGTATCTACTGTTTCTTGGATATAATTATGAGCTTTTGTTACCTAATATTCTTTTCCATACAACAATTTGTAAATGTTGTTATATAATAATACATGATATCTCTTGAAAACGTTTTCTTAACAACATCATACAAAAGCAACCTCAAACCTAGCAACTCAAGTTAATTATCAACCACTCAGTCTAACCAAACAGCATTAATTACCATCAATAATTTGATTTGAAGACCGATGAGGATTACAATATATATATATATATAGTCAAATTATAATTAGTCGGGTTGGGGTTAATAAAATATGATAATATAGTATAAATATGAAGGACTGATCAATATGGTTTGATGGTAAACGATACTCATTCAGTTTAACAACATTTTAAGTTCGAATCGACACTACTGCGTGTGTGTATATATAAAAAGAAAGGGTCTAAATATGAACATGAGTGGATACTATAATTCACTCAAATATGTGACAATCGTGTACATATATGATATAACAAATAGAATTAATAGAAAAATAGTTAATAGGTGTACGGACAAACAAGTGGGTAAGATATATTAAAGTTGAAAAAGTTGGGTAAACTAAAAATTGAGACAGAGACAGGTATGTTCCAAATCTCCATGCATGATGCTCTTCTCTGCAAATTGGCCCATCTCAATTCTCAAGTATTAATATTTACTATTGTTTGGTTTGGTTACCCTAAAAAATGTACTCAATTTTTTCATGCCCAAAAAGTCACTATTTACTCACTGACCGTCAATATTCTCCTGAGTCGTGACCGCAGGTGGTATAAAAAACAAACAAGCTTCTCTGCTCTTTGTTTGGACTTTGCTATAAGAATCATGATACTAATACTAGATTGACATTATCACGTTACCAACTCTCAATGTCATTTTCGTAATTACTTACTTAATAAGGGGTTTATTTTACAACCAAACACCCCGTTGGCCGCACCAAAACCCATTCCCACTCGCACTGTCGCACACCCCTCCACGCCCCTGTTCATATATCTGTAGTCTGAAGTCTGAAGTCTGAAGTCTGAAGAAAAACCATACATTCATGATTAACCTCGACTAGTATACATTTTTTATTTGTGTTGTTCTTAAAACTATATATATTTTTTTATTGAATTGAAATATATTAAAGTTTTGACTGATGGGTTTTCAAATGAAATTCTTATAATATATTAGTCAATCACAAACATATATTTTTAAATACAATACATACAATTTTATTTAATAAGAGTCATACAAGCTAAGTCATAAGTGAGTATTTGGATTTGAAATCACAATGATAAATGAGTTAATTTTTTTTTAATTTATTATTATTGTTATTATAACTATTATTTACCTATGTTTACGATTCCAACATCCAAATATTCACTTATATTTTAATTTAAGAGATGATTGTGTTTGTAGGTATAACATAGTAACTGCATCTCTCAAAGTTGAGTTTTCTATTAAAAATAAATATTTGTTGAATAGTGAAGTCATAAAATAAAGTAGACAATGTAAACTAATATAGTTCCCACACCCCACCCTTGGAGTAAACTATAAAATTAAAGACATTAATGGAAGTTGTCTTTTTCATGTCATTTAATGATTTGATATATTGAAGCCCAAAAACAAAATAATTTTTATTTCAAGTGTAAATAAAACCAAACATCCAATATCAGAAAAAAAAAAAAACCAAACAAACAAACATTCTTTCAAAAAAAAAACACCAAACATTTATGAGGTTTGGCTTTTACAAGTAGAAAATAACTTTATAAAAAAATAGATACTCACCTTCCTGTTGTTAATTAAAATTGGTCAAACTGTTAAAAATACCAAAATACCTTTCAAATTCATAATTACAAAAATCTAAGCATCGTAATTGAAGTCTTTGTTTCAATTGTACAAAAATCTTTTTAAACGTTTGATTTCTCAAAATTAAGTTAAACAATCATTATACAAAAACATACTTCAAGATATTTTCTAAGTAAAATAATATATTTTTTTGTGTGTGATTATTTATTGTAACTACAATATGATGTGATCCCTATTAAATATATTCTTTTTAAAAAGGACTATTTTGTTTATCTCTTTGATTTTAATGAATTTGAATCTTACGGTAAGTTGATCTTTGTCTTGATATGTATAACTAATGGTAGTAATTTATTTTAATTTTATTATTTTAAAATATAATTTTTATTCTTAAGTGTTTTAGATCAGAAAATGATCGGTACAACAGAGGATTCTGATCCAAATTTAATAGGAAATTATTTTTTGGTTATTTTCAACTATGATATCTAAAATGTATAAAACATTAGTTGGAAAAATAAATATTATCATTTAGCTAGACCGAAAGAAGATATTAAATAATAATAATAATATATAATAAGTTTTGTACTCATCTTAATCAAGAAGAAAACTATATTATTTTTTAATATTTTTCTATATCACTTAAAGCAATAATAGACTTAAATATTATATGTATAAGAAATGAGGTTTAGATAAAATCATAAAATGAGTTTGGCAAGTGAGGCCTTAGCCGGCTCACTTGCATATGCATTGAGTGGACCCTATACACATATTGTGTATATTGATTGATATTAGCAGGTTTGGTATACTCATACAAATTTATCTACAAAAATCTACTAATAAAAAGGCAAGTTGTATTAATATGCTAATAAATGGTGAAATAGCACTTGGAAGATAAAAATGCATTTATTATATCAACTACCTCTTTAAACTGTGACTAACGGTTGATTAGGGAGATTAACTTTTATTTCATATAATTATCTGAAGGGAAAATTGCACTGATATAGCCACAATTAACTAATGGTGGTCAACCATTAGTCAATGATTCAAACTCTTAGAGGGGTTATTAGTGTAATAAATACATTTTCATCCTATGAATGCAATTTCACAATTTGTTAGAGCATATTAGTGCAAACGTGCAATTTACCCTTTTTACATATGGGTCATATTAAATAAACCTAAAAATTTGACTTAAATCAATGACTGTAATTCTTATCTATGCATTTGCTATTAATCTAATATCGGTGTGAAAACCGAAGAGTATAAGGTAGAGGTGTCCACGGTTTGGTTAAACCGGCGGTTAAAAATCGAAACCGAAACCGAAATTGGAAAACCGGAACCGAAACCGAAACCGAAACCGGCGGTTACAAAACCGGTTGAAGCCGGTTCGGTTTCGGTTTAGGCTTTGGAAAAACGGCCCAAAAACCGTCCAAAACCGCCCAAAACCGACGGTTTAACCGCCGGTTTACATAAAAAAAAACCGTCTAAAACCGACCAAAACCGTCTAAAACCGCCAAACCGCCGGTTAAAAACCGAACCAAAACCGAAATTTTTTGGTTCGGTTTCGGTTCGCCCTCTCCACGGAACCGGAACCGCCGGTTTCGAACTGAAACCGACCCGAACCGGAACCGTGGACGGGTCTAGTATAAGGCAACTCTTAGATTTAGACCAAATGAATGGATAAATATTGAATTTATATAATTTAAATCAAAAATTTAAATAGACGTAGTCCAATTCTTAATATATATATATATATATATATATATATATATAAGGGTAGTGTTAACCTGTGCCCTTATGACACGATTTAATACAAGTAGAAACATTTATTGTCTAAAACATTTATTATTTTCATGTTTATATTAACCTTAGGTTTCCGGTTAACACTACCCTATATATAAATAGAAAACCTCTCAGACGTAGTTCAGTTGGTAAATGGACAAACTTGATGTTTAGGTAAATGACTCCCAAGTCAGCGGTTCGAATCCTACCAATAACAAAAACGTTTTAAAAAAAATACCAATCCTGACCTAAATAGATCGATAGATAGTGTAAAAATATATATATATATAATATAAATATAAATATAAATATAAAGAGATATAAGAAATATATAAAGTAAAGGAAAGGACAGGAAGAACCATAAGGAGTAAGGACCCAATCCAAAAGGCAGTGGACTGGACTGAACCGGACCGTCCCAACTCACACATCGTTGGTTGCACAAATTGGTGGGGGTGGGGTCCAGCGCGTGAAGAGAGTAAAGTAGTAGGCATCATTTGTTTTTTTTTTTTACCATAATGGCCTCTCAAACCAAACACTTTAAACAGTACAATGATGTTGTAAAATTCATTCATAGAGAGTTGAGAGTTGAGACAACCAAGTCAGGAACAAAAGCTTTTCCTTTTCTCTCTGTCTTTCTTTTTCTTTTGCTTTTCTAAAAGCCAAACCCAAACCCACACCAAAACTCCTCTCTCTCTTTAGATTCTTCTTCTTCTTCTTCTCATTCTTGTTTTCTTCTCTCTCAATCTCAACAACTTGTACCCTGTTGTTTTAGCTTTTGAGCATTTCCATTTCTCATTGCCTCAGCTCTCCAGATTCTCTCATTCAATACTAACGTGTAAGTCTTGAATTTCATCACTCATTTTTGCCTTTTTTTTAGCTACTTGTTTCATCAATGTAATGCATACTTTTATAGTATCGTTTTTGTTTCTTTTACTTTTTATAACAATTTTCGTGTTGTTTTCTTTTCATTTCTGTTTTTTTTTTTGCTTCTGATTTTTGAGCACCGAGTTCTTCTTCTTCACTTCACTTCACTTATTCTTGCTTTTGATTTGACTGCAATAGATGGATTATAATTATAGTGGCATTTACTTTTATGACTTTGTTAAATGGATTTGTGTAGATTGACAAATATATATATTTTTTCCATAAACTGAAACAAAAAATCATTAATGTGTGTTGGAAAGTTGGGATTCTAGTTCATATAGTAGTTGTTCTTGATTTCTTCATGCATATTAATTTTCATTTTTTTTATTATTTCCAATTAAAATTGTTGCTAGTTCATATAATTATTTTTCTCGGATTATTAATGGGAGGGGTTTTTTTTTCTTGTTGTGAGGATCATATACTAGAATTTAAATTTATTTCAAATGGTCAGAAATTACCTGGAGACTTTTCATGTGTAAATTGGGAAGAAAATCTGCAGATTAATGGACATCCTGATAAATAAACTTTATCATGTGGCGTGCAGTACTGAAATTTAGTCATAATTAGGTGCTTGATAGCTGACTAAAACCTGTGAAATGAAATCACATACTTATTTTTGGTTGTAACCCTTTACATTGATACTGACTCCATTTTTGTTTTCAATACATGTGTGATGTGATAGTGCTCCATAATTTAAGGGTACATCTGACCTTCTTGTTTGTTGTCCTCTACCTGGTCTGTCTTCAATCTTAGTCTCTATTGGCATCTTTCTCATTCATGTCAACATGAACTTTTTCTTGTTATTATATTTGAAGCATTTATGCTGCAAAATGGTCTGAAATATGTTGCAAATGTGAATGTGTAATTTTCTCATTTAAGTTTTAGTTCGAAAAAGTTTCTTGTAGCTTAAACCATCTTGGAGACTATCAGGATCAGGATGTGAATTTTCAATGCATCTTTAGATTTTACTTTCTTGATACTTTAAGATTTTTTTGTTTTTGTTTTTTGGAGGTCTGATGTCTAAGGTTGTTGTTTGTGTTTACTTCTGATGAACAGAGATTCTGATCTGAAACAATGACAAAGATAAGTCCTGAAATTGAAATGGAAGAAAATATAAGCATAGAATCAGTTCCACTGGTTTCTGCCGATGTGAGCTTTGCTTCTAATTGCTTCCCAAAATATAAATTAGGACCCAATAATCAGATTTTGGAAGAGCCAAAGGAGGACAGCAGCGGTTTATCTTTAAAGGAGGTTGTTGAACAGGAGACTACCCAGTTGTCTGAGCAGCACAAGCGTCTGTCAGTTCGTGACCTTGCTAGTAAATTCGACAAGAACTTGGCTGCTGCTGCTAAATTGGCTGATGAGGTCTGATCATTAGGCAATTTTGTTTTCTGAGTTCCTTTTTTGTTTCATTCGCTCATCGAACCTACACTTCTAAATATTCCTTCTTGCATTCAGGGCTCTTGTCCCAATCGCTTAAAGTCTGTTAAACTACATTTCTTTTGGCATATGATAAATATGTGCATAGCCTTTGCTGAACTTAAAAAATAGCACATCTGTACAGATCTTCCCTTGTTACTTTATTTTTCCATTTAATTTTCTTTTCACTCTTATCTGAAGGACTGTCAACTTCCAATCAGAAATGATAATTAAATTAATGGTACTCATTTGCTTGGATTCAGGCAAAGATTCGAGAGGTGGCGTCTTTGGAGGGACATGTTCTTTTGAAAAAGCTTAGAGATGCATTAGAAGCGTTGAGAGGCCGCATGGCAGGGCGAATCAAGGAAGATGTAGAGAAAGCAATCTCTATGGTTAGTTGGTATTCATTTCTTACTTGATATGAGTTCATTGAGTTACACTTTTTGAACCTTGATATAAGCCAGGCCTCTTAGGAATCATTTTTCGGAACAGTTGACAGTATACCTTTGTAAATCTTGAGTATTAAGTGAGGAACAAAATATAGCTTGGGTGGTTTCGGGATTTGTATAGATTCACAAATGTTCTGTCTTCTAATTCTGAGCATTTTATTTATTTATCTATTTTTTCAAGTTTAACTATTCCCCATGTTTATCTGCTTTATTTATCCTTGATGATGACTGTTTCTGTCTATAATATTTTCCTGCAGGTGGAGGCTCTAGCGGTTAAATTGACCCAAAATGAAGGAGAACTGATTCAAGAGAAGTTTGAAGTGAAAAAACTAGCAAACTTTCTTAAACAGGTTATTTTAGCTTCGGGAGCATACCCATGCACACAAACCAATTTTTTATTTCCCTTATATCTGCCAGATTCATCGTAAGTCAACTTTATATTGCTAGACTAAGAAGGATTGTTATGACAGTTTAGTGTCTTAGATATGCTAAAATTCTATAACCAGACTGTAGAGTTCATGTATGTTGACTCTGTTAGATCTGGCTCTTAAACAAGCTCAATGCTTTGGGAAAATGCATTTGATTATAGTCTAAACCAGCCCTCGAATCTGTTTTGGCAGTCCTGATAATTTCGTGTTTTAGTTTCAACATTTTGTCCAAAATAATAGGCTAATGAGGGCTAATACTGTAGTCAATGATAACCAGAGTTTGTGGCTAATCAACTGTATAGCCTTGATTCATGAGATTTGTTCATTTATGCTAAATGAATGATACTATCATACAATTTACTTTCGCATGTTGCTTTGAATGTTACGAAAGAATTATGGCCGTTTGATGTTTTCATGAACACATAAAACATGATAATGGATCTCCATGTAGTATGATGCTACAAAGGCATCTTTTGCGGTATCACAAATCATGATGCATACAGTTCTTTCTTCTTGAAAGTTCATGCCTTTGGTATTTCTGTTTTTCTTTTCTTTCAATATATATATTTTTGCTAATTGAGTTTTTCCTGTTTATCTTTTATAATCGGAAGTTTTCTTAAATTGGTCCTTATCATTAGTAAGCAAAGTATAATGTTCTGCACTATTAGCTTTCTTGATCATCCATTTTTATTCAATAAAATGATTGGGGTCTGTACTCAATGTACTTGTTTATTGAACCGAGTGATCTTTTGTCTACAGGCTTCTGAAGATGCTAAAAAGTTGGTTAACCAAGAAAAATCTTTTGCTTGTGCTGAAATTGAAAGTGCTAGGGCAGTGGTGCAAAGATTTGGAGAGGCCCTTGATGAGGAAGAAAAATGTTCACCAAAGTCTAAAACACAGGTTCCAATGAGTTTTTTCCACCTTATTTATTTTTGTATAAATCTACTAAATCGAGTCCATATATAGAGATGTGTTATATATGTATCATTCATCATGTTATTTTGCATTATCCAAGTTATTGTATTGCTAAGGAGGACTAGGCTATACCGAGTTACAAACAATTCGTGGAGGTCAAGTCTTTTGAATTCTATCATACATGAATGAGTTGTGAAAACTTCTCTTTTGGTTAGACATATACCCTACTGAACGAGTGCAGCAGTCTGTAGCAAAATTATTAATGGCCATTTCATATATTCTCAAGTGCTCTCTAATTATTGCCATTATAATGAATGTTTCTCAATGATTTAAATATCAGAGTTACTTGCTGTGCTGAACCTAGTGTTCAATAAAAAAATAGAACATGGCAACTGTTGGTATCTCTGTTATTAATTCATTAACTTTTTCAGTGTTATTTTATGTTGAAATCAGGACCTGAAAATTCTTTTATTTCTAATGAGAAGTTTTTAATCTCCTATAGATCAAACTCAGGTTCTCAATCATGGTAGTCAAATTCTCTTTTGTGAATTTCTTTATGCAATGCATCATATTAGTATAGCATTTCACTTGCACATTATGCTATCATCAAGACTGCAATATTTACAAAATATAAGGAATTTATTAATTCTCATTACTTCGTACTCGATTTTCCTTACTGCAGGACGTGGAGGGATTTGTAGAGGAGGTTCAGGAGGCCAGAAGAATTAAACGATTGCATCAACCAAGCAAGGTGCACTAATAATACCGTTTCCATAATTTTGTTATTGCACATACCGTTTAAGGAACATAAACACTTGACATCACTATGAGAAATTGAGAATGACATGCCTTCATTCATATTGTTAGAGAGGTTTCACACCAATAATTTCAATTAATATGACTTCCCCACCTTTATGTTTTGTTTTGAATAATTTCTCTGGTTCATGAGAATGATGTTTTCCTTGAAAATTAATTTGAACTTAATTTTGAACATCATGATTCAGATTTGAGTTGAAATTCAGTCTGGTATATGAGGAAAAAGTTGGTGCAGTATCATAAAAGCTATGATGCTAGAAGTGGGTCCTGCTTAGAATGTAGCTATTATTTGATTCTGTTTATATCTTATTGTTGTTGATGAAAATTGGTTATATTTCGCATGCTAAATTACATACTTGTTTGATTATGCCATTTGGTGTTCCATATTTAGTTGTAATAATAACTATCCATTTTTATTGATAAAAAATGAATTATGTTTGCAGGTTGTGGACATGGAACATGAGCTTCGTGCGCTGAGAAGTCAGATTAGAGAGAAAGCTATATTGTCGGTTAAGATTCAAAAAGAGGTATGTACACATTGTTTGTAACTTTTAAACTTCCATAAATATCATTTATTAAAGTTTTAATGAATTTAACTAAACAACTTTTATTTGGCTATTTCATGGAGATGGTAGATTGTACACTCAACTAAGTTCAACAGAGATGAGAGAACTTTAAAATTAATTTTATAGGATGAAAATACAAAGCAGAGAATAGTTGTAAAGTGTCCTGTTGGATCAAATGAGTACAGATCCATCCAACTATCAGTTTTTCTGAGCTTAAAAAGTTGTTACATGGAATAATTTATTGCTCATAACATTATGATGTTGGATCAAATAAGAGGGAGAAGACAAGCCACTATGTCTTTATTCGTTCTTAATTATTGATAAGAAAAATCGGTGATCAGTTAAGTATTAATAATATCCCAAATGCATCCATCTGAGATGGAGTTAACTTCTTGAATTGTTTAATAGAGATTTGCGGTTTTAGAAAACTTAATAATATACGGGGTTGTAACATTCAGGAAATTCTGCCAAGCTAATTACCGATTAAGCTTTGCCACCAATTCAATATCCATTGTGGTACTTGGCACTTAGTTCGAAGATCTCTTGCCTTCTCTTTTTGGAGTGTCATTTATATTCTTTTCCTGACATTTTTTTTTTCTTTATCCTATGAATTCATAATGATTGTTTTTATTAAAAAATCTGTAGATGTTGTGTTTATCAATTTTCTCATACCATCTCTTTTATAATTCTTTCCAGCTGGCAATGAGCAAGAGAGCTGAGGAGAACAAGTCTTGCATGTATGCCTTTGATGGTTCTGAAACCCTTGGTTCATGTCTTAAACTCCGGCCTTGCTCAGATGCTGCTCCACTGCTTTCAAAATGTTCGATTCAGTGGTATCGTGTATCACCTGATGGAAGCCAAAAGGAGCTTATCTCAGGTTTTTATTATAACAAGAGCTTTTCACTTGTAATTGACTCAAGTACCGTGTTCAAGTTAGATCTCATGGTTAATTAACTTCTGAGAATATAACGATTCTGTGACATTAGCTTATTGTTTTCTTTATTGTGTTTTTTTTTTCATTGTTGTCAAATAGATATCTATATATGTTCACCTCTACCATGCCATCCAATCTTTGCCAGAGTATTTGATCATTTTTCTAATTAATTTGTTTTCCACTTTGTCAGGTGCTAATAAATCAGCGTATGCTCCAGAACCTTTTGATGTTGGACGAGTTTTACGGGCTGAAATTACCTCAATTGGCCAAAAAGTGGCATTGTCCTCTGCTGGTCCCATTGATCCTGGTTGGTTTTGATTTTTAGTTTTTATCGTCCTCTTTATTTCTTGTCTAGATTAGATGACCTGAATTAAGTTCCTACATTTTTTAGGCATGTTTCATTTTTATAGCTGCTTAGAGAAGTGGTAAAGAAAGTCTAATTCGGCTCTCTATTATAGCTGCAGGATTGGGAGGCTACGTGGAGACGCTTTTGCGAAAATCTAGTAGTGAATTCAATGTAAGTTGCTTTAGTACTTTCTACTTTCATCCAACTGTTATCTATGCAATAGGGAGAAATATGGTCATCTACAGGAAACAAAAAGTTAATTTAAGAATAAATAAAATAAAACAGGAGTGGTTATTTTGAGCATTAATCAAGTTTTGAATTATATTGTTTTGTAGGTGGTTATTTCCCAGATGAATGGCCAAGATTATTCATCGAATTCTGTCCATGCTTTTAATGTGGGAAAAATGAGGATAAAGCTCTGTAGAGGATGGATCACAAAGTCGAGAGAAATTTATCACCCATCAATGCTGGTACTTTTTCTGGCTGGATTATAGATTTTATGTTCAATGAAATCTGCAGGATAATGCAATTGAAAAATCATGCTATATTGCTATAGGAACATTTTGATTCAACACTGCTGCGGTGGCGAAAACATTTTGAGTCCTTTTTTTCTTTTCAGTTTTTCCTTCTTAATTTATCAGATATTGTCCTTCCCCTAGGCTTGAGACATCCATTGAAACTTTATGTAGTTATTTTTGTTGAATAAAATTGTATATAAGATATCTCTGCAGACGGGCGTTTCTTACATTTACACTTTCTTGACATGTAGCTATGTGGAGTTAGAGGTGATGGTAATGCTGCAGCTAAGTCATTGTTCTGGCAAGCAAGGAAGGGGCTCTCTTTTGTACTAACTTTCGAATCAGAAAGAGGAAGGAATGCGGCCATTATGATTGCCCGGAAACATGCTCTTGATTGCAACGTGAGTGCCTTCCGTATTTTTTGCATTTCACTAACTACCTGCATCCGATATAATTAACTTTGTTTCTACTTGCATTCTTGTTAAACTTTATGAGCAGCATTTCTTCTTGACACTTGATTTTTATTCCTTGTAAACATAAAGTTGATATATAGAACTTTTGATCAACAGGTTGTACTTGCTGGACCAGACGATCGAGTGTAGGAGTAAATCATAACTAACCGAGCTTTGTTCTCAATCAACAATGTGTATGTGTGTGTGTGAGAAATAGTTGTGTTTGCCACGATACAGAAGTATGTGTAATTGGTGCTTCTACTAATTAGATTGTGTTGTTTTAGGCAGTGTTTTTGTTTTGCCTAAGCATCTGTTGTAATGAGTTTCCTGCATTTAATTAATTGGTTCATTTTTGCAGATTTACTGGCATTAAGGTATACAATATTAAATTACATATATGTCTAGGGTTCACAATTTGGGTTGTGTCTGACCAAACGGGAACACGATTATATTTTACTCGATTTGAACATGCATGATCGGGCTTTCAATCCAGACACAACCCATTTATTAAATGAGTACTGTGAAATTTGTTAATATAGCTAAGTTCGATCTATGTTGTTTCTTTGTTTAAAAAATGAAAATCCTGATCCAGATGATTTGCAATCGGGTTGCCATAGTGTTAATTATAACTAACAGCATTAATGAAATTTTTATCATCTATTCTTTTTCCAACTTTTACCCTCAAAATCTATTACCTGAACATTTTGCAATGTTTATTCTTCATACAAAATTCTTTAAGACATGGTAAAATTTCAGACGACCCATTAACACAATCCAAATCCATTTGAAAAAAGGTTGATGTCGTTGATAGATTAACTCATTAAAAAAAAAAAACCCATAACATAATGGGTAAATATTTATTTTAAACTTTTAATAAATCTTGGATTGAAATATTTTGTATTAATTCACAATAACATGATCCAGATATAATTCTTTAATTTTTAATTTGTTTAAGCAAACGCACACTAGTGTGCTGCATGCGGGTCTTGTCTGATTTTGAACATGATCCTTTTGTTTTTTAGTGACTGATGATGGTAACTAATTTTGGGCTCTTTTTATATTTAAATATATCTTCAACCATTGTCCTACTTGTATAAGTTTGTCTTTCTAATTCTCTCTTGCACTGATGAGCCACAAAAATCAAGGAAGGAGTGGATCATTTGAAACTTTTAGGTACAAAAAGCAAGGGTTGTGAAATCAAGGCAGGAGTGGATCATTTGAAAGTTCTGGAAGAGCAGATTGTGATGATATGCCATTATTGAAGTGGTTGGTATCAAAAATCACAACCCAACAAACACTAACTTCATTCAAATGTGTAATAAGCAATCAAAGCCAAAGTTTGCAGGTAACATCAATACTTTTTCTATTAAAATCAACAGAAAGGAAGTGACTTTCCGATTGTTAACAACAAGACCTCACTCATTAACAGATTAATTTTTTTTTAAAAATTGTTCCTGGACAGGAAACAACGAATAATAGAACAAATCCCAATGACCAATTAAGCTAGCTAGCTAAGCACTTCTTTCTCCACAGCATCAGTAGATGCATCACCGGACAAGAGACTTTTTGCCGGCGGAAGAAGCGCCACAGATCCTCTCTCAGGATTTGAGTACTTTCTGTGCACAACCTTCAGCTTACTTTCTCCAACTTTTGAATGAAAGTACACCAGCAATTTAGCACAATCCCTGTATATCATCACAAAACAGACAAACATAAATTAATATAACCCCCACTGAAATCACAATCAATCAAACACACCCCACCAACCAAAATTTAATTATTAACTTACATGAGCTGTGCTTCAGAGAATCCTGTATGAAGTTTCAATGTCTCGGTCCAAAGAGGGGTTTTGTTGAGTGTACAACGAGCAGCATAGACTGCTGAGGCAGCAACCATTGATGGACAGAACATTATAGTGTCATAATTCATCATACCCAATTCAGCTAGAAAATAAACCAAGCTCTCCAATTCCTTATCAGGAATCGAAGCCTTGATGAATCGAACCAGAAACACGTAATGCGTAGGCACTGTCAATGTCCATTCCAGTTTCCCCAATATAGTTTTCTCCATAGTCAGTATCTGTTCATGACTATAGACTCTATCTGCAATGCAGACCAAGTCATTGACTTCTGGAGCCCAAATTTCTTCATATTTAGAGGCCATAAGCACAGCACTCATACCCACCAACTGCAATTCTCTTCTGGGCACAATCTTTACAGCAAGAAACCGATCAATTATGTTGATGGTCAGATAAAAAGTCTCTGGAGATAGTTCAAACTTTAGATGAACATCAACCAACCAATCCACCAAAATTGCTCTCATTTTCTCATTGATCTCAATCTGGGAATGCATATAGTTGTGTGGCCTGCTCTCATTCTCAACTAACTTGTAGAACTTGTAGATGTCGTCTACATATTCGACCCCAGACAAATCATTGTTCGCATCAGCAGCATCAATATCAATAATCTTCTCCTTTGGTTTGTTAACCAGAACACCACAAGCAGCCTGTAATGGAATCAATGAAATTAGACTATGTTTGCAGTCAGACAACATTTATCAGGCAAATCTACAAACAGAAAAGGCGAGAAACAAAACAAACTCAGACACAGAAAACAAATAAAGATCCAAACTTTAACAAACAAAACAACCAATAACTTAAAAAAAATGAAAAATTGAAAAATCAGAAACAAAGAAAAAGACTTTACTTTGCTTCTAGCAGTGAGTACAGAAGTGAGTGTGGGTTGTGGTTTCTTCTTGGATACAATTTGTGCCACTTCCTTGTTCTTGTTCTTGTTGTCTGGCACATTGTTCTCGACTTGTTCAATAGTATCAGGACTTATCTCGATCACTTCCTTAGGCTTTGTTGGTTTCGCAATCACTTTTTTCGGTACAGCTTTGTTGGCTCTTCTAGCCGGAGGAATTCCATCGACGAGTACAGAGGCTTTGTCCACATTAACACAAACTTGCTTCTGCAAAATAATCAAACAAACCCCAAGAAATCAGAAATCAGAAAAATCAGATATTTTTATTGAAATCAGATGATGAGAATCTTGAATTGAATTTGAACCTTATTGTTCTCAGCAGCGGCTGCAGCCTGAGCATTGGCTAGTAACTGTGCACAGAAACTCCTTGTGATGGGCCGACTGATCTGGGGATGAGCCACCGCCGGCGCCTCCGCCTTCGCCGCCTTGCCCTCAACCCCTCGAACTGTGACAAGATTTCCGATATCCCCAAGTGCTCGCCTATTTATCCCATCTCCTCCTACTTTCTTCTGCTGCTTAACTCCTCCTCCTATCACCACTCCATCTCCTATAACAACACATCCATATTCCATCATATATATTAAAAACAGAGATTCATGAAAAAAAAAATACCCATGTCAAGAAAACAAAAGATTCAATCGTTTTTACAAGTAATATCATCAGATCGATTAAATCTGACAGATGGGGTATCATCATCATCATCAAAACCAACAAGAAAGAAAACCAACCACGCAAATACAGAACCAACAAACAAGAAAGAATAACACCACACAATACCTCTGGCTTGTTGTGGAATCATGGGTCTTGTCGCCATTTCTTCTTCTTCTTCTCTTTCTCTCTAATCTCTGGTTCTCTCTCCTCCGCTGTCTCTCTCACAAACAAACAGGAATGCAAGAATGAGAAAAAAAGGTCTGCTTTTCTATGCTAATAAGGAGTCGACCTGACGCTTCACTTCCAACGGTCGAATTCCTTTGATTATGGACCGTCAGATCTCTTTTTAATCCAACGCTCAATTAGTGCTCTGAAAAATTTTGTAGCCGTTGAGAACAACTAATAAGTTACCGTTTGTGGTTAAAGTAATAAGGAACAGCGTGGCTGTCACCGTTAGTTACATGGAATTCCATGCTACGTATGTCACATAACGACACGTGGAGAATCTCAAGATTTATTTCCTAGTATTACGATTTGCTTCCTAATTTAAGATTTGTTGCCTTTTTATTTTCGGGAGGTAGGATTTGATTATTTTTTAAAAATTATTATTATTAAATTTTTAAATATTACAATAATTTGAGATTTTAGAGAGAGAGACTCGAATTACAGAGTTTATATATTAGTATTGTCCCAAATAATCACAAGGAGAATAATCATGAATTTATGATCATCTACACAATCTCAATACAAAAACACAACTAGATCATGATTAAATCAATCGTCTCTCAAATTGAAGACATATCAGCCATATAGTTATACTCTTCGAATATGTTTATAAGGGCTCAAAAAATAAATAGCATTTTTTGGAGGTGGTATTTCAACAATGTCACTGCTTTAATAACTTATGTTTAAAAGACACCTATTATGGTGAACGGACAAAAATACCCCCAATTGTTGTTCCACATTAGCTTTCTTTTATTCAGTTTACAGTGACAAAGTTGTGAAGTAGAGAGAGAAAGTCCGGTTGAAACTCAGGCAATCACTTGAACGGTGACAGAGTGGCACTATACAGACGCATTCGGGGGTCGAGCTCCCCGCCGAGCTCGCGGTGGTCGAGCTGCCCGGTCAGCTCGCGGGGGGGGGGGGGGGGGGGGGGGGGGGGGGGGGGGGGGGGGCGCAGGGGGCAGCGCCCCCGAACTTTTTTTTTTAGTTCATAAAAAAGCTCGGAGCTTTTATGAAAAAGCTCGGAGCCTTTATGAAAAAGCTCGGAGCCTTATGTAAAAAGCTCGGGCAGAGCAATTCATGAAAAATTTCGGGCAGTTCATGAAAAAGCTCGGCGCTTTTATGAAAAAGCTCGGAAAAAGCTCGGAGCATTATGCAAAAAGCTCGGGCAGAGCAATTCATGAAAAAGCTCAGAGCTTTTATGAAAAAGCTCAGAGCCTTATGCAAAAAGCTCGGGCAGAACAATTCATGAAAAATCTCGGGCAGTTCATGAAAAAGCTCGGATGAAAAAGCTCGAAGCTTTTATGAAAAAGCTCGGAAAAAGCTCGGAGCATTATGCAAAAAGCTCGGGCAGAGCAATTCATGAAAAAGCTCGGATGAAAAAGCTCGGAGCTTTTATGAAAAAGCTCAGAGCCTTATGCAAAAAGCTCGGGCAGAACAATTCATGAAAAATCTCGGGCAGTTCATGAAAAAGCTCGGATGAAAAAGCTCGAAGCTTTTATGAAAAAGCTCGGAGCCTTATGCAAAAAGCTCGGGCAGGGCAATTCACGAAAAATCTCGGGCAGTTCATGAAAAAGCTCGGAGCTTTAATGAAAAAGCTCGGAGCTTTAATAAAAAAGCTCGGAGCTTTTATGAAAAAGCTCGGAGCTTTTATAAAAAAGCTAGGAAAAAGCTCGGAGCCATATCCAAAAAGCTCGGGCAGGGCAATTCATGAAAAAACTCGGGCAGTTTAAGAAAAAGCTCAGAAAAAGCTATGAAAAAGCTCGAAGGCTTATTAAAAATGTTTGGAGATTCAAAATTGACAAAACTAATATCCTTGAAAAAAGTTCGGACAACAATTTAAAAGGCTCGGATAGTTTACAAAAGGCTCAGACACATTGTTAAAAGTCTTGGACCCAGATCTTCATCATCTTATACATAAATTTTACCAACTCAATTTTCAGACAAGTTTATTGTAGAGAGAGAGAGAGAGAGGAGTTACTGAGTTCATTGTTTGAAGCGTGGAGATAGAAGTACAAACAGAATAAAAAATTGATTATTTAAGGGCAATTTTGGTAGTTCACCATAATAGGTGCCTTTTAAACATAACTTATTAAAGCAGTGACGTTGGTGCAACACACCTCCAAAAAAGTGACATTTATCACCATTTCCACATGTTTATAAATTGGAAATTCAATGGAAAATAAAACTTGTTTGACTTTCAAAGAAAATATATAACGTTGACAAACTCACTTACCATATCATTTGAGAATGAATATGGGAATATTTTTTTGGAAAACCTAGGGATCGTTTGTTTTTTTGTCTGAAGACTGAACAGTCCTGAATTTTTCTGAAAACTGAATAGGGACTGAAATCTGAACCTGAATGACATGTTTGTTTTTTTCTTTCTCACATCTGAATATACTGTCAACATGTTTATTTTTTAAAAATAAAATTATCTGAAAATACGTAATTTTACATTTATACCTATACTAATTAAAAGAAGTAATTTAACATGCACCATTCTTTATAACATTTTGTATGTTTTTTTTTTTTGCAAACAAAGTTCAATTTAACAAAATAAAAAAAATTAATCAGAGAACATAATTTTACATGTTTTGCAAACAAAGTTTAAGTTAAATTTATTGTCAAAAAAAAGTTCAAGTTCAAGTTCAATTTTTATGTTGTCCACGTTTCCGGTGAATATAATTCATGAAACCATTTTTGTTTTTTTGGTTTCCTGGATCATATGCACCGGAAACCAAATAAAAAAAAAGGTTCTTGAATTTTTCATATACAATAATTCTATAACATCTTCAAGCTACGAAATCTACTCAATATGATAGACAAATTTATTGAGCACTATACGAATAGTTAGATAAAAATAAATAAATAAAGTGTTCTTACTGGGATTTGGCAAGAGAGAAATTCAATTGTTCAATCTTTGAAAAATTTCATTATGAGAAGTAATTAGAGTTTTTTTTTTTCTAAAACCTGTTTAAATAAGAAATATGTTCAAAGAAATTTTTTTATACCATATCAAATTAAGATAAATTTGGAAATATATCTTTTTTTAGAGGATAGATTTGGAAGAGAATATTTTAATTGTATCCAGTGATTTGGAATTAAGTTAAAAGCCATGATTTCTTACTTTTTATTTTAAGTTGTTTTTTGATATTTTTAAGTTGTTTGACCACTTAAAAAAACAAACAAAACAACTTAATGATTTCAATTCAGACCCATTAAATTTTAAGTGAAAAAAACAAACGACCCCTAGTATTATTCATTTGACAAATAGACATAAATCAATCACTATTGTAATAAATGAGAACAATGCTCATTGTATCAAGTCACAATATTGATACATAAATAATGAGTATTTATGAAATAATTCAGAAATAAACAAAGGAAAATCCTAATTACAATTGTATGTTATATGCTCCATTTAAGAGATTTTGTAGCCTCTCTCAAAAGATTATACTCATGGCATGATTAATAGAAAGGTTGTGGTCAATTTCAAATCAAACATGACAAGAAGATATTGTTCATCCAGCAGTATATCATATAATCCTCACACATATATGATAAAATTGTGAATTTAAGTCCTCTCCCGTCTCAAACCCCTAATTTACGTAATATTTAAAAAAAAAAAAATTCAAATCAGACCTAATTATCATTCTAGTCTAAAAGGAAGGTTAATACTTAATACAATATTGAATTTGTTTTGATTTATAAGTCCAACCTAATCAACACATGGATCAGGTTGTGTTAGATAAGACATTAGAGGTATTCAAAGAGTTGAGACATTTACACTCATGAAAAACTGTATGTACACCCATTTTTATATGAAAACCCCATTAATTTTGTTAAAAGCTTATTTCTCGTAGGCACACCCCACACGTTACAAAATACGTCCTTTATTTTAATTTTTGAAAAATAAATCATTTTTGCAAAATGAAAAATGAATAAATCATAAATAATTTAAATGAAAATAAAAAATTTATTTTAAGAAGAGCCACACCCAGATTTGGGAGGAGTGGTCTTATCCTCTCTTTTGATGGAGAAGGCTTTAGCCTCCTCCGATCCATATGTTATCAATCCTTTCAAGACTGGGAGAAGGTTCCAAGTAAGTAGGTTTTTGTGTTTTATTTTTTTATTTTATTTTTATTCTCTTTTCAAAATTTTATTTTATTTATTCCTTTTTAAATTTAGTTTAGCCTGTAAATAAAATTAAAATATCTTTTTAAAAAATATTAATAATTTTTGCTTCAAAAAATATTAATAATTTAGTTTAAGGGTAATGTTGGAATTTTGAAGATTTATAAATTTGGGGTGTAGATACAGTTTTTGAAGGGTGCAAATACCGTCACTCATATACAAAATACAATGGGCCCAATTAAATCAATACAGTAGGTTTCACATTCGAGCAATGATATTTACACCCCTAAAAACTGTATGCATACCCCTTACGTAAACATACTTCATTAAAATTTTAAAAAACTATAGTTTGTAAATAAACCTCAATTAATGGTAAAAATATCCCTTCTTTATTTGTATTGTATTGTATTTTTATAACTACACTCCATCTACACATATTTTATTATTGTTGATATCGATTTCTAGGAAATCTAGTCAGCAGTGACACATATGCAGATCGGCGTCTGATTTGTTCTCGAAATAAAATCAAGTTGCCTACCTGATAGGGGTGTGAATGCAATGAATAGAAAAAAGTGGAGATAAAAGAGTGTAGAAATATAAATGACACCAGTATTTTTAGGTGGAAACCCTTAACGAATGGAAAAACCATAATCGTTATGAACGACAAAGAAAATGTTCATCACTATTCAAAAATATGGCTACAATTACAAGTAATTCCTTGAGTATCGACTATCTTGCCTCTCTCGTTTCGATACATGTGCTTATATACAGTGGCAGATCCAAGAATTTTAACCGGAAGGGGTATGTGAACAAAATAACATTTATATAAAAAAATACAGTAAAATTAAGATGATAGGAAAATAAGTTTTTTTTTTATAAACAAAAATGAGTTTTTTTTATAAACAAAAATGAGTTTTTTTATATAAAGGAAAACCGCTCGTATAATGAAGTTTAGATAGAATAAAAAAAATTAAATATCTATTCAAGATGAACTAAATAATATTACATTCAAAAAGAGATAAAAAAAGAAACATAATATTAAAAAATAAATAATAAAAAGAAATATAACATAAAAATGAAAAATTACAATACTTATTCTTAAAATAATAAATTACACAATCTAATTTTATAATAAGAAATTTTGTTTCGTATTTATAATGAATTCAGTTTAAATTTATACAAAAATAATTGATTAATAAATATTACTAGACATGTTTTTGAATTCTTTTATTCTTCTATTTATTGGTAAATTATTGATTTATTGATTCTAAATAAATTAAAACTATAAAATAAAGAAAAATACAGAATCATAATAATAGATGAATTATTTTAATAAAATAAATTTAAATTTGTGATTTTTAGGTTTATTGACTGGATGTGTTAGGTATGTAAACTAAAACTATTAGAAATAAGAAAAGTTTAAAATAATAATAGATAAAATAAAATTTAAAAAGTATATTTATTTGGCTTGAATAATGCAAAATTATAAATGGTGAGACTTGAACTCCCACGATAATGAAAGGAGTTACTCTACCAACTTTACTAAAAGGTATAATGAATGTATATTAATATGTATGTATATATAAACACAAAATCAATATTTAAAAAAAAATTTGAAATAGGGCACGGACCCCACCTAATCCAACGGTGGATCCGCCCTACATATATATATATATATATATATATATATATATATAGGGGTTAGGGTGTTGCCATAATCCTTGTTGTGCAAACATGAGACATTATTGGGCAAGATCCCAGAGGGATCATATCTCGGCACCGTGATCTTCATTTCTTGCGTGGTTTTCCATCGGATCTTTATATTAACAACGGGTCTTTATGGAGACTATTATAATCTTGTTTCATTTATGATTCTTCAATGTTTGCTGTGGGACGAGTTTGAGCAAACTCCCCTTATCGACTCTTATCTAGCGAGGAGCTATTTTTAATGAGCGAGTTGTTTCTATCTCATTATGGCTATACAATTCATTTGGCTGATATGAGGATTTGAATAAAATTAATCCAAACAATTATTATTTAAATTTTTGTTATTCTATTTCTTGAATCAAATAAATAATTTATAACTCTTAAATACATAAATTATCAAAATAAGTTTGATTTTGATCTAGTTTTATTTACAATTGGTAAATTAAAATAACAAATAAAAAAAAAGATAATACAATACATAAAAAATAAGGCAATTGCCTTTGCTGCCAACAGTAGATTAAATGTCCAGAAAAACACACATATACAGATGTGTGTGCCGCTGTGTAACACACAAAAAGAAATAAGAAAAAAGAGGCTGGGTAAATATGGAGAAACATCAATATATATATATATATATTTGTTATCTCCTCTTTTATCATAATATAAAGGGAAATTATCATTTTTCCCCCTAAGGTTTTCCATATTAGATAAACTAGTCACTCTAGTTTGAATAATAGTCAGTCTCCCCTCTGAAACACAAAGTATTGGTCATTTTATCCCTTTTACCAGTTGGGCTACTTCAACTTCTTGTTAAAGGCTTATTGATTTAAATGTGTATATATATATAGTTATATAATTTGTTTAAACTAATTTAAATCTGTTTATATAATTTAAAATAAACTCATATATATAATTTAAAATAAAATCATATTTAATAATAATATATAAAAACATATTTATAAAAATGAAAAAGAAAATAACAAAACAAAAGGAAACCCAGAAAACCAAAGCCCAATTTTTTTTTTGAATTTTGTTCATTTTCAAAAAATGTATTATTTCAATTTGATTAAAAAAAATTCAGAAAATCAAAACCCATAAATTGAAAATGGAAGAAATAAAAAAAAAATCCCGTTTTTGAATTCTTTTTCCTTTTGTTTTGTAATTTTATTTTTCATTTTTATAAATATGTTTTTATATATTATTATTAAATAAAAGTTTATTTTAAAGTATATATATATGAGTTTATTTTAAATTATATAACAAGATTTAAATTAGTTTAAACAAATTATATAGCTATATATATATATACATTTAAATCAACAAACCTTTAATAAAGAGTTGAAGTAGCTCAGCTAATTAGAACTTGTGGTTTTCAATATCGGATATACACAACGTTATTTAGGGGCATATGTTTGAGGCTTGTCCAGTCCAGATTACTGTACATAGAAAGATTAATAGTTTTAACATTTGTCATGAGTCAAAACAGAGACGGGTCATCCATTTCTACCACGTACACGGTAACCGTAATAAGTATATGTATATATTTTCAAACCAGATGGTATGGCACGTAGAAATTAACTCCCACCACCTATATTTCCCTTTTCTAACTCTGACCAAGTGTGGCCTCTGTTGGTGAATTTGTATATTAATACACATTCTCCTGTGTATATGGTGTTGATTAATGACCTTCTCATATCCACAAATTTTATAAAGAGATTTGATTCTTACGGTTTTTTTTTTTCCATTATTTTTATTTTATTTTATTGTTAAATATTTCAACTTAAAAACTTGAATTAAACAAAAAAAATTATAAAAAGCTTCCTTTTGTTCTAAAATTATTATTTTTATCTTTTTGACACTCCAATTAAAAAAAATAAAATTAATTAAAACTTTAATAACACTTCATTTTAGTTAAAAATTAACTATATTAATTTTGGTGAAATTTTCTTAATATATTCCAATACGACTAAGAAATAAGGATCTACATCTTTATTTTTATTATTCAATTTTCACACCATCACATGAACAAGTGATTTACTCAAAGTTTTGATGAAACTCAAAAGTCAAAAGAAGTCTAAAATTCAAAAGGTACCTTCCACAAGTACATGAGACCGAAATCCAAAATTCAATGAAGGAAACAGCAGTCACCTTAGGCAATGAGAAACCCTTTTATTTTCAATATTTGAGTCTGTATAAACACAAGAAAGAATGTACTCGGTGCTTCAAACACCAATAAATGATGCAACCAAACACCAATAGATAGACATCAAGAAGTCACACATGACACATACACATGACACATACAGTTAGTAAAACATTAATGTTTTTATATAAAAAAGACATTTTTATAAAAGCACCAACTTATACATCATATGCAAAATTTCAACACAACATATAATTCCACCAACTTATATATCATATGCAAAATTTCAACACAACATATAGTTCCAAATTCTTGAAACTCAAAATATACAAAATAAAAACAAAAAAAACTTTAAAAAACTAATTCATTATTACTTATTTTTTGGCTGAAATCATTATCCATTACTTAAGGATTTGATTTAGATTCATAACTTATTTTTCTTAGCAGGGAAAAACTCCTTTACTTGCCTTACAAACTTTCATTTTTTTCAAGGAAAAATAATAATAATAAAAAATTCTAATCCATTATCAAAGAAAATTTTGAGTGCATCTGGGTGCACCAACTTAACATGTTAATAGTGTACTTTACTAAAAAAAGAAGTTAAAAGTGAAGTCTGTTTATTTTAGTAACTTTTGTGTTAATAAAATTTGAAACTCAGGTTAAACCTACGCGTTTACCAATCGAAAATGACCTCATACAACCAGAAGAAAAAAAAAAGGGTGTTATATCAGTATAAAACACATATATTAAACAAATATTTCGGTGTACATATATGCACGTACCCATGCATGTTTAGGTTCTCTAGTAATTTGTCTATCTCTCTCTCTCATCCACTTACCCTTGAGTTTTCAGTTTTCGGTTGTAGTAGTAGACTTTTGTATTTAGAATAAAAGACATATAAATAAATAAATGTTTTCGAGATATATATATATATATAATAATAATAATTTTTATATAAGTGCGCACTAATAGAATTATATAAGGACATTGAATGTGGGCCACACATTTTATATATTTTGACTAGGTATGTATGCACTTGTCAAAACTCTTTTATAAATGAGTGGCTCACATTCAATGTTCTTATATAATTCTATCAGTGCGCACTGATAGGAAAATGACTATATATATAGTCATTTTCTCCTCGGTGCGTACTGATATAACTTATATCAGTGTGTTGTATGTGGACCACTGATTATAAAGAAGTTTTGACAAGTGCATACACTTTGAGTTAAAGTATGTAAATCTAATGGTTTACATCCAACACACTAATGAAGTTATATCAGCGCGTACTGACTTGAAAATTTATATATATTATATATAAATATATATATTAAGAGCAAATGAATGGATAGACATTGAGATTGCAATTTTAAGTTGATTTAGTCTAACCCTAAATATTACAGTATAATGTAATTGATGAATATAAATATTTTAAACCAACAAATATAAGATAAATTACATGCATTTCCCCCTAATCTTAAAAAAAACCCTAAATTTATGTAAAGTCTAATATTTAAAAAAAATAATACAATTACATGCATTTCCTAGGCCTTTTTGCTTTAAAATAACAGTAAATCAATATTCCTTGTTAAACAAGTCATGGACGAGATTGTCTTTTAATTTTTTCTCTAAAACGTTAAGCTAAAGTCTTTCTATTAACGTACTTACAATGATTTTAATTCAATTTGAACATAATATAAAATTCACAACAAAAAATCCCTTTTGGAAAAAAAAAAAATCCACAGTAGAAATATTAAATTGATTTATAAAATAACGGTAAATCAATAATCCTTGGTATAAAAGTCATGGACGAGACTCACATCTAATTTTTTTCTTTAAAATGTTAAGCTAAAGTCTTTCTATTAATGTACTTACAATGATTTTAATTCAGTTTGAACATAATATAAATTTCATAACAAAAAATCCCTTTTGGAAAAAAAAACCACATTATAAGTATTAAATTGATTTATAATCTAAAATCCAAGTTCTTCATAGGTATTTTATTGGTGTTTTTATATATTATGATTTTATTGTAACTTTTATTTTTAGTTCTCTTGGATTTCTGAAACCGATATAAGCTTCTTGAGTCTAAAATATGTGAATTAGACAAAGAATAAAGATCGTAACCGATTTAAGATTTTGGTTGAAATTAGAATCATGAAGTGAATTAAAAGATTAAAATGACATCAACAGCTTGTTTGTCAAAAAGATAAAATAAAAATTCAACTTGTTAGTCTATGGGACAATACCAAATGAGACTTTTAAATTGAATTGGTCTTAAAAAATAGTTTTTAAGATATTTTGTTTGATTTTTTTTAAAGTCATCTAACATCTGAAAAGGTTCAAATACAACAGAAAAAATTAAGTTAAAAAAGTTGACTTTTATATTAAATACAACAGAAAAAATTAAGTTAAAAAAATTTAGAAATGCTGTAATTTGTATTAATTACGCCATTTAATAATTAATGTTGTAAAAAGTCAATATTGTTGTTGCGTCAAAATCACAACATTATGTACTAAAAAGTAAAACCAAAACTCAAATGCATGAAAACTTCAATGAAACAAAAGTTGGCTTCCCTCTCCAACGTACGACCAAGAAGATGAATGACGTCCTTCTCTTCTCGATACAAATATATAAAACGATTATTAGTTATAAAGGTATAAATATATTGTTACAAGTTTTCAAATGTTTATACGTCATTTGGATTTTTTTTTTCAGTCATCATTGAGACTTCAAACTTGTTCATTTTCAAAAAAAAAAAAAAAACCTTAATGGACCAAAATTGAATTTATTAAGTTGTTTTGTTTATTTTTTTATGTTGTCAAGCAACTTAAAAATACTAAAAAGAAACAACTTAAAATAAAAGTAACAAATCCTAACTTTTAACTTAATTTCAAATCACTGGATTGCATTTAACATATTTTCTTCCAATATTATCCACATGAAGATAATAAATTTTTGATTTTATCATAATTATATATTATGTTACTTATGATAAGCTTACAAAAAAATCAATCACATTGTCACCTTCACACCATTGTTTAACCTCCAATTATATTATTATTATTATTATATATATTTTTAAAATCAAAACCATTTCTAAATCATAAATTATTTATCATATTTTTTTAAAAATAATTATTTATCATATATTAATCATGAATAATATCTTATCATTATTACATAAAAATGGTTTAGGATTTGTTAAATTATTTTTATTTAGTTGTTTGTATCATATAAAATAAAAATACATAACAAATAATAGTAACAAGGGTATAAATGTCAAATTATTTATTTTAAAACCATTTTATCTTTAAAAAAATAAACAAGGTGGCACTCTATTCAAATGTGATAAAAATAGAAAACAAACATATTATTCAGTTTTGAATTTCGGTCATTATTCAATCTTCAGTAAAATTCAGAGCCGTTCAGTCTTTAGACAAAAAAATCAAACAACCCTTTAGTAGTCATGCCACCAGATCCGCCTCTTCACGAACCGAATTGGAACCAGGGAGGTTCCGGTTCCAAAAATTGAAGAACCGCCGCGGAACCGCCGGTTCAGTTCCAACAATTGAAGAACTAGCTCGGAACCACCAGTTCGGTTCTGGAACCGGCGGTTCCATGCCTTGATTTCAATTTTTATTTTTTTTAAATTTGGTTGTTGGAGGCCCAACAGTCGGTTGACGAACAAGCATCCAGAAGCAGACACACATGCTAGATCGAGTACACAGTCCCAAATTTCTAGGTTTGCTACTTCTAACACTCAATTATTTAAATATAGTGATCAAATTAATAGAGAAGAATTAGCTAGAATGGTCGCAGTAGAACATTTACCATTTTGTTTTGGTGAAAAAGTTGGTTTTATTAATTATTGGCGATGAACATTAAATTCAACTGCATGTTGTGCTCTAAGACAAACGCTCACGGAAACACTTGAAATGATTTATGACAAAGAAAAATTGAATTTGGAAAAATATTTTGAAAAATATAATTGTTGTGTTTCTGTATGTGCCGCCATATGGAGTGACCATTGACAAATGCATTTATACTTAGGTGTCACATGTCATTATATGGATAAAGCATGGACAATCCAAAAAAGAATTCTTGCATTTCGACTTTTTGATGATGCACACATTGCTTCTAATATTTTTAGACTGCGTATAATTATTTTTGAAGAGTATAAAATTCAAAACAAAATTTTTTCAGTTGGTTTTGATAATGCTTCCAAAATACCGTTGTTATTCCTGCTTTAATTGATTTATGCAAACCTTATCTTGGAGGTATATTTTTAAATCAAAGATGTGCATGTCATGTTTTAAATTTATGCGTTCAAAACGGTTTAAAAACTCTTCAAACTTTTATTCAGCTTATTAAAGATGTCTTCTATTATTTGTGGAAATATCCTTCTGCAATGAAAGTATATGAATAATTTTGTAAATAAAGTGGTAGACGTCCTATTAGATTTCCACATGACATTCCAACACGTTGGAATTCTACATATAAATTGCTTGCTCAAAGTTATGATTATAGGGATTTATTAGTTACTTTTATTCAATGTAATGTTAGTCACATTAATCTTTATGCCGCACATTGAGATGCTTGTATAAAAATTTATGGTTTGTTAAAAGTTTTTCACAATGTTACTAACAATTTATTTAGTGTTTATTATTCTACGACTAATTTATTTATTGTTGAGAGTCTTAATATTGTGGTGCATTGTGTATCCGACCCAGACACACTAGAGTCCGTTACTACTATGAAATCAAAATGGTTAAACTATTATCAGGATTTTCCAAATATTTATTTGATTGCACTGTGTTTTGATCCACGTTGTAGATTAGAAGGTTTACCTGAATATCTAACTGCTTATTATCAATGTTTAGAAATAGAGTATGATATTAATATGGCTTCTTCTAGAGTTAAGACATTATTGTATGAATTATATGATGAATATCTTAGAGTTTATGGTCCGTCATTGAACATAGATGTTCCACCAACTCAAAATGTTTCACAATCCACATCATCGTCCTCCTTATTTATGAATTTAGGGTATAATCTGTTAGCCAAAAAAACCAAAAAATTACGGGGTTCTTCTTCATTAAGCTTGAACTCGTATTCCGAGCTTGAATCATGTCTAGATACCTTTTTTGAGTTTATGGAAGACATTGCTGTTAAAAAATTTGATATCCTACACTAGTAGAATGAACATGAAATGTACTTTCCAATCTTGGCTATGATAGCAAACAAATTCTTTCAACACCAGTTTCTACGATGGCTATAGAACAAGAGCTTAGCATTGGTGGAAATATTCTAGACGCAAGACATTCATTTTTGAGTCCACAATTAATTCAGATGCAAGCTTGTGTTGATGATTTTTGACCAATGCGCAAAACAGACAACAAGAAATCGATCAAGATGCACATGCACCCAACGATTTCTTCAACGATGACCAACCTGCTGCAAGTGGAACGGATGATCATGACAACCAATAGTTACTGAGCCACCTCACACAACATGTTCACGTCATCACCAAACATGTAATAAAAGGTAAGAGAACTACGTGGTCTTTGATTCCTCTAAACCCCCAGAGGATACGTAGGCAACTTAATTGTGGTAAAAATTAAGTGCAAGACCAATATTACATTTTTTTAGTTTTATTTGAATTTATTTTGTAATGTATAATATATTAATATATTTATTTTATTTTAATTTCGGGTGACCCAATAAAATGTAGTTACAATTTTAAATGTCTAAGTTTTTTTTAGTGATAATAAGTAAAAAAAAAAAAACCAGTTCCGAACCGTTGGAACTGGTGGAATTAATCTACTCGAAACTGTGGAACCGAAACCTCCCTAAAAGAGATTTCGGTTGCGATTTTAGTTCTCCCAAAATTGGAACCGTCGATTTCGAACTGGAACCGGCGGCATGACTACCCTTTAGTGAAAGATCATGTTCATTTTAGAATTTCTTTGTTACAAAATTCGAGAAAACGAGTGCACCAATGAAATTAAGTTTTATTCTACCAACATATAAAATTTATTTTTAAAGAAAATGACCGAATGTGAAAGTATCTAGAGCAATTTTTTTTGAATGTCTTTTTTAGACTTGTGGTGTGGACGGCATATCTCATTAATCAGACACGCGATTCTGAAATGATGATGATGATCCTCCTTCTCCCCCAATGTGCGACCAAGAAGATGAGTGACGTCCTTCTCTTCTCTTCTCTTCTCCATACAAATAGTTACAAGGTTGGTATAAATGTATCGTTACAAAATGTCAGATATTTATATGTTATTTGGAATTTTTTTTCAGTCATTATTGAGACTTCAAAGTTCCAACTTATTCAAGATACGTGGATCCGACAGACAACAAACATTACAAAAGTCAGCCTTGTTTTCTTCTATTCTCATTGAAATTCACTATTTGAGAGAAATTTAATTCTCAAGTACTGTTATCTAGTTAAGTCGGTCCTAAAAGAAAATTCAGGATTCCGTCTCAAATATTTTTTACAAGACCGACCTAAACTGAGAATAGCCCTATATATATGTAACCGGTTTGCTTTCAGTTTTTTCATTCAACACTTGGTTTTTTCAAGGTGAGAATATAATGAAGTTTGGGAAAGAATTCGCCTGCCAAATGGTACCTGAATGGCAAGAAGCATACATGGATTATGATCTTTTAAAAACATTTTTGAAAGAAATCCAATGGATTAAACAGAGAAACAAGCAAGCAGCAGCAGCTGCTACCGGACCGGCGAGCCTAACCCGAGCATTAACACTCTACAGAGCTTACAGTGGGCTAACAATACAAAGGCACAAGCCCAACCACCCCATGATGACGATGACTAGCAGTCCTTCCATGAAAGACATTGAGAGCTCCATTGTTCTGAATTCCGTCAACAGAAATGGCTCTCACAGTTACCGGACTACGTTTCTCATGGCCACTACAGAGGATGGAGGAGAATATGAGCAAGAGTTTTTCAATAGGCTTGATAATGAGTTCAACAGAGTTGACAAGTTTTATAGGTTCAAAGTGCAAGAGGTGATGGAAGAAGCTGAAACTCTGACTAAGCAAATGGAAGCTTTGATTGCTTTTCGGATAAAAGTGCTGGCATTGCATGAAGCCCTTTTCGATTCTACGTCTTCTGATGATGATGATGATGATGATCCATTAGATGTACTTGACCATGTTGAGCTTCACAATACAGTTGGAGCTCCATATTCAATCATTAGGAGGTTTGTCAATTCCACTGATCAGCAGAAGCAGGTGACATTCAACAGAGATGCTCTTAAGAAAGTTGAAACAAAACTCAAGAGGGCTTTTGTCCAATTTTATCGCAAGATTGGCCTTCTTAAAAGCTATAGGTGATATATAAATTTTTGTTATGTTAAATTATTGCAAGGTGTGAAATTATATATTCATGAATTGTGTGTATTATATTCATGTTCTTCTTTCTTGCAATTGAAAGTACAGCTTCCTGAATATATTAGCATTTTCGAAAATCATGAAGAAATACGATAAGATCGCTTCGAGAAGTGAATCGACATGTTATATGAACATGGTGGATAATTCCTACATTGGAAGCTCAGATGAAGTAAGCATTTTGTATTAACAATTCAAATTCCATCTTTTCTATCAAATAAAATTATGTTTTAAGATTGATCTGATATATCATTAATTGCAGTTAACAAAGCTTATGGAGAGGGTTGAAGTTGCATTCATCAAGCATTTCGCGAATTCGAATCGAAGAAAAGGCATGAACAACTTAAGACCAAAGGCAAAGAAAGAAGCACATATAATATCATTTTTCACAGGTGAGAATGAGATAATTAATGTCCAATTTATCTTCATTTTAACTTGTAATTAAACAGTAACAAACTGTAACGGGTTTATCGACAAATTGTGCAGGTATCTTCATGTGGTTGCACGGTAGCAGTCATACTAGCGCTTATCGTAATCATACGAACCCGCCATCTCTTGAATAAGGAAGGACACAATCAATACATGGAAACATTGTTTCCCCTTTACAGGTATAATAAGTCAACTGTGACCGATTTGAATGCTGCAGCATTTCATATTGCAGAAATTTTTGTACAGTTTTGTTGACTATTGATGTACACAATTTATGCAGCTTCTTTGCATTCATTTTTCTACACGTGCTAATGTATGCTGGCAATATATATTACTGGAGGCGGTACCGAATCAATTATTCATTCATTTTTGGTTTCAAGCAAGGAACAGAGCAGGGTTACATGGACGTTTTGCTAGTCAGTTTTGGTATTGCAGCACTCGCTCTATCCAGTGTGCTCATGAATCTTGACATGGAGATGGACCCTAAAACAAATGACTACAAAGCATTGACTGAGCTTCTTCCTCTAGGCTTGGTTTTGGTAAGATTATTACTCAGACAACTTTCTTTTTCCCTTGCAATACTTTGACAAAATATCCACCAAATAAAAAAGGAGTAAAAATTGTCAAAAATAACCGTATAAATAATATAAATTTCATTTTAATTATATATAAAGTTTAAACTCTTATGAAATTTATTTTCATTCCATAACAATAAATTACAAAAATACGCCTATAACAATTTTTTTCTTCTATTTTTTGTAAACATCTTTAAAAAAATCATAATCTAGGAAAAACGCAAAATGTTAACATTTTACAAGGGAAAATTATTGAAACAAACCTCTAAAAGTTTATTTTAACATTTGTAATTTTCCTTGTTGCATTGCCGGCGCCATTTTGGGGATGGTGACACCGTCTCTAACGAGTTTGAGGAGGGTTTTTATATGAGGGTATTTTGGTAATTATCAAAAATAATGGTTATTAACCATTTCTTAAGGGATTTAACTTCCTTATGTTATTAAAAACGAAAATTTAATGTTTACGGAGGTTATATTTGGTTTTCTCCCATAAAATGATGTCTTTCTTTGTTTCTATCTTTGTTGCAGCTTGTGATTGTCATAGTAATCTGCCCTCTCAACATCCTATATCGCTCGAGTCGATTCTTTGTCCTTTCTTGTTTGTTTCACTGCATCTGTGCTCCTCTTTACAAGGTACAGAAATATTAAAGCAAAAATCATTTCAAAAGGAGCTGAACATTAATTGGGAATCTAATAATTATTCATGTTTTCGGCATTGTAGGTTGCACTCCAGGATTTCTTTTTGGCAGATCAGTTAACCAGCCAGGTTATTAGAGTAGCCAAACTATATTTTTACAAGCTGTGAATTTAACAGAAATTACCTTGTTTTTTTTTATTGATTTATTATTATTATCATGATTATTATTGGCAGGTTCAAGCCTTTAGAAGCCTGGAGTTCTACATATGCTACTATGGTTGGGGAGACTATAAACTGAGACAAAACACTTGCAAAACTAATGATGTCTACAATACTTTCTATATTATTATTGCTGTCATTCCATATTGGTTTCGCTTCCTTCAGGTGCACCTAAAATCTTATTCATATTAAATTGCTAAAATGGAACTCATATATTGGGTTGTGAAGTCTGAATCAGTACTGTTGTATTCCTTCCTAAACAAAATTTTAATTACCTATTATATTTATGAGTTGTTTCATGTTTTATTAAGGAGTGACAGTTTTACTCAAGGTTTTATTTATTATTTAAAATCTTGTACGTAAACACCTATTTTATTGTGTAAATTGAGACATGGATAAGATGGTGTAAGAGAGAGTGCTTCACCAAGTGGCGAAGCCACCTTATCGTGCGGGCCTATAACCCTCAAGCCAACGCATTTTTTTTTCAAGTTTATTTAAATTTTATACTATTGTTTTGTTATTTACATTTTTATATTAAAATTCTATCAAATTTTTAAATTGATCCTCCAAACCCTCAGTATTTTATAAAGTTGGCTTCGCTCTTGGCTTTACTATTGTAAGGACCAATTTGATAATTGAAATCGGTCATTACAATAGTAGGTTTACGCCGAACTACATAAAATCTTATATCTTTCTTTATTATTCTTTATTTGCTTTCGTGTGTGATTGTTTGATTGCCTTTGAGTTTGTATATTTGGTAACATAATAATATACTTTGTCGCCATTAATATTTGATTATTTGCAGTGCATTCGGCGTGTGTACGAGGAGAAAGATAGGATGGAAGGATATAATGCGGTGAAACATTTCTTGACAATCGTAGCAATATGCACCAGAAGTGCATACAGTCTTTACAAGGGAATGGGTTGGAAAATAATAGCAGAAATAACATCAGCAATTGCAGCAATTTATTGTACATATTGGGACCTTGTTGTTGACTGGGGGCTTCTTCAACGCCATTCGAAGAACCGGTGGTTGAGAGACAAGCTCCTTGTGCCTTGCAAAACTGTTTATTTCGCTGCCATGGTAAGTTTGATTATCCCAAAATATATACAAATCAGGATTTAAGGTTATATTATAAATAGCACCGATTAGATATGAGGGTTCGAGTTCAATAAACACGGTGTTTATAAAAACGTATGGGATTCCAGCACTCGATAAATTTTAATATTATAAACTTAACATCCCAAAATGCAGGTGCTGAATGTGTTGCTAAGATTTGCGTGGGTGCAAACAGTGCTGGATTTAAAGTTGGATTTCTTACACGAGGAAACTGTAATTACTATTTTTGCAAGCTTGGAGATTATTCGGCGTGGCATTTGGAATTTCTTCTGGTATACCCTATCTTTAATTATAACGCTCATTTAAAAAAAAAAACAATGGATACAAAAGTCTTGACTGCACTTTTAGTTTTTTTGTGTTTTGAAAATGCAATATTTTTATACAATTTTAAGATCTTTAGTTCAAAAAATTTAATATAGGAAAAACATTATTTTTGTGGGACTGTAAGTAGTTATTTTGAAAAACTAAAAAAAAAATATATATCATAATTTTCGAAAACTATTAAAATTTTCACTATTGCATCAAATACTCTTATTAAAGTTTTATGTGCGACAAAAACAGGTTGGAGAACGAGCATTTGAACAACGTTGGCAAGTATCGAGCATTCAAATCGGTACCATTACCATTCAAATATTATGAACATGAAGATGGGGATGAATAGAATGCTACAAAATTAATGCTCATCTAACTTATAGAATTATTATTGGAGAATATTAAATAATGCATGAAAAACTGTAGGCCAGAGTATTTCATGGATATGGGTTGAGAGTCTTGAGACTGAGAAGCAGCAAAGAATGTTCATATATATATATATATATATATATATATATATATATATATTCTTAACTTTTCTTTTGGGTAAGCAAATAAAGGAGTTGACTGCCTTCACTTGTCATGTATAATCATGGGATCCAAATGAGAAACTAAAATAGAATGTAAGCTCAATTTTTGTATCTAATTTCTTCCGATGTATAAATTAATTTACGAGATTTACTAATAATCCTTACGTCTTTGTTCTTCTATATTAACTCAATTAATTACCTCTCAATTATTTCCTTATTAGGGGATGTCAATTTCCCCCTACCTGCGGGCACCTGCCTAAACCATGACAGTCGAGTATGGGTTTTGCTAATCGGCACAGGCGGGTATATGTGTTAAATTCAAACTTGAAGCGGGTTTGGATTCAAGTTTGAAGAAAAAAAAAATCAAACCCGAACTAATGAATCAACTTGATTTTAAGCAAATAATACAATAAATATTATTTTAAACGAAATTCATAGCTTTTCAAAAAGATGTCATTTTGAACAAATTAGAAATCTAAACCCAAAAGGATGTTGTCACGGGTTAGGAGTCTAATATATTTTTTAAACAAATATTATCTTTAGTATTTTATTTTAAATTTCACGAATTTACGGGTTCAAACAAAACACACAAGTGAAACTCCCAATGGCGGATACAGGCTTACAGCCCTGGCTTGGCTGGGCTGTAGCCCAACCAATACTTTTTAAAAAATTAAAATAAAACTATTCATATTTTCTACTTTAGATATTGTTAAGGGTTATTATCAGTTGGATCCCTATCTTTTTTTTGAATGATCAATTTTTTAAACGAGTTTGCTTTTTTATCAAATGTTTCCCTGACTTTTGAAAAGTATATCTAATAGATCCCTCTGACTTATTTTTTAACGATCAAACGTGACAAAATTTATAAATTGACCATTTTACCATTTGTTTTAATTAAAGAGTTTAAAAATACAATTTTACCCTTTAAAATTTTAAAATTTAATAAAAAAGGAAAATTATTTTTACTAATATAACAAAATTAAGTTAAATTAAAATATAATTATTCTCAAATATTTTTTCATTAATTAAATTTTTAAAAATTCAAATACATCTTCAAATCTTCAATCACAGATTCTTCATACCAAAAACCCAGAACAAACACCCAGAAAACCAAAATCTCAGAAACCATTAGCACGCATAACACCCATCCTCACCCCTATCTAGAACACTCACCCAGAAACCACCACCAAACAAAGTCGAAATCGCACCAATCGTCGCAACAATTGCACAACACAAAGTACCTGAGATTATCTGTTTTGCTCAAAATACATCAGGATCTCCAAACCGAAACCCGAAATCGCACCATACCCTAACTCACCACCACTGAAACCAAACCCACCAAACTCTCCACCTCCCAACACCAGAACCAAACCCAGAAACCCAACACAACCCCCAAACCTTTCAAGTAAAAACACCGGTGGCCAAATCAAACCCATTATGGGTTTGGAACGCTAGATCTGCCCCAAATCGTGGGTCTTCAGTCAATGATCCATGCTTGAACGTGGTATGACCCATGTTTGGTGCGATTCGGTTCACAAAGAGATCCGAGAAGGAGATGAAGTCGAGATCGAGAAAGAGAGAGATGAGAGAGAGAGAGAGAGAGAGAGAGAGAGAGAGAGAGAGAGAGAAATTGTGTTTGACCGATGGTGAAATGAGTTTGGGTGGTGGTGGCTATTTAACTGGTGAGTTGGGTTTGAGTGGTAGAGGGTGTTTCACTGTTGTGGATTTGCATGAGAGAGAGGATGAACTGATGTGTGTGTGTGTTTGGTGGTGTTATTCTGGGTGATGGTGATGAACTGGTGTTGGTGAATGAACTGGACATGTGTGTATTTGGTAGTGGTGATAGATTTTGATTAGTTTTATTTTAAAATTTAATTATTGATTAATTTCAATTCGTTTTATTTCCTTCAAATATATATATATATATATATATATATATATATTATTGATTTTTATTTTATTTCTATTTTGTGACACATGGCATGTTCTTAGTTCAAAGATAAAAATACCTCTACAAATGTTAAGTTTGACCGAGAGTTGACTAACAGATGGATCTATTTGATATTCTTTTCAAAAGTCAGGGAAAGTATTGCTAAAAAAATAAACTCGTTTAAATAATTGATCATTCAGAAAAAGTTAGGGACCCAACTGATAATAACCCTATTGTTAATTATAATTAGTTAATACATTAATGTTCCTAAGCTTCTTCCATTATTTAATTAGTTTTCTAAACAAAAAATGTTAACAAGTAAATGAGATTCATGTAAGAAATTAAAACTTTTATTACGTCTCAACACATACTTTAAAAATATTTCATTAATGAGATGAAAATGTTATGATAGTAGACCCTTAATTAATTTTTATCTACCAATTTTAGATTTTAAAGTAAATAGTTGAATTATACTTGTTTCGAAAGATTTGATATAAATTTGTCAATTTCAATTATGTGTATATTTTATTTAATTAATAAAAATTCTCTCCTACCATCAAAATTCACCATTAAAATAAAAAATAATATTTAATCTTGAATAATATTGTGGTTTATCGATAAAAAATAATTCTTGACAGCCTACCCTAAAAAAAACGTTTTGGTTTCGCCCTTAGAAACACCCACCCGTAAACCTAAATAATTTTTCAAATTAGCGTCGAGAATGGGTAAAAATTGTTTCTGGTTTCGCCCATGGAAACACCCACCAGTAAAACTACATAATTTTGCGAGTTAGCGTCGAGAATGTGTGAAGTCAAACATGTGGGTGAAACCCAAACTCGTTTAATTCATGGGTTCGTAGTTGAGTTCTTGTCTTGTTTTCTTAGGTTATTCTTTTTTATGTTTATTTATTTTATATATGCTTATTAATATTATTCATCATAATCAGAAATAGGCCAATCAAATAGATATTGTCCGCTTTGAACTTCACGCACGCGTTCTACACCCTCACGGATTTACTTTGAATCATGAGTTTCATACAAGCATCCTTCACCCATAGCCCAAAACGTGTCTACTTAGTTAGGAAAGACCAAAGTTTATATACAAGTTATGAATCTTACTCGCTAACTATGTGGGATGTGACAATCTACCCCCTTCGGAACTTGTGTTCTCGTGAGGGTTCAAACACAATCACAAATCCAAATCCATATCCACATCCACATCCACATCGACATCCACATTGGGTAGCGAGCCTACTCTGATACCATTTGTAACGGTCAAAACTCATCAAGTAGATATTATCTGTTTTGGGCTTCACGCACACGTTCTTCACCCTCACAGATTTGTTTAGAATTATGGGCTTTCGCAATCATCCTTCACTCATTGCCTAAAACGCAATCTACTTAGTTAGGAGAGACCAAGGTTTATATATAAGTCATGGATCTCACTCGCTAGCGACGTGGGATGTAACAGTAAAATAACCTTAAGAAATTCAGTCTTATAATTAAGGAGTTAACAACTAAATTCCAAAGGCTTGCACACTTGAGTGCTAACTAGAGAAGATAGATGGATATCAGCGGTGCTCAAGTTGATCTACCTGGATATCTTGTAAATGTTTCTCCTGCTATCCACTTCATTTTTCTAATTATCTTGATTGATAATAGTCTATTATTGTTAGTTGGTTGATGAAATGTGTTTGGCACATGCAATTTGTCAGCTTTCCCTTCTTAGTGTGTGTGTGCACTGCTTAAGACTTGGTATACCAGTATACCACAGTTTACATTCACAGATGACAGAATCACAAATGTTGATATAACATTGTCAAGAGTGAAGGGTTAGTTTCAGAATATACCAAAGTTTTGTGGTTCCAATTCAAATGATGATAAAACAAATATTTGATGATGGGTTGTTCTTGTCCTGGGACCCTCAAGAATTGTTGTCTTGTTTTCCTTGGTGATAAGAGCATTATAGAGTATAGACTAGTAAAGTGAAGTGGGTTGTTTATGGGGCTATCTTTTCTTGTCTATCCTACCTATGAACTTTGTCTTGATACTCTATGTTTGTTAATTGTTTGGTAGTGACTGATGTCAATCATGCCATCAATTATATATGGAGTAAACAGGTTTTTACCTCTTTGCTGGTCTGAATTTAGATGCCCATTATGTTGTTTCCTTTTTTGTTCCGTTTAGTTTTGTTATTTAAAATCGAACAAATTAAATATAGTGACGATTCAAACCTAAAACAATATCAAAATAAAATGATGAATAAGTGTAGTTTATCACAATATGAACTATAAAATATATTTATTTGTTTTTAATATGTTAAGAGAGAGGCATTGATCAATGTATGGTGGTTTGAAAAAAAAAAAAAATAATATCAGAGATTTGTGATGATATAAAAAAATAGATATGAGCTAAAAAAAACATGGGGATGACATGATCTACCCAAGTATTTTCAATAGTGATTGATTGGTACTATTGTGTTGGTGTATCCTATACACAGAGAAAACATGCCACTGTGAAAAGCAAATAATAATGCAAATTTGTTTGGGCTTAAATTAGCATTTAGCAACACCCTCTCTTAGGATGACAACAAAATAGACCTGCCTAACTTGAGTTAGTGGGTTATCTGGTATCAAAGATTCTTTACTTCACTCTTTTCATCAACAATTTTCATTCGTCCACTTGTCCACCCATTCATGATCCAAACACACCCATTATATTCACCATATGTAGATCTAAAATTTTTTGTTATCTTTAGCCCTAAGTCAAACACAATTTTTTTATCACAAACAAACATAACATTTTTTATGCTTAAAATTAATATCAGACCGCCCAAAATTATGTCCAAATAACATGATATATATATATATAATATTATTACTCGTACTTATAGGGCTCATCCTTGTGATATTACTATTAACATTTACTTATTTATATTGTGATTATATTTCCCAACTATAAAAAAGAAACAATGAACAGATGAAGTCGGTTCCGTGATATACCTCTCACATCTACGCAACGAGGTTATGGATTTGAGTCCTCTCTTCCAAAGAATCTTCGAATTTTTATAATACTTCAATTTTTTTTTGTTATCCTCGATAAATGAATAATTTATTTTAGAGAAGTTATTAATTTATCGATAAATGAATAATTTATTACTTTAAAAAGTGTTGTATGTTTTTATTACCTGTACATGTATTTTACTTGTGGTTCCCCTTTAGTGCATAAGTGCTCAATTATGATATTGTCTTTTTATCACGGTCATATTAAAATTTTGTCTTGTTTTTATATGATCACAAGCAATTCAAAAGTCATCACATGCAATTATATGCAACCGTAATCGTGTACAATAGAATGCTATTATTATTATTATTATTATTATTATTATTTTATCAAGATATATGTATGACTTATAAATAATAATAACAATAAACAATGAATGATGTAAAAATATAAAATTTGATGGATGTTGAGCACATTTTGAATTATTTTAGTAAAAATGATACAATAATGAATTTGCATAGTTATTAAAAGATTATTTAGGAGGTAACAAATACGTCCACCAATGATGATCGATCGTGATCCAGATGACAGTTGTGTTTCATCAACGGTTTCTCCAAAAGTCATTACCTTTCAAGCAGTAGTAACCTTAAATAACCACTTGCTACAAAATGAAATATATATCAAATTTGGTGTATGTATTGAAAAAAAAATTAAGGATGATGTTGAGTTTAGTATATGTACAAAGAAAATACAAACGATTTTAGATGTATTTTTTGAGATGAGTTGAACTGATAAAAGATAAGTTGTAATTAAAAAGTTCATTAATATATATTATGAATTTTTATGTGCTATTTCTTTTATGTAAATAACCAATTATTAGTTTATATATTGATTGGGCCTTACATAGGTTTTTTATGAAATTATTATCTTATACATTTAGTGGGGTTATTATTTTAGTATATTGGTCCGAGTTGCAACCAAAAATTTTTATTATGTAAACGAAGCTATTAATTTATTGAGCATTAATTTATCAAGTTTTTATTGTAGGTTTCACATTACTGCACGTTTTGCTGTTTTGAGGCTTGTCCACTCCGGATAAGCCAGATTCATAATTTTAACATTTTGTCATGAGAGATTGCAGTCAAAAGAGAGACGGGTCACCCATATCAACCATGTAAACGTAAGAAGTCTGTTTTTTTTTTCAAACAAGATGGCATGTAGAAATTCAATCACATAATAGTAACAGAAGCCTCAGATCATCAACTCATTTCAGTTAGGGCTTGTTTGAGATTGCTTTTACTTTTGACTTTTGACTGGAGAAGAATAGAAGTAAAAGCTTGAACTTTTCAGTTACCGTTTTGATAGTATATTTCAAAAGAGCTTTCACATCCAGAAGAGTTTTTAAAACCGTTTGGTTAAAAAAAGTAAAAATAAATTCTAATTAGACTATGACAATTATACCCTAATTGAAGTTTAATAGTATATGTATAATTTTATTTATATTTAAATATTTTTTTAATTAATTAAAGATAGTAACATTTTAATAAATAATATTAAAAAAAAAAACAAATGATATCCTAATAACAATAAAATGCTAAATGTATTTTTAACAAAAAAAAAAAACTAATAAGATTATAAATACAAAATTCTAAAAAAAAAATAACATAAAAAATGTATCAATAAACCTACCCAGCATTTTCTTTTTTCTTTTTTCTATTTTTTTAATTTCAAAAAATAAATAAATAAACCCACCCAGCAGCTTTGGGAAAAAGCCTCCCTAAGATATTTAAAAAATAATAATAAAGATTAATTGTAATAATTGAAACTAGCAATGGCTGAAATGAACAAATACACCATTGATGATCTTCTCATAATAAGTTGTAATTACCAGCACAAAATGCAGATACACGTAAGATATAGAAAAATATTTCCACTAAAATTTTGAAATTCATAGTAAGAATTACAAAACACAGCTACTATATTTTCCCCAAACAAAGAAAAAAAAAACCCTAACACTAACCCTAAAATACCCAAATCAACTTCTTGATAGCAAAACTTCTCTACAAGACAATCCAATACGAGCGTAGAGAGTCCTGCCTACACAATATCCATGGTCGTCACTGTCTTCTTCCTAGCGTTCTTGGTGTATGTAACGACGTCCCAAAGATTGTGTTTGCAAGATTTTTTTTCTAAGAAATTGTGTTAGCAAAGAAAAGAAAAAGAAGAAAGTGTCTGCAAAAACGAAACAATGAAAGAAAGAAAAGGGACATTGGGTGGAATTTTTATTTAGTTTGTTTTAATGAGTCAAAAATCATTACTCAACCACGCCATAATCAAATTTGTGTATGAGACTTCATATAAATATGGTCAATATCAAACTACCCACTTTTGGGCAGGCAGTTTTTAAGTGGTTAGCACACATTGCCTACAATCATTTCTAGGGGTCCAACTATCAAGGGAATAAAGGTTTTCGCAAACAGTCCACTATTATATGCATGTTCTATGACAAACAATGATTTGTGGTGTAATTAGATTTTTCTAATTAAGTGCAGATGTGTTTCGAAGTGTGTGTTTGAAGAGTGGAATTGAAATTTCCCTCAAAATAAAACGCTAAAAGGCTCAAAACCTCACAGGTAGTCTCCACTATTAATTCCACACTTTCAAGTACGATGCCTCATCCACATGGGCACTAAGAGAAACAGACTAACTGCATTTTGCACAGCGCACTCAAAATTAACTCAGCTCGTAATGCATACAAACACTCATCCACGGCACACGCACAAGAGCATCTCACCAAACAAAATATGTTCAACATGACCATTTCGTAAAAAAATTGACAAAACTAGACACAAAATGACCCATGACAACTAGAAACATGCAAAATTAAACAAAAATCGCACACAACAAGGAAATTTGACAAAAAAACATGACAAGTGGTGTCGCCCACACCCCCAAACCTAAGTCCAACATTGTCCCCATTGTTGACAATAAGAACCTGGTGGAACAGTGCGCTAAACCACAAAAACGACACAACATGAAACTAAGACAAAACCGACTTAAGGATAGAACGAGACATGACAAATCAAAACGAGAACAACACTTGACCAAACACTCCTTCTCAATAATGGCTGAAAAGCGATAAGCATCCAATTATTTCAATCATGCAGGCAAAATCAAGCATCAACCTAAACTAGCACAGTACATCACACACCCTTAATCTAACTAGTAGAAACTAAATCAAAAGCAATAAGGCAGTCTAAATATAAAGAAAATATCATACAGAAGTGCGGAAATAAGAAAAGGTAGAGTGCAACAACAAAAAGAAGATAAGTCTGGAAACTAGCTAGCTAAACATCAAATAAAACTGTGGTGGCTATGGCTACATGGACCCTGGCAACTTTTCCTTACCCTTCCAGCCCGCCTCCGCAGTTGCTCTATCTTCAGCCTTCTTTAGTGACAGTCTCTTGGTAACATGAATTAATTTTGGGTTGAGTTTTATATTCATTGTCATACTATTGCAGAGACATGTAAACGTTAATATTATTGTCGGTTTGCTACCTTTATACTTAAAAACAAATCATATTTTTGACTAATTATAAAAAAATAAAATAAAAATTTGACTAACTATAATTTAATTATAGAAAAATTAACTTTTTAAATTATATTTTACACACATACTTTGACTAATTATAAAAACTGTTAGGTGTATAATTGTCTTTATGATGCAAAATATAATAAAAAAATAAAAAATAAAAAATTACGTATATACATATGAATGCTTTCGTCAAGTTTCATAGACATGGATGATGATTTTATTTTTTATTTGTTTGAGAAAATATTTTTATTGGCCTGAGAAATATAATTTTGTTACAACAAAGTATATATTATATTTAGAAGTCAATGAAAGTCTATAATATCTATGAAAAGTCTTTTAAAACGAAGTCTATAAAAGTTTTACATAATTCTATAAAGTCTTTAAAAGTCTATAAACTATACAAAAGTCATCCACCTAAAAATGTTTGTAAGTGTGTTTGGTATGACTTTTCAAGTAGAACTTATAGAGTAGATCTTTTTGAAGTAGAACTTCTAATGGGTAGAGCTTTTAACAAAAAAAGCTTTTGGTTGTGTAAATTATAAAAAAAAATGTTGACAATGTATTTTTAAAAATAGCTTTTGGTTGTGTGAATTGCGAAAAGGGTGTTGACAATGTATTTATAAAGAAAGAGTTGTATGGTGGAATATCTAACATTTATAAAAGGTAGTTGGGACAATTCATTTGTTTTAAAAAAACTTAAAAAAAGCTTTTTGGAGAAGCTTCTCCAAGTAGATATAAAATGACTTTTATAATGGGTAATTGAGACAATTCATATATTAAAAAAACTATTTTAAGTTTTGTCAAACATTTAAAAAAAACTTTAAAATAACTTTTAGCATTAAAAAAACGCTTTTGATCCTTATAAAAACTATACCAAACACACACTTAGAGCGTGTTTGGTAGGGATGAAAAGGGAGATGAAAGAAAATGGTGGAGGGAAAATGAAGGAGAAAAGGGGAAGTATGTGTTTGGTAGGTAGAGAAAAATAGGAGGAAAAAATTATGGATGGGACCTACTATTTTTAATCCTTTCAAAAGTGGATGGAAAAGGGAGGAATAACAGGGAATGCATCTAAGTTTAATTAAACTTACAAATTTGTCTATCTTTTTCAATATATAAACTATAATGCAAAGGTAAAATAGTAAAATTGAAAAGAAGATCTATTTTTTTCTTCTTGTTTACCAAACAGTTTAAGGGAAAATTATTTTCTTTTCTTTCCCTCATATTTTCTATCCCTCCAAATCTCTTTATCCTTCATATTTTCTTTCCTCCCTACCAAACACACTCATAGTATGTTTTGAAATCCAACTTGAATACATCCCCTGAGAAGACAAGAAGTCACACGTACTCATATAAGTATCTAACATGCAGTTAGTAAAACATTGTTTATAAGAAAGACTTTATATAAAAGCACCGACTTATAAATCTTGCAAAATTTCAATACAATTCTAAATTCTTGAAATTCACAACAACAAAAATAACCTCTTTAAGAAATTAATTAGAAACTTACTTCATTATTATTTGTTTTTTTTTAAATCATTCTCTATCATTTCAAATTTGCATTTGATTGCATATCCTTTTTCATCACTTCATAATTAAAAAATAGTTAATTTTTTTTTAAAAAGTTATAAGGTTTGTGAAACACTAAAGAAGAAAAGAAATAACATTGAATTCTAAAAAAAAATAGTTCATAATTATTTAAATTCTTTTTATTTTCTTTAATAATTTTAATTACGGTTAAAATTTTCTTTAATAAAAAAGTTTAAAATGAAATATATATATATATATAATAGAAATTTTTAAGTCATACGCACTAATATAACTTCATCAGTGTCTTGGATGTGGACCATTAGATTTACAAACTTTGACTCAAAGTGTATGTACTTATCAAAACTTCTCCATAATAAGTGGTTCATATATAGTACACTGATATAAGCTATATCAGTACGTAACGAGGAGAAATAACTGTATATATAAAGTTTAAAATGAAGTATACCCATTATTGAAGAAAATTTTGAGTGCATCTAGGTGCACCAACTTCACTTGTTAATTAGTGCACTTCACTTAGAAAAAAGTTAAAAGTGAAGTCAATGTGCTTTTTTTTTTTTTTTTTTTTTAAGTCACTCTGCTTTGGTGGTAATAAAACTCAAGTCATAAGCTAAGTGCTAATCCAATAAAATCAGTATAACAAAAGTGTTATATCTGTATAAAACACATATATTAAATAAATATTTGATTATATTTATATATATAGGGTAAATATCATTTTCGTCCCTATGGTTTACAATATTATTCATTTTAATCCTCGTCGTTTCAGTATTGGCTATACAGGTCCAAACATTTTCAATTAATCTCTATTATAGTCTCTACCGTCCAATTCTGTTAGAGTTTCTCAGAATTCCGTCAGGTCAACGAGGGTAAGACGGTAATTCAACATTAGAGTTTCTAGAAGCCTGTCTGATGAAAGGGTATAATGGTAGTTTTAAAATTAATTAAATAAAAAATGAAAAAATAAATAATATTAAATTAAATAATAAATACTTTTTAAAAGAATTAAACAATAAATAAATAGTAAAAATAATAATCTTATTGTTACAAAAAAAAAAATCTTACTATAATAAACCCACTTTTTTTTGGATCCAAACCCAATTTTTTTTATGGGTTTAAATTAATAAGTTTAATTAAATTAAATAATAGAAACAATAAAAGAAAATTTAAAAATTCCCAAACTTCGTGAACCACTATTAACATCAATTCAACCCCTAATCCTCCACTTTCACCATCTTCTTTAACCCCTACTCCACCGCAACCTAAACACAACTCTAACCCTAGCTGCCGCCGCCACCACCACCCAAGCACCACACCCTAGCCCACCAAAATCACAGTAACACTCCACCAGACCCTCCACAACATCTTCTTTCAAACTTCATCTTCTTCACCCACCCTCCGCCGAACCCAGCTCCTTCGCCCACCACCCAGCCGAACCTAGCTCCGCCGCCCATTCGAACCCAAAAACCCCTCCCACCACCAAAATCGAACCTAGAAACACCTCCCACCACCAAAATCGAACCACCACGAACAAAACCCAAACTCTCTCTCTCCCTCTCTTCGCGATCTAGCCACAAGCAAAACCAAAAATCATATTTTTTGGTGAGATCGAGCATTGATAAGGTTTCTGGTACGGGTCGATTTATTTAAAAAAAAAATTTATTTTGGGTTTTTTGGATTGGATTTTTGGTGGATGTGTTGTGTGTGGTGAATCAGTGGTGTTTGGTGAATGGGTGGTTGTGTTGTGTTCGAGGTATGTGTTGTGTTGTGTTCTAGGTATGTCATTTTCTGATTATCTTGACAGTTTGGTGTTGGTGTTGTGTTTCTTGGTGATGATGATGGTGGTTTGGTGGTGGAATTGGGTTTTTTTATTTGTTTTTGATTTCGTTTTTCGGATTTCTTGATTTGTTTTTGATTTTGCTTTGGTGTTGATGATTTTGTGTAATGATGTGGTTTTTGGGTTCTCTGCTATAAGTGATTAAATGGATTTTTATGGGTATTTGTTTCTGTAACAGATTGTTGGATCTAGAAATCTGAAGAAATTAAGCTCAATAACAGATTGAAGGAAGATAGATAAAAGAGAGAATTGAGAGAAAGTTGAAATTAGATTAGAATGTAATTCATTTTCATAGATTTTGTTTTTTGAAATTTTGATGTTGATGATTTCGAGTCTAGAGATTTGGTGGATCTGGTGTGGTGGTGGCTTGGTGGCTTGAAGACGATGGATGATGTTGTGGTTTCTGGAAATTAACTAATTGATGAATAGATGTTGTTGATGATGAGATGAATAGGTTTCCGATTCGGTTGGGAATTTTTTTTTTAATTTGCTGGTGTTATTTTTAAATATATAAATATATATTAGAATTTAAATTTAAAGGGCAATATGGTCATTTTGCCCATTGGAGGGCAAAATTGTCCTTACAAGCCCCTTAGATATTTTAAGGGGTATTTTGGTCATTTTACCTTCTGAACATGTCAGATAGTATGTTTTTAACGGAAAACGTAACAGAAGGACTAAACGGGCCAATACTGGAGCAATGAGGATCAAAATGGATAATATGGTAAACTATAGGGATGAAAATGATATTTACCTATATATATATACACAGAAATTTTCAAGTCAGTACGTATTAATATAACTTTATCAGTACGTTGGATATTGACCATTAGATTTATATATTTTGACTCAAAGTGTATGCACTTTTCAAAACTTCTCCATAATCAGTGGTCTACATGCAACGCATTGATATAAGTTATATCAGTGCGCACCGAGGAAATATATATATATATATATATATATATATATATATATATATTACGCACGCAAGCATGATCAGGTTCTTTAGTAATTTGTCTATATAATATATATTTCTCATCCACTTACCCTTCAATTTTCGGTTATAGTAGCAGGCTTTTGTACTTGGAATAAAACACACGTAAATAAACAAATGTTTTCGGTATAAATAAATAATAATATATATAAAGTCATTTTCTCTTCGATACGTACTGATATAAATATTATCAATGCATTGTATATGGACTATAGATTATGGATAAACATTGATAAGTGTATATATGCTGGATCAAACTAATTGAATCTAATGATTAACTTACAACACACTGATAAATTTATCGGTACGCACTGAGGTAAAAATTTTCCAATATATATTTTAAAGTTACAATTTTAAATCAACTTTTTAATCTGATTTAGCCTAGCCCTAAATATTACATTATCATGTAATTGATGAATAAAAATATTTTTAACCAAAAAATATAAGATAACTTAATGCATTTCCTTGGCATTTTTACTAGGCCAAACTCGGTCCTTATGGATATGAATTTTTTTGAAACATTCATTAGCAGAGCTGGCTATGATTTGGCTTGTATCATACAATTGGCTTCCAAAGTTGATGACAACAGAATGCAGCCGATTTCAACCTGCAGTTTATTTATTTTATATTTATTATATATATATATATTATAATCATATTATATTATATATTAATAAATAAATAATTCATTTGAATACATGAAAATTAGAAAATGTAAATAATATTATATTATATTAAATAGTATAATAAAATAAAATAAAATTTGGTTTTTAAAAAAAATTACATATTAGATAGTGTAAAAATCAAAATAGAATAATTATTTATACTCTTAAATATTAATACACAATTTACAATTAAATCATAGAAAACATTTGAAGACGTGTAATATAATGAAAAATTGAAAAGAATATGAATCCTAACATGTAAATTGTATAATTAATATAATAATAAATTGGAAAACTAATATTTATATATATTTAACATTTTCCAAATATTGGCTAATTTTTAATTTTTAATTTTAATTTCATTTTCCATCGTAATCCTAATATATGAGTTTAAAATTTTCATTTGTTAAATAGAGAGAAAAATAAAATTATTGAAATTTTGAATTTTAGGAACAAATTCAATATAGGTTGAACAAGTTTAACGTTCGTTTGAATTTTACATTTGTTTAATGAACAAGTCAACATATACTTTCATGAACAAGTTCAACTTAGGTTGAACGAGTTTAACGTTCCTGTCAACGTTAAACTTGTTCAGTGAATGACTCAACATAAGCCTTCATAAACAAGTTCAGCGCAGGTTGAACGAATTTAACGTTCTTCTCAACGTTAAACTTGTTTAGTGAACAAATCAACGTAACCCTTCATAAACAAATTCAACGTAGGTTGAATGAGTTAAACGTCTCTCTCAACGTTAAATTTGTTCCATGAACAAGTTCATGTAAACTTGAACGAGTTTAACATTCCTCTCAATGTTAAACATGTTCAGTGAACAAGTCAATGTAAATCTTCATGAACAAGTTCAACGTAGTTTGAATGAGTTTAATGTTCCTCTCAATGTTAAACAAGTTCACTTACATTTGCATGAACAAGTTTAACGTAGGTTGAATGAGTTTAACGTTCCCCTCACTATAAGAAAATTAGGTTTTTATCACACAATTTTATCACGGTTTTTTTTAACGGTGATCAAGTTATAATAGTCTTTTTAATTTGTCGTATCCTATTGACGTGCTTTAAAACCGACATAAAAGTATCATGGTCATTTAAATATGCCATAATTATTTTTATTAACCATGATGAAGTTATCACACGTTTTCATAACCATGATCAAGTTGTCATATGTTTTCATAACCGTGATCAAGTTATCACGAATTTAATTAGCCGTGATCAAGTTATCACATTTTTTTACACGTAATAATCACATTTTTTTAGAGTGATAAAGAAAGATGTTTCTTTTATTTATAGAGAATTATACTAAACATTAATTTTAAATTCTTAATCTCTCAAATTTGTATCGCGTAATACTTTATGATCTAAATTAAAATCAACAAAGTACAAGCAGTCATGCAATCTTTTTTTTTTGTAGTGAAATATTAATAACTTTGATTGAAATATTACAACATAATAGATTAAAAAAAATGAAAATTTTATATCAATTTTTTTTTCATATTTAAATATGCCATTTTGATTTTTTTTAATTACTTTATTTGGTATAACCTTTTATATGTGTCATTGAAATAAGTGACACAAGTTAATATCATAGGTTTGTCCACGTCATATTTTTAGGTTAATATCATACATATTTTAAAAGGTATATATCTTCCCACTTACGCACAATTGCTGTCACTTTCTCCTCCCTCCCACGGTTTTTTTTTTCTCTCACTCGCATTCTTCATTTTTTGCACAAAAGGAAAACAAAAATAAGAACTCTTGTCATGGTGAGTGCATAATTTTTTTTTTTATGTATTTATTTATTTTTTATCAGTTATTTTCTTATGTATATGTTGTGAATTTGTTACGGTCTCTAATAGCGAACAACGAATTTCTTTAACACATTTTTTGTTTTTAATGTTTATGGAAAACAGAAGATTATGTTCTTTTTTTTTTTCAAGGAGAAGGTTGATAACAACATGAACATGAGGTTTGTTAATTTTCTTTTTCAGTCTCCTTTAATTTTGTTATTCTTTTATTGTTAAAAGTAAGTTTTAATTTTGATTTGATGTTATACTATAGCTTGAGATTTTTTGTGTGTCAATAAATCATTATTCAAATTTTACTCATGTTGTTTTTCATAATATACAGCTGTATACTCAAAAGGAAGCCCGAAGGAAGATGAACAATTTTTTTTACCATACTTTTAAATAGTTTTTTATTTGAATAGTTTGTATTTTAGGGTCAATTTTAGTGATAGAGTTTTGTATATTTTGATGATGATGTTTGTAATTTTTTATTTTAACTATATAAATGCCGAAAAATAAAAGAGTATCGATATTATTTCATTGATATTGTAATTGAAAATTTATACAAAATGTGCAGATATAGAGAAAAAATATTGTTGTGATTCTAATGATAGGAAAGTAATAAATTACACAAAATCAATACAATCAAATAATTAAGGAATTAAGCATTGATTGTGGGTTGGAAAGCCATAGAATTAATTTGTTCCCTAGAATCACTTTCTTTCCTAATAAATGAGATCCTTATAATTATAAATTTACTAAAAATAAAGCTGAATCTCCTCGTAATATATACATATATACATATATACATATATACATATATACATATATACATATATACATATATATAATCTCTCTTTATAGGTATTTGGAAGTCAATTGTCAATGTTGGTTCTATGCTATTATAAAATAGAGTAATGCTACTTTGTCCAAATTAGGTGTCAAAATGATATGGTAACACTGTAATCTATTTATTTAAATTATAATTTAAATGAATGGATTATAATGATACCACATCATTCGGGCACCAAATTTAGGTAAAATAGCATTATTGTATAAAATAATAACGTTTATAAATCGTCGAGAATATATCATGGACAAAAACTATTGTATGAACAAGTTCAATGTATATTGAACGAGTTTAGCGTTCCCCTCAACATTAAATTTGTTCAATGAACGAGTCAATGTAAATTTTCATGAACAAGTCATCGTAGATTGAACGAGTTTAACGTTAAACTTATTCATTAAATAAGTCAACGTAAATCTTCATGAACATGTTCAATATAGGTTGAACGAGTTTAACGTTCCTCGCACCGTTAAATTTGTTCCATAGACAAGTTAACAGGTTTGACAGGTTGCATGTTTCCTAAATTTTTAATTTCTTCCTTTCTTTCAAACGGTAGATGAGAATCCAATGGTTGTATTTAATTTGTTGAATGGTTGTATCATGCAAACCACTTTTGTGGTTTGCATGGTAGTGCGACCTTTCATTACCATATTGCACCAACAAAAGACTAACATAGAAAAAAAAAATAAGAATTTAAAAATAAAATGAGTGACGATATTTGCACCCATTAAAAACTGTATGTACACCCCGATTTAGTATTTTTTTAAAAATCCAATATTACCCTTAAGTAAAATTGCTTAAATGACTAAATAGTTTGTAAGTACACACCAATAATTATTAATTGGTTTAAATTAATCTTTTATAAAAAAGAAAAAGAAAGTTTCCTATTAATTATTTGATATGATAATAAAAACCTTCCTATTTTATCAAACTCTAACTTCTATTTTAAATACTAATTTCAATTTCTTTTAAGGAATACAAATTGATTGAGTTGGCAAACAATTTACTACTATAATTAAGTGAAATAAAAATCAATAGCAACAATAAACTTTATTACGAACAATTGTTTTTTTTTAAATTCTTAGGAACAAAAGAATTGAGATACATTGTCGTGTGCTGAGAGTCTCTTTTTACATATTGCCCTTCTTCTTGGTTGATGTAATTGCTGTTTTCTATTAATGGATTTTAAATTTCAAAAACAAATATTAAAAAATTAAAAACTAAAATAGCTAAAACAACACAAGCACATGTTACGGTTACAGCTAGTAGTTTTTCAGTTCGGTGAAATTGAAGAATTTTGAACTTAAAAAATATTAAAGAATTAAAAAAAAGTTTTAATGTTAGACAATTTGTCTGTGACATCCAATGTTTCTGCAGGAGTTAGAAATTATTTTTTTAAAGTGAAATTATTTATTTGAATAAAAAGATATAAAATAATAAATTTTAAATAAATATGATTATATAACAAAATAGTGGGGTGTGCTTACAAAAATATAATACAATAAAATTAAAGAAATGATATTTTTGCTATTAAGTGGGGTTTATATACCAACTAGAGATTTTTAAAATATTTTAGAGGTATACTTACGAAATGGGTGTACATACCGTTTTTGAGAGGCGTCAATATCGCCACTCAAAACCAAAACCTGACACACCCCACAGCCCAAACGGGAAGGAAAACGCACAAACCAAGCAAACAAGAACACCAGAACAAAATCAGGCTCGACTTGGAGATAGAAGCATCATGTATTGCTCCAAAACACAAAGTTCCCCTTCAAGCTTGAACCCCTCATGGCCAACATAACCGCAATCGAGTTTGTTGATCTAGGATGGAAGATGACATCCATGCTTCCTCGTAAACCAATTATACTACGACTATCATAAATAATATGAACATGATCGAGGCTGCCGAAATCTCCAATTTTCACCCACGACACCACCACCTTGGAGTCGCTAACGATCGTAATTTTTCTATCCTCTATGTTCCTTTTGGAGATACAAAGCTCGCAGGCCCTCCGAATTGCCATAATCTCGGCAAAGTTTGAGTTGTGAGTGCCCAAGAAAGAAGAAGAAAGGCACAACACTTTCTCGAATTGCCATATTTATTGTTTTTGTATTCCTAGCTAGCTTCACCACTGTTTTGATATTTGGTAAAAAGTGTTACCCCTCTGTTATAAGAAATATATATGTGATAATTTGTAGGGAAACATGAGTTATAAATATTAAATATCATAATTTGTGAGAGTCCATGTATTTAACCCAAAATTAGAGAGAGCAAATGTAAAAATCCTTAGAAGATTTAAAATGAATTCCAGATTAAGAACGGTATCACAATTTGTGGGAGTGCATGTTTCAAATAACAGTAACAAGTGAGTTAATAAAATCCTTAACAAGATTTAAAATGAATTCCTAATTACGAGCGGATTCCTAATAGACTTTTATTAGAAACTCAATTTTTACACCGATTCCGATTCCAATTCAGAATCAACATCTTCACACATTATTATTATTATATATACCCAATGATTTCTTACAATTTCCTCATTGGAAAATCTACAACCACCCCTCCTCCTGTCAACAGTATTTTTCTATCTCTATGGACAAGTCAACTTTTTATGTTTCTCAAGTCACTCCCAGCTCTGCTTCTGTCGAAAACCTTTCGCTCTCTTTCTCCAATCTTGAGATCAACAATGGAGCCTCAAACGCTAATGAAAGTACAATTGCTACTTTTATGAGTTTCAATCCTCATGAAATTTTATTCCTCGTAAAGGATGAAATCGGCTCCCAATATCTTCTACAATTGATATCTCTAATGGATTCCAGGATCGTAGACAGGATTTTTTACGCTCTTTTCATTCGCGCTTTCGAAGTCATGTCAGATCAATTCGGACGGCATGTGTTTGCAAAGCTAATCAATTCATGCAGCCATGATCAGCTTCAATTGATTACCCTCAAAATAACCTCTCGGGATGACTTGTTGTTCAAGGCATCACTCAACAAGCACGGTTCGAGCTCAATCAAGCTGCTGATTAGAGTTGTATCAAAATCACCACCACCACTGATTGATCTCCTCACCTCAGCTTTAAAAAGACTATTCAAGCACATGATGATCACCAAATCAGGACTGTCAATCATACTACACTGTCTAGAAACCCTTAAAAACCATCAAAACGACAACATATACTTAGCAGCCTTGGAGGATTTCGACAGAGTGTCCTGTCACAAACAGGGTTGTATCTCGATGAACAATTTCATAGACGAGATGAGCGGAACGCGAAGAAAACAACTTCTGTATCTCATCTCCATAAATTCTGCATCTCTTTCGAATGATCCGTACGGGAATTTCGTAGTTCAACACGTTATAAAACTAGAAAACCCGGAATTCATTGAATTAATATGCTTGGCACTTAAAGGGAAGTTGGTAGATCTTTCGATGATGAAAGGAGGAAGTCACGTAGTGGAAAAAATCCTCAAGTTTCAGAATTTTATTGGACATGTGGTTTTTGATTTTCTCAACAGTGATCGAATTCTACAAGTTGCTAATGACAGATATGGGAATTATGTGATTCAAAAAGCTTTGAAAGAATCAATGAGAGTGGATCGCTATCTTTTTCAGAGCCTTGTAATGAAGCTAAAACAGGAGGATTTCGATTCTCTTAGGTTTGGTTATGGCAAGAATGTCTTCAACTTTATTACAGGCTGCGGAGTTCCAATCCCTCAACCGGAATTTTTTTAATTTGCTTCAAGTGGTTCAACTTCAGATTTTGTCTTTCTTGATGAAGTAAATGAAATTGTGTTTTTTTTTTAACTAATATTATTCAATGTAGAATTGATGACATTCAACTTATTGAATATAATTGATTTTTCTAGAAGTAAGATATGTTTGATTTGGTGAAGCTTTGTCTGATGGTTGATCAAAGGAATAAGGTCCTATTTATAACTGTATTTATAATTGTATGTACATCTCAATTTAGTATATTTTTAAAAATCCAATATTATCATTGAGTAAAATTACTTAAAGAACTAAATAGTTTGTAAGTATACACAAATATTTTAATTGGTTATATATCAATCCTTTGTAAAAAAAGACAAAGAAAGTTTTCTATTAATTGTTTGATATGATAATAAAAACCTTCTATTTTAAATACTAATTTCAATGTCTTTTATAGAATACAAATTGATTGAGTTGACAAACAATTTACTGCTATAATTGAGTGAAACAAAAATCAATACCAACAATAAACTTTTTTATGAACAACTGTTTTTTATATATATATATATATATAAAATCTCTTAGGAACAGAGGAATTGAGAGATATACTGTTGTGTGTTAAGAACCTCTTTTACATATGACCCTTCTTCTTGGTTGATGTAATTGTTGTTTTCTATTAATGGATTTTAAATTTCAAAAAAAAATTAAAAAACTAAAAGAGATAAAGCAACATATGCACCGGTTACAGCTAGTAGTTTTTCAATTCGGTGGAATTGAAGAATTTTGAGCTTAAACAAAATTAAAGAATTAAAAAAATGTTATAATGCAATGAAAAGAATTTTTTTCATACAATTTTTTAGTGACATCAAATGTTTTTGTAGGAGTTAGAAATTATTTTTTTAAAGAGAAATTATTTATTTGAATAAAAAGATATAAAATAATAAAATTTTAAACAATTCTGATTAGATAACAAAATACTAACAAAAATATAATACAATAAAATTAAAGAAGGTGTATTTTTGGCATTCAGTGTGGTTTATTTACGAACCAGAAATTTTTAAAATATTTTAGGGCTATAATTACGAAAGGAGTGTACATACAATTTGAGAGATGTCAATATCACCACTCAAATAAAATAAGAAATTACATGTATAATATATCTAGTTAATTCTACTTCACTACCGAACTATATTCGAACACAATATCCACGACATTTCAAATTCACCACCTAACTATATTCGAACACAAGATCCACGACATTTCAAACACCAAATTATAGAACAACAGTAATGTTAGGTCGATAAATGTTTATATTTGAGACCCCTAATTCCTATGTTTTATGTTATGTTCTTGAGTGAAATTGAATATTTTAATGTGTTTGTTGAAATTGTGTAGAATATGGCTCTTGGAGTAAATTTGAAGATAAAAAGGTGATTTTGAAAGATTAAAGGAATTAAAATGTAATTATCACAAGAAGGGGCCAAAACATAATTGACCAAGTCAAAAAGCAAATTGCAATTGCTGTGCACTTTCACAGCGGCCTTTCATGGCGTGACCCACAGCGCCCAAATTTTGTGTGGACCGCTGTAACTTGTGTCGTGCATTTTGACAGCGGTACACAGAGCGCTCTAATGTCAGTATGTGATATGTTGTGGGATCGCTGCACTTTTACACAACGATGTTTCTTCAGTATTGTTACGCTGTCAATTGCGTTCTAAATTATTGCAGCGGTCATTGCTTATTTTTGACGGATTTCCACTCTGAATTGGTTCCAAATTGGTCCAGAATTATCCCAAAACTTCTCAAATCAAATCATAAAAGACTCTAAAAAATCAAGATATACTTGGAAAATTTCCTAAACTCAAATTATGAATTAATTTTCAAAGAGGAAATCCAAGTTAGGAAAGAATTTTCATTCCTTAATTAATTCGATTTTCCTACTTGGTATGTTTCCTACAACAAAGCAAATTGAGATTTTACAAGGAGTAGTCACCTATAAATACCAAGAGTTTCTTCAACAAAAAAAGAAGATGAATTATTTGAAGATTGAAGACCGAAGATCCTTCATAGTTTTTATTTTCTCCCTTCTTCTACCTTTCTTTAATTTTAATGTTTTTATTTGCTTTTATAATTATGATGTGTAACTAAACTTTCATAGCTATGGCTAACTTGAAGCCCTAGACATGATTTCAATTTCATAGACATATTGTTTTAATAGAGTATTATTTTCTTACATGATGAATTCAATTTCCCCATAGAAAATTGTCTTTCTTTTATTGTGTTTATTTGATTGATCACCTTAGGAGCATGATTTTAGGATTTATGTTGCAAGGATACAAGTCGGACACCATACGAATCTATCATTGGTTGCAACAATTGATTGAAATAAGACTCAATTAAGGGAAGTTGTTTCATAAATCACCTAGAATAGATACCATGTTCAAGGGTTTATGTGATGTTCATATTCTCTTCATTCTTAATGAATTTCAATTATTAAATCTAAGTAGACACCATGCTAGGTTATAATTTGGAGTATAAGTATTTATGTAGACACCATGCAATTTACATACCAACTAAGAGAGAATCATACGACTTGAGTGAGACACCATCACCTTGTCGTGAACGTCTGCATCATGTTTGACTTCTTTAACTCGATTATTGTCTATGGATTGGATGAATGTTTAGTGGTGGATAGGAAGTTCTAGCTAGTTTTTCTTTATTGATTTTTTTCCAAATAATCTTTCTGCTGCGTTTCTTAATTTTAGTTTAATTTAAATTCTTAGTTTTTAATAATCAATTCAAAAACCCCCATCGTGTGTGTGAGTTGTGTTTTATATAAGTTGTCTTAGAGTCTTAGAGTGTCTTAATTTAGTGTTTTTAAATTCTTAACTTCCGTAGGTACTTCATTCCTCGTGGGAACGACCCTTGCTTGCCTATTGTACTATCGTTTACTATTTGTGCACTTGCAAGGTTTGATAATATTTTTGTTTGCTATTTTGCAACCAACAAGTTTTTGGCGCCGCTGCCGGAGAATAAATTGCTTACTTTAGTTTTGAATTTTTTTTGTTTTAATTTTTTCTTAGGTTTATTTGGTAATTTTTCATTTTTTTTTCAAGGTTTATGAACGGTCGTCGTTCTGTGGATACTCATCCTATAGAACAAGATCCTGAGATCGAGAGAACTCTTCATCAATTGCGGAGAAATCAAGAAAGAAACATGGATGAAGAAATTCCACCAAATCAAGCGGTTGTCCAAGTGGCATTGAACAATCTCACTAGACCTCTCAAGGAGTTCACAATCCCTAAGGCTTTGGACCAACCATCATGCATCATTCTTCCGCCCAACATCAATTTCGAGATCAAAAGTGGTACAATCCATCTTCTTCCAACATTCTATGGAAAATCGGGAGAGGATCCTCACATTCACATCAAGGAATTCTTTGCAGTGTGCACCATTATCACTAATGGAGGCGAGAATGATGAGGGAATTCGTTTGAGACTTTTTCCCTTCTCACTCAAGGACAAAGCCAAAGAGTGGCTTTACTCACTACCAAGTGGATCCATCGCATCATGGGTCGATCTAGCGGCAAAGTTCCTTTCAAAATTCTTTCCAGCTCAACGCACAAACAAAATTCGAAAAGAAATTATGGGGGTGCAGCAACTCGATGGTGAACCATTCCATGAATATTGGGAGCGTTATCAAAGGCTACTCAACTCTTGCCTGCATCATGGGATAGAGCAGCATTACCTCGTACAATACTTCTATGAAGGGTTACTTGACTCTGAGAGGATCATGGTTGATGCTACAAGTGGAGGGGGATTGATGAATAAGAATGCATTGGAGGCTCAGGAGATAATCGAGAGGCTTTCGGAGAATTCTCAACAATTCAACTACCGAAGAGCCCATCCGAAGAAAGCTGGAGTTTATGAGGTAAGCACAAATGATTATGGACCCCAAATCGCACAATTGACAAAGTTAGTTCAACAATTGATCCCGAATTCTCAAGTGTGCGCGGTATGCACGAATCCGGGACACTCTTCGGAGTCATGTCCGAGTCTAGGCAGCAATGGGGAGGAGATGGCAAATTATGTGCAACAACAAAGGCAAAGGAATGATCCATTCTCCAACACATATAATCCAGGTTGGCAACAACATCCAAACTTTGGATGGAAGAACACTCAAAATGCATTAATGTCACCACCGGTTCAAAATCAATTTGCACCTCAACAACCTCCAAGGCAAGGTAAGTCCCTCGATGAAATCGTGGAATCTTTAGCGCTAAGTACCCAATCTTTTGTGCAGGAAACGAGGCAATCTATCAAGAACATAGAGAACCAAATTGGGCATATAGCATCCTCGTTGAGTCAAAGAGACCAAGGTAGACTTCCAAGCCAAGTGATCCAAAACCCAAAGGGAAATCAATAATCCACAAAGGTAATCACTCTTCGAAGTGGCAAGGAAGTGGGACAAGGAAAGGAAGAGATAAAAGTAGACATAGAGGCCAAAGAAAAAGAAGAAGAAGTCTCTCAAAAGAACCGACAACAAAAGAAGAAGGAAACGGTGGTTGAGAAACCAAGTGCTAAAATCTTAGCACAAGTACCATATCCGGGAAGACTTGTAAAGGGAAATAGAGAGCAAAGCACGAAAGACATCCTTGATACCTTTCGGAAAGTACAAATCAACATTCCTTTACTAGATGCTATTCAACAAATTCCAAGGTATGCAAAGTTTCTCAAGGAATTGTGCACAAACAAGAGAACATTCAAGCAGAGGGAGACGGTGGCTCTAAATGATGAGGTCTCTGTTGTGCTCTTGCGCAAGCTACCTCCAAAACTCAAGGATCCGGGGAGCTTCACGATCCCGTGCATCATCGGAACCCAAAGGTTTGAAAGGGCTTTACTTGATTTAGGCGCTTCTATTAATTTAATGCCATTTTCTGTGTTTGAATCTTTGAAAATAAGCGAACTCAAGGAAACCTCTGTGAGTACACAACTTGCGGATCGATCCATTCGATACCCAAGAGGAGTGCTAAAAGACGTACTAGTCAAGGTCAATGAATTAATTTTTCCAATAGATTTTCTAGTACTCGAGATGGAGGATGCTCCCACTCTCAGAAGAGATCTTCCTTTGATCCTTGGAAGACCATTCATGAGGACGGCAAAGACAATGATCAATGTTTATGAAGGCACACTTACAATGTCAATGAATGAGGAGACGGTAAAATTCAATGTATTTGATGCTTTTAAGTTTCCTAATGATGAAGGTGCTTGTTTTTCTATGGATATCATGGATAAATTGGTTCGAGAGGTAATTGAAACATCACAAGAAGAAGCTCCTTTGGATATGGTGTTAATTCATGGGTTAAAAACAGAGGAAGATGCATCCACCATTCTTTTTGATGAAGACGTCATCCCAAGAATTTTTGAGGCCATGAACATACTGGATGCATCCCCGAAACATCAAGGTAAGTACTTTAACTCTTTTGAAACTCTTCTCTTATCTACTAATGAGTTTGTTCCATCTATTGTCCAAACACCAAAGCTAGAATTGAAGCCTCTTCCTGACACTTTACGCTATGCGTACTTGGGAAAGAAAGAGACATTACCAGTGATTATTGCATCGGATTTGAGCAAAATGGAAGAAGACAAACTCATTCGAGTCTTGAGAGAGCATATTATGGCTATTGGGTGGACAATTGCCGATATTAAAGGAATAAGCCCCACCAAATGCATGCATCAAATTTTCATGGATGGGGAAGCCAAACCATCAAGGGAAGCACAAAGAAGGCTCAATCCGGTAATGAAAGAAGTGGTGAAGAAAGAAGTTCTCAAGCTTTTAGACGTGGGAATCATCTACCCAATCTCGGATAGCAATTGAGTTAGCCCCGTCCAAGTTGTGCCAAAAAAGTCTGGAATCACCGTGGTAAAAAATGAGAACAATGAGTTGATACCCCAAAGATTACAAACCAGATGGCGAGTATGCATCGACTATAGGAAGCTCAACACCGCAACACGTAAGGATCACTTTCCCTTACCATTCATTGATCAAATGGTTGAGCGCCTCGCTGGCCATAGTCATTATTGCTTTCTCGATGGATACTCGGGGTACAACCAAATTGCCATTGCACCGGAGGATCAAGAAAAGACCACTTTCACTTGCCCATTTGGCACCTTTGCGTATAGGTGTATGCCTTTTGGGTTGTGCAATGCACCCGCCACCTTCCAAAGATGCATGATGTCCATCTTTTCTGACATGGTTGAAGACATTATCGAGGTATTTATTGATGATTTTTCTGTTTTTGGTGATTCTTTTGATAATTGTCTTCACAACCTCTCTCTAGTGTTGCAAAGATGTCAAGAGTGCAACCTTGTTCTCAATTGGGAGAAGTGCCACTTCATGGTACAACAAGGCATTGTGCTTGGACATGTTATGTCTTGTAGGGGTATAGAAGTGGACAAAGCCAAGATCGAAGTCATGAAGAGCTTACAACCACCTAAGACAGTGAAGGACATCCTCTCATTCCTAGGACATGCGGGTTTCTATCTAAGATTCATCAAGGATTTCTTAAAGATCTCCAGACCGTTGTGCCATTTACTTCAAAAGGATGCGGTATTTAATTTTAATGAAGAGTGCTTGAAGGCTTTCAAAACATTGAAGGAGGCCTTAACTTCAACACCTATCATGATACCACCCGATTGGAGTCTACCATTCGAGCTCATGTGTGACACTTCTGATTATGCTGTGGGAGCCGTGCTTGGACAAAGAGTGAACAAAGTACCTCATGCCATCTACTATGCATCAAGAACTCTAAACGATGCCCAACTGAACTACTCAACCACGGAAAATGAGTTGCTAGCTGTAGTTTTTGCTTTAGAAAAATTTCGATCATATCTTGTTGGAACTAAAGTTATTGTTTTCTCTGACCATGCATCTCTTAGGTATTTATTGCAGAAAAAAGATGCAAAACCAAGGTTGATTAGATGGATTCTCTTGCTGCAAGAGTTTGATCTAGAGATCCGAGACAAGAAGGGAAGTGAGAATGTGGTTGCCGATCACTTGAGTCGATTGGTACATGGATCCAATGATGAAGAAGACTCACTTCCGCTAAGGGAAAGCTTTCCGGACGAACAACTCTTCGTGATCAAGACGAAAGAGCCTTGGTTCGCCGACATTATCAACTACCTTGTCTCAAGGCAATTTCCTTACGACTTCTCTCGAGCTCAAAAGGACAAGTTGAAGAAGACAAGTAAGTATTTTATTTGGGATGATCCATACTTATGGAAATTTTGCCCCGATCAAATCATTTGAAGGTGCGTACCTGACACTGAATTTCATTCTATTCTCTCTTTCTGTCATTCTTCTCCGTGTGGTGGCCACTTTGGTGCCAAAAAGACGGCCCTCAAAATTCTTCAAAGCGGTTTTTATTAGCATAACTTATTTAAGGATGCTCACACTTTTTGTGTTTCATGTGATAGATGCCAAAGGATGGGTAATATCAATTCAAGAAATCAAATGCCATTAACATCTATTCTTATTGTTGAAATATTCGATGTTTGGGGCATTGATTTCATGGGACCTTTTCCCACATCTTTTAGTTTTCTTTACATACTTGTTGCTGTGGATTATGTTTCTAAATGGGTGGAAGCAATTCCAACCCGTACTAATGATGCTAAAGTTGTCTTAAGTTTTGTGAAGGATAACATCTTTTCTAGGTTTGGTACATCAAGAGCAATCATCAGCGATGGAGGGAGCCACTTTTGCAACAAATCATTCAATGCTCTCTTAAAGAAGTATGGAGTCACACATCGAGTATCCACACCTTATCATCCTCAAACAAGTGGCCAAGTGGAGATAAGCAACCGAGAAATCAAGAACATCTTGGAGAAGACCGTCAACCCAACAAGAAAAGATTGGAGTGTGCGTCTCAACGATGCACTTTGGGTATATAGGACAGCCTACAAGACACCTATTGGGATGTCTCCTTTTCGGTTGGTGTATGGCAAGGCATGTCATCTTCCGGTTGAGCTTGAACACAAAGCATTTTGGGCAATCAAGAAGTTCAATTTTGACATGAAGGAGGCCGGAGACAAGAGAAGATTTCAGCTGAACGAACTTGAGGAAATAAGGGATGATGCTTATGAGAGTGCTCGAATTTACAAGGAGAAAACGAAGGTTTTTCATGATAAATCTATTCACCGCAAAGAATTTGTTGTTGGACAGAGAGTATTACTCTATAACTCTCACCTTCGACTCTTTCCGGGCAAGCTTTGCTCTCGTTGGTGTGGTCCTTTGTTAATCACCAATGTTTTTCCACATGGAGCAGTAGAAATTCACAATGAGAAAAAAGGGGATACATTCAAAGTAAATGGGCATCGGTTGAAAATATACTTTGAACCATTTGGAGAACAAAAGGAAGGTGTCGATTTGATCACACCTACCTCGGAGATGGATGGTTGAGTTGAGCTAAATGCGTCGAGCCGAGACGTTAAATCAAGCGCTAGGTGGGAGGCAACCCATCCAGGTTTTTCTTTCCTTTTTGTTTTTATTTTTATTTTTGTTTGTGTCTCTCCTCTTTCCCTAATTCTTTCATTCTATTTCTTGTTTATACATTGAGGACAATGTTTAGATTAGGTTTGGGGGTGTGGTTTAATTTTTTGTTTTTGTTTTTTGTGTGTTTTTGAGTCTTTGAGTTTTCTTGTTCTGCTGGAGACATTTTTGGACAAACTGTTTCTTTAAAACTGTATCTTTTGGCAAGGAAATAAATTTTTCCGTCCACGCTGGGTTCTTTGATTTTTCGATACGAATCCAACGGTATAAAGAACGAAAAATTCTGGGTGGTAGTTTTAAAGTTATGATCAATTCTTTGAGCAAAGGTCAGAAGCGATGCTCTGTTTCCCGAATCCGCGAGTGAGCTGTTTCCATGGCTTGTTTTCACACTTTTCCAATTTGATTTTTGAAATGTTTTCTGAATGAAAAGTGTTTCTTTTCATATCTATTTTCTTGTGTTAAAATTTGAGAAACTTATTTTGATTATTCTCAGAGATATACGCCAATTGACGGATAAAGGTCGATTTCGAAAGTCACCAGTTTTTGGAATTGTTGTCCTCCATATTGAGATGCTTCTTTTGTGTGCTTTAAGAGCCGTAATGTATGCTTATTCACTGAGTTTAGACTAACGTCTTGCCACTTAGAGTAGTGCATTGTATTTGTCAAAACTTATGACATGCTTTTGATGTGATAGTGGATAGGATGCTTAGTTGGATTGCCATGATTAATAGTGGAGACTACCCTTGTGAGTTCACCAAGCCAAAAAGCGTACAATAAATGTCATTACATGATGGTTTTGTTGTTTCTACTCCTAAACACTTTTTAGGTTCTTAGTATTAGAATAGATCTCAATAGGTTATGTATTGGACATTAAAGAACATTCATCATAAAAAGATATCACATGTGGACTTTGCTCTTATTTTGGTTGAACCATTAGAAGTGATATAGACAATGTGTGCTTAACCTACATAAAAGTCCTTAAATTTCCCTACCCATGTGTGTGCTCCATTAGCCCTTTTGAAGCCAAACACTTATGGGCCTTTTCTTTTATCACCCACATAATCTCTATCCCTTATACCCAATATATATTGGCCATACCCTATGGCTTGGGATCATGTCGAGTGGAAGAAGTTCAAGAAGAAAATGAGGTTCAAGTTCAAGATGAAGATGAAGAAAAGAAGATAAACATGGGTAAGTTATATGGAATGCATGTACTAAGGTATAGAAAGGGATCAAAAATGCTCTTCCTTAAAGAAAAAAAGAAAGAAAAAAAAAACCAAAAAAGAAAAAAAAAGTGTTGAAAAAAAAAGCAAGGCAATGAAAAGAAAGAAAGCAGAATGATGGGAAAAGAAGATGAATTCAAGTTGAATTTTGCTTGAAAAATAAGTTGAAGAAATCGATGAAGAAGCTCAGATGCAATTACAAAGAAGATTCAAAGGAGAGATGTCCATGCATCGACATATCATGATACATCTCTTGGCATGATCTTAAGCTCTTTGAATTTCCTTTTTTCGTTATTTCTATTGACCCTTCACCCAATGGCCCCATTACAACCAAATAAAAGACCTAATTGATCTTTTGAGAATGCTAGCTCGAGAGTAAAGGTAAACACGTGCTTTATCTTGTTCTTAATGTCTGATTCCATTCATGAGATCTTTTGCATATAAATCAAATGTTCTTTCAATGATATATTCATATGCGATTATAACTTGAAATTTCTTATGCATAACTTCATTCGCATATGCTTGATGAGTGTATTTGCCTAGGTTCTGTGTGAATTAATGAGTGACATCTTGTGAGAATTAGAGTCGAGGCGAATTATATCCTTGGCGTTTGATGAATGTGTTTTTGAAACTAGAGTGTCTCGAGTGTGGGCTTTTCAATAAAACCAAGCATGCATTCAAATTTGTGGCATAATTTTAGTCTTTATTTAGTGGCTTTAGCATGCATTGGCTTTGAATGATACATTTGAGTTGCATCTTGATTATTTGATTTTTCGGTAGAATTATATGTTTGTGGGTAGCATTGCTGTAAACCCTCAAGAGACTATAACTCCTCCTACTAGGGACACCTAGAGGTTTAAAGGCTTGTAGCATATTCTCAATGCTATCGTGTTTACCTACGAAAATGGCCTAGTTTAGATTAGTTTATTTTTATTTATTTTATTTTTTTCGATTTTGCTCGAAGACTAGCAAAAGCTAGGTTTGGGGGTATTTGTTAGGTCGATAAATGTTTATATTTGAGACCCATAATTCCTATGTTTTATGTTATATTCTTGAGTGAAATTGAATATTTTAATGTGTTTGTTGAGATTGTGTAGAATATAGCTCTTGGAGTAAATTTGAAGACAAAAAGATTATTTTGGATGATTAAAGGAATTAAAATGTAATTATCACAAGAAGGGGCCAAAACATAATTGACCAAATCAAAAAGCAAATTGCAATTGCTGTGCACTTTCACAGCGGCCTTTCATGGCGTGACCCACAGCGCCCAAATTTTGTGTGGACCGCTGTCACTTGTGCTGTGTATTTTGACAGTGGTACACACAGCGCTCTAATATCGGTATGTGATACGCTGTGGGATCGATGTACTTTTACATAGCGATATTTCTTCAGTATTGTTACGCTGTCAATTGCGCTCTAAATTATTGCAGCGGTCCCACAGCGGTCGTTGCTTATTTTTGACCGATTTCCGTTCTGAATTGGTTCCAAATTGATCCAGAATTATCCTAAAACTTTCCAAATCAAATCCTAAAAGACTCTAAAAAATCAAGACATGCTTAGAAAATTTCCTAAACTCAAATTAGGAATTAATTTCCAAAGAGGAAATCCAAGTTAGGAAAGAATTTTCATTCCTTAATTAATTCGATTTTCCTATTTGGTTTGTTTCCTACAACAAAGCAAATTGAGATTTTACAAGAAGTAGTCACCTGTAAATACCAAGAGTTTCTTCAACAAAAAAAAGAAGATGAATTATTTGAAGATTGAAGACCGAAGATCGAAGACCGAAGATCCTTCATAGTTTGTATTTTCTCTCTTCTTCTACCTTTATTTAATTTTAATGTTTTTATTTGCTTTTATAGTTATGATGTGTAACTAAACTTTCATAGCTAGGGCTAACTCGAAGCCCTAGACATGATTTCAATTTCATAGACATATTGTTTTAATAGAGTATTATTTTCTTACATGATGAATTCAATTTCCCCATAAAAATTGTCTTTCTTTTATTGTGTTTCTTTGATTGATCACCTTAGGAGCATGATTTTAGGATTTATGTTGCAAGGATACAAGTCGGACACCATACGAATCTATCATTGGTTGCAACAATTGATTGAAATAAGACTCAATTAAGGGAAGTTGTTTCATAAATCACCTAGAATAGATACTATGTTCAAGGGTTTATATGATGTTCATATTCTCTTCATTCTTAATGAATTCAAATTATTAAATCTAAGTAGACACCATGTTAGGTTATAATTTGGAGTATAAGTATTTATGTAGACACCATGCAATTTACATACCAACTAAGAGAGAATCATACGACTTGAGTGAGACACCATCACCTTGTCGTGAACGTCTGCATCATGTTTGACTTCTTTAACTCGATTATTGTCTATGGATTGGATGAATGTTTAGTGGTGGATAGGAAGTTCTAGCTAGTTTTTCTTTATTGATTTTTTTCCAAATAATCTTTCTGCTGCGTTTCTTAATTTTAGTTTAATTTAAATTCTTAGTTTATAATAATCAATTCAAAAACCCCCATCATGTGTGTGAATTGTGTTTTATTTAAGTTGTCTTAGAGTCTTAGAGTGTCTTAATTTAGTGTTTTTAAATTCTTAACTTCCGTAGTTACTTCATTCCTCGTGGGAACGACCCTTGCTTGCCTATTGTACTATCGTTTACTATTTGTGCACTTGCAAGGTTTGATAATATATTTGTTTGCTATTTTGCAACCAACAAGTAAGTCATTCCTCGTTAAAAAAGTCATGGACGAGACTGATCACTTTTAATTATTTCTTTAAAATGTTTAGTTAAAGTCTATATATTAATGCACTTGCAACGATTTTAATTCAATTTGAACATAATATAAAACTCACAAATTGAAAAAAAAAATCCACATTAGAAATATTAAATTGATTTATAATCTAAAATCCAAGTTCTTCATATGCATTTTATTTGTGTTTTACTATGATTTTATTGTAACTTTTATTTTTAATTCTCTTGGATTTCTGAGACTGAAATAAGCCTCTTGGGTCTAAAGTATGTGAATGAGACAAATAATAAAGACAGGAACCGATTTAAGATTTTGGTTGAAATTAGAATCAAGAATGGAATTAAAAAATTAAATAACATCTAACTTAGCTTCTTTGTAAACAAAACATCAACTTCATTAGTCAATGGAACAATACCGAATGAGACTTTTAAAGAGTTCAAAAATTTAATAACTTAAGTTTTAATAGAACTAAAAGTGTGGATCTGATAAAAACACCCTTAAAACATACTCATAAAAATAAGTCTCACTTTTTTTAGACTTATTTTTCATGTTTTCAAAGACTTATTTTGATATTTTCGAAACTTATTTTAGAGCTTCAAAGACTTTTTAGAAGTTTTCGAGACTTTTTGATAATTTTTGAGACTTTCTAAGCAAAATGAAAATTTCCAAATTATTTTTTATCATCTTCTCCAGCGAAACTTGATTAGAGGTCGAAATGACCTCCATTGGTCTTCCATTGGAGGTTTTTTTTTTAAAAAAAAACTCTAAAAATGGTAAAATTGTAATAAAAGAAAGAGATAGAGTTATTTTAATCCTTTGGTGCCATTTAAAATCTAATGATACTCTCAAAATTCAACATGAAAATAGCATCATTTCCTGCCATTTTCTCACTTTTAAATCAAATTGGTCTTAAAAAGTAGTTTTTAAGGTGTTTTGTTTATTTTTTAAGTTATCTAACATCTGAAATACGTCAAATAGAACTGGAAAAATTAAGTTTAAAAAGTTGACTTTTATCTTAAATGTCGACCAATTAACATATATTTATCACTTTTCTTTAAATTTTTTTTTTTAGAAAACTCAACAATTACAACATTATTTACTAAAAAGTAAAACCAAAACTCAAATGCAAACTTCCATTAAACAAAAAAAAAAATTCTCAAATACAGACCAAAAGTTGGCCTCCTTCTCCCCCAAGGTACGACCAAGAAGATGAACGACGTCCTTCTCTTCCTCGATACAAATACATAAAACGATTATTAGTTACAAAGGTATAAATGTTTTGTTACAAGTTTTCATATGTTTATGTCATTGGGATTTTTTTTGGGCCATTATTGAGACTTCTGACTTACTCATTTTCCTAAAAAAAAAAAAAAAAAAAAAACCAACCTTAATTGAGCAATAACTCAAAGATTATGTTCATTTTAGAATTTCTTTGTTATAAAATCCGAGAAAACGAGCGCACCAATGAAATTAAGTCCTTATTTTACCAACATATAAAATTTATTTTTATAAAAATGACCGTGAGAAAAATGTGAAAGTATCTAGAGCAATGTTATTTGAATTTCTATTTTAGACTTGAGGACTGCATATCTCATTAATTAAACTTGGAAACACGGGAAACCGACAGTAAACAAACAAAAGTCAGCCTTGTTTTCTTCTCATTCTCATGGAAATTCTTTATCATTTGAGAGAAATCTATTTATCTAGCAAGTACGATTCTCTAGTCAGGTCGGTTCAGGGAAAAAAATTCAGGATTCTGTCCTGAAATTTTTTACCGAACCTACCTGAACAAAGAATAACCTTAGTATTATGTAACCGATTATGGGTTGCTTTCAGTTTTTTCTTCATCTACGTTGTCGTTTTTCGTTCAACACTTAGTATTTCCAAGGTGAGATTGAATTGAAGTTCGGGAAAGAATTTTCCTGCCAAATGGTACCTGAATAGCAAGAAGCATACATGGATTATGATCATCTAAAAACATTTTGGAAAGAAATCCAATGTTTTATGAGAGAAACAAGCAAGCAGCAGCTACTACCGGACCGGAGAGCCTAACCCAAGCATTAACACTCTATAGAGCTTACAGTGGGCTGATAATACGAAGGCTCAAGCAAGACCATCCCAAGTCGATGATGATGACTCGCAGTCCTTCCATGAAAGACATTGAGAGCTCCATTGTTGTGAATTCTGTCAACAAAAAAGGTTCTCATGGTTACAAGACTACATTTCTCCTGGCTACTACAGAGGATGGAGGAGAATATGAGCAAGAGTTTTCCAATAGACTTGATAATGAGTTCAACAAAGTTAACAAGGTTTATAAGTTCAAAGTACAAGAGGTGATGGAAGAAGCTGAAACCCTGAGTAAGCAAATGGATGCTTTGATTGCTTTTCGGATAATAGCATTGGCATTGCAAGAAAACCTTTTCGATTCTATGTCTTCTAATGTTGATGATGATCCATTAAATGTACTTGACCATGTTGAGCTTCACAAAACACTTGGAACTCCATAATTCAATCATTAGGAGTTTTTGTTGGGAATTTGAGCCGATAAACGCGGAAGCAACATGCCTAATATTCACCCATACATAACAAATAAACGTCTATAACAGAAAAATAAGATAAGAGAAAATATAAATTAATCACATAACATAAGATATACGTGGAAACCCTAAATCAAGGAAAAAACCATTGTCCTTTAAGACGATAGAGAAAGTTTTACTATATGATAAATTGTTATAACCATATACTTCAGGATTCTCTCTCTCACAACCCAAACCCCAAACTATTGAGCTTTACCAAGCCTCTAAGCTTACAACCGAGCTTTACATCATGGCTCTCAGCTTACAACGCTCACCGGGTCCTTCTCCGAGTGCAACCTCTCCCGAATATCCCCCTAGGTCTCCCCTGAATATCACCCACGGATCTCCCTCTTGATCCCCATATATTCCTCGGATCCATCCCCAGATATGATCTCCCTCCGGATCCACCAACTCTCTGATGTTATAGGTGTTCTTTTTGCTCCCCCCCCCCCCCCCCCCCCCCCCCCATAACCTAGTTACAAGGTTCTATTTATACTAGTTACATATATGGAGTTTAAACCTACAAGGAAATCCATCTCCTACAAGTACAAGGCTTTCTTGTTTCACATAAAAAGAAATCATTTTCCTTCAAGCACAAGAACTTCCAGAAATAAAATAATTCTTTTTCCGTTGATGATTTCCCATTCCACGCATGCTTATGATTCACTACTGTTCGGATCACGATTGGCCACCTGCTCCCTACACTGTTACAAGTCACCTGGAATTGACCGCTCAGAAAATCACGATCCATGCACCATGTTGAAACCACTGTCCCACCGATGTCCTTACCCATAGCGCTTATCTCTGGAATTTGGACCGTTGTCCTCACTGCTGTGCAATTGTACAGCGCAAGGCACAATGCTTATCAAGCGCTCCCTAGACCGCTGTCTAAGGAACACCATTAGGGATAGCACTACCCACAACACTAGGGACAACATTACCTACCGTTGTCTAAGGCGGGACAGCACTACCCACATCACTTTTCTTTTCTCAGTTCTTCTAGGTCTTTGAACCTCCCTCAAATACCATCTCCAAATTCCAAGTGTTTCTCACGTCTTTAGGAAATTTCACATTAGTTGAGTCTTGTCTGGTTCACATAGGGTTCGCTTGAGAATACGAGCCAAAACCTAACAATTCTCCCATTTGACTTGAATTCTCAAGACCTTTGTTTATAGCCACGATTTTTCATACCGATAATCATCGTACTCCACCATAAGGTATAACCACTTAGGAACGAACCATCCTAAGATTTCTTTTTTTAGTTCAGGCACCATGTTGAAATAACCTGCCGAAATTGTGGTGCAACTCCTCATGTCAGATTTCCAGGGAGTTCGTCAGCCATCGACATTCTTGTCCACCCACACACCTTGCATCACCTTTTGACTGATGTCCCATGTGCAAACATGTGGACCACTAGCAGCAACATATCCTCTTCCATGACTAGTGGAGAAACTTGCCAAAAGGAAAAACGTATCCTTGTATCACCCAATCCGGTGAAAGACTTGATGTTAGTACATGTAGTGCTTTGCCGGATAAGCCCCACACCACACCAGAGACTTGGGCGTTCAAGATTTTTTTTAATCGCCTTGTGTAATCCATATCGGATCTCCATGACTCGTACCATCACAAGCCAAACTTCTCCTCCATCGAATTCTTCCTTTCATCAAACCTACCGAGTTTGAAACCGCTTTCAAGACATATCTTATTTGCCAAACCCATACTAGGCAACCATGAATCATCATCTTAATACCACCAAGTCCTCCATACGATACCTCGTAAAGACTTGAAACTACTATCGCTAAACCATGGCTCTAATACCAATTGTTAGGAATTTGAGCCGATGAACGCGAAAGCGACATTCCTAATATTCACCCATATATAACAAATAAACATCTATAGCAGAAAAATAAGATGAGAGAAAATCTAAACCAATCAGTCAACATAAGATATACGTGGAAACCCTAAATCAAAGAAAAAATCACGGGCCGTTAGGACGACAGAGAAAGTTTCAATATATGATAAATTGTTACAACCATATACTTCAGGATTCTCTCTCTCACAACCCAAACCCCAAAATAACAAGCCTTACCAATCCTCTAAGCTCACAACTGAGCTTTACATCATGGCTCTCAGCTCACAACGTTCACTGGGTCCTCCTCCGAGTGCACCCCCTCCTGAATATCCCCCTAGGTCTCCCATGAATATCACTCACGGATCTCTCTCTTGATCCCTAGATATTTCCCGGATCCCTCCCCTGATATTCCATGGGGTCTCCTCCCGGATCTAGGGGTGGGTAAAAAACCACTGGACCAAACCGAACCGGTCCAATTGGTTTTTTTTTTGGTTTTTTATTTTTTACCGATTTGATTTTTAAAAAAACTGGATTTTCAGGTTCGGTTTCCATTCTATGGTTCTAACCGAGAACCGAACCGAGAACCGATGTATATAAACCAAAATCCCTAATTTTTTTTAATGAAGCCTGAACCCTCCGCCTCTTTGCCCCTTTCTCTCTCTCTCTCTCTCTCTCTCTCTCTCTCTCGTCTTTGTCTAACCCCTAACCCAGTAACCCTAAATCTGTCAACTACGCCGTCCGCCGTTTGTCTCTCTTGTCCTCCGTCTTGGTCTGCTGTTCTGCTTCGTCATTTTTGGCTTTTATCTCAGATTGGTTAAACAAAATCTCTTCTCTAAATCTACTCTAATCTCTCAAATCTTTCCACTTTTTGATTTACTCCATCAATCCTTTTCATTTGTTTCAGTTTTGATTTAAACTCTTTAAATTTCTATTTCTGTAAATATGTTTATTTAGATTTCTATTTCAAAATTCAAGAAATAGTGTTTGTTTGGCCTCAGCTTCAATTATTTTGGGTTATTTTTCAAAAATTTCTCTTGGAGATTCTCCTTTCTTGAAGGACTTTTTGATCGATACTTTGCTGGGATGACTAGTATAAGACTTTTAATGAGAAGGCCTTTCATGAGTTGACTTCGATTGAGATAATCCACCAAACTCATGAGATTTTGTTGCTTGTGAAAGTGGCAAGAGGAGGTTATTTTAAGACTCAATCTTTGCCAGAATTTGTTTCTTCATTTTATAAAGGATTTTGCATATTTTTTTCCCATCAAAATATACTGAATAACCTTTAAGCATAAATAAAAGTAGTCAACATTAAAGAAGTTTTGAGTTAAATTTGGAACATATAGTAATAGAAGTTATAGAACATCTTGGAGCCTTTTCTTACATCGCTTAGTTTAGATGGCAATGTTGCCTTTTCCTTCAGCATTTCGCAACTTCCAATCTCTAAAAGTTTCATTTGACAAGAGTACAAGACACATTAATTTAACATAATAAATTCATATTTTATTTTTGAATGTAAACAACAGTGTTTCTCCTTTACTTGGTTGGTATAATCTCAATATTTGTTTTTTCAAATAATTATTGTAACTTTATTATTAGTGGTGTAAAAGGGGGCCGGGCCGGCCCACATCAGCACAGCCCCCTGGCCCGTTTAGGAAAACGGGCCATGCCAGGCACGACCCGTTTTCCTAAATGGGGGCCCGGTACGGCACGCCGACAAGGCCCCTCCGTGCCGTGCCGCGTGCCGTGCCGGACCGGCAAGTTGGCCAATTTGGCGGGACAAATGGGCCGGCCCATATTTTTTAATTTTTTTTAAATTTTTTTACATATTATTATTTTAGTATAATAAAAAAAATGTTTAAAATAAATTAATAATAGATTATAGATACATTTTTTATTTTATTTAATGAATTAATTCAAAGAATAAATAAAGATAAAACATGAAAGAAAATAAAAGTAGATAAAAATATGAAATGAAGAATTCTTTATTTATTTCGGACTTTCAGTATTACATATTTACATGATTGCCTCATTAAAAACCTTACCAAGAAAACCCAGTGGGATAAAAAACTTGGTAAGGGAAAAAGAGTGCAATCGTATTACAAGTAAATGTATATGTACAACCTAATTCTGGACCTGGTTACTGCCAGAACCCTCATCGACATATAAATTGGAGAAATTTTGAATAAATTGTTCGTCTACCGTTTCATTTTGCATCCTCTTTCGAGCATGCTCCCAATCCCGAACGCATATTAATACCTCCACCATCTCTGGAGTCAAACAATTTCTTCTTGGTTCAATAATTCGTCCACTAGTGCTGAATGCCTGTTCTGAAGACACAGTGGACACGGGGAAAACCAGTATGTCACGTGCTAAGTGTGACAAGACCGGATACATATAGCTATAGGTCTTCCACCATAAAAACAGATCAAAATTCTCCGTATTTTTGTCGGCATCAAACTGTGCTTCAAGGAACCTATTCAGTTCGGCACCAGAAGATGCAGCAGATCGTGTAGTTGAAGAAGAAGAATTTGTTGATTTGTCTTTTTTTCGGCGTTTGAGAATGCTCCAACTTGTCGGCAACGGTTGTGTGTCCAGTTCTGGTGATGGTTCTGTGTCAACGCCGCCAAACCTGCGCTCATAAATACTAAAAACTTCGAACAACTTGTCTCGAATGTCAGTAATCTGGTCGGAATAATCTATTGACAATTTATTACCAATAAACTCAAGCAAATATTCTAAACCAGCTAATTTAATTCTAGGATCTTCTATAACACCTAAGGCATAAAGGAAAGGCATTTCAGACCAGTATTTTTTAAACTTGGTCTCCATGGCAACAACTGCATCGTCAAGCAAGTCATCTTCCCTATAAGTGTTTAACATGTCAGACATTTCCACAATCTGATGGATTGCCTGGGAAGATGTGGGGTAATAGACCCCAGAAAGAGTTACAGTGGCATTGTAAAAAACCTGTAAAAATTCAACAAAAATCTTTGCCACATACCAATCGTCTGGTGTCAGTGATTGAGCAGGTGGACAGCCACTTTCGGCCAATTTCATGTTATAAAAACATGAAATAGTTGTATCATATTCCAAATAATTTTTCAGCATTAAGTAAGTAGAGTTCCACCTTACCGGCATATCAGTTTGGAATCGTCGGGGTCGTAGACCGTTTAATGTACAGTGTCTGCTAAATTCTTGAAATCTTGGATTAGAGCTACCGATCCAAGAAATGGCATCTCTAATGCTGTTCTATACGATTGCTTACTTCCTTCAAACCAGACTGTACAACTAAATTTATGATATGACATGCACAACACTGGTGGAAGAAATAACCCCCAGCTTGCGGGATATTTCTTTCAGTAAACAATGCAATAGACTTAGTATTTGCCGATGCATTATCTAATGTGATAGAGAGGATGCGATGAGTTATGCCATAAGTTTCTAAAACAGAAAGAATGACAGCAAAAATATTGTCTGCGGTATGTGCAAAATCCATAGGACGAAAACCAAGAATTTTTTTTTTGTATCCTACATTCAGAGTCTAAATAGTGTCCTGTGACACATAAATAGTCATGTTTGGAACATGCGTTCCAAATATCGGAAGTTAATGCAATTGAGACAGTTAGATGCTGTAATTCAGCCGTCAAGTCATCTCGTTGGGTTTTAAACATTTTTATCAAATCGTTCCTAGTGGTGGTTCTAGAAACAATTTGCATTTGGGGGCAAAATGCATATGTGATAAATTCTTGAAAAAAAACACAGTCACCGAAATTAATAGGTTGATCAGTTTGTGCAATGTACCGTGCCAAACATTCTCTAGCATGCGCGGCGTCGTAATGCCACATTGTAACCGACCCGTCTGGGTGCCGTTGCAGTTGTGTCTGGGTTGTAGTGGGTACATGTACGTGTTTGGGCATGCATTTTAGCATACGCCTTCTCAAATGACCGGTTCCACCTCTAGTAGTGGTATAGTTCTTAGGACAAAACTTACATTTGGCTCTGGGGCCGACCGTACCGTCTGGGAGTGTCATTTCTACTACGTCAAAACACTGCCATACGTCTGATGTTAACCTCTTAGATTTGGTACGTGATGTCAGTGTGGCGCCGGAACCAGAAGGTCCTGCTACAGTTTTTGCCGGTCCGGAGAGATCAAAATCATCGTTCAGCATGTTTAGACCGTCTGGAAAATAAGGATGGGTAGGATCCATTTCCTAGAAAAAAAAAGTTCAGGTCATTAGTCATTAATAAATATTAAAATTGAAATGATTATTTTACTAAAAAAAATATATTAAAATTAACTCCTACACATAAAATGATTATTTTACTAAAAATATATATTAAAATTAACTCCTACACATACAATGATTATTTTACTAAAAATATATATTAAAATTAACTCCTACACATAAAATGATTATTTTACTAAAAATATATATTAAAATTAACTCCTACACATAAAAATGATTTTTTTACTAAAATAATATATTAAAATTAACTCCTACACATAAAATGATTATTATACTAAAAATATATATTAAAATTAACTCATACACATACAGTGATTATTTTACTAAAAAAATATATTAAAATTAACTCTTATACATAAAATGATTATTATACTAAAAATATATATTAAAATTAACTCCTACACATAAAAATGATTTTTTTAGTATATAAAATTAACTCCTACACATAAAATGATTATTTTACTAAAACAATATATTAAAATTAACTCCTACACATACAATGATTATTTTACTAAAACAATATATTAAAATTAACTCCTACACATACAATGATTATTTTACTAAAACAATATATTAAAATTAACTCCTACACATACAATGATTATTTTACTAACAAAATATATTAAAATTAACTCCTACACATAAAATGATTATTTTACTAAACAATATATTAAAATTAACTCATACACATAAAATGATTATTTTACTAAAAATATATATTAAAATTAACTCCTACACATACAATGATTATTTTACTAACAAAATATATTAAAATTAACTCCTACACATAAAATGATTATTTTACTAAAAATATATATTAAAATTAACTCCTACACATACAATGATTATTTTACTAACAAAATATATTAAAATTAACTACTAAAAATAAATTGTTTAATTTACTAAAAACAAAAATTAAAATTAACCCCTACACATAAAAATGATAAATTTACTAAATAAATAAAATTAATAACTGATATAAACATAAAATGATAAATTTACTAACTAAACAAACATATTAAATTTAAAATATAACATTAAATAATAACACTTAAATAAAAATGTACCTTTGAAGTTTGAACTTTGGTGTCTTGGTGGAGAGATTAAAGAATATTAGTTATATAATAGTAAATTATTAATAAAGTATTATAATAGTATATTAGTAGTGTAGAATAGTGGAGAGATAGTAAGAATGAAATTAAAAATAATTGAAATTGTATAGAGAGTTTGAGAATGGAGAGATTGAGAGAATTAGAGAAAGTGAATGAAAAGTGGAATGTGTGGGAGTATTTATAGAAAAATTAGAAAAGTGGGTAAAAATATAAAAGACAAGAGTTGAGGGGGCAAATTACAATTTTTATAGTTTTTTTTAAAAACATAACCGTTGGCTGACGTCAGCCAACGGTTATTTTTTTTAAAAACAACCGTTATATTTATAAAAATAAAAAAAAAAATTCCGCTTGCCGACCGTTGGGCCTGGCACGCCATACTGGCGTGCTGTGCCTGGAACCCTGACCCGGCACGTGCCAAGAATGGGGGCCGTGCCAGGCACGGCCCGCCATCCTTGGCAGGCCGGCAGTGCCGGGCCCTCCTGGCCCGGCCCATATTTACACCACTATTTATTATATATTAATTGAAGCTCACTATGATGTAGGACCGAATCAAGCATCAAACAGCTCAAGTAAGCTTGGCACACTAACAAGTATACTACTGGACACTGGTAGTAGCAAACCATCAATCACCCAGATCGACTTAGTATTAAACTTCAACTGGAAATTAATGTCATTATAGTCGATTAATTAAGAGGTTTTTTATTCCTATTTCCAAACCTGCTCACATTGAAGCACTTGTTTTTCCAAACTTTGAATGGTTGGTTGATTTCACTTATTTGTTTCGAATTTCTATGCTCTTTTGTTTCATCAGACGTTTTGTAGCCGTTCGTCCTTTGCCCGTGACATCCTCCAGCTGCTTTTGTTGTAATGTAGATAAATTCGGCCCAATAGGTTCAAAAAAATGAACAAAGTGTGCAATAATTAAAGTCCAGAATTTTGGCCCAATAGGCCCAAATCGAAAAAACCGAACTAAACCGAACCGGTCCAATTCGGTTGGTTTTTGATCGGTTGATATTTATAAATTTAATTGTATCGGATCGCTTTTTCAAAAACAGAGGTTTATCGGTTTTTTATCGGTTTTAGTGAAACCGAACCGATCCAATCAATGCCCACCCCTACCCGGATCCACCCACTCTCTGATGTTACAAGTATTTTTTTTTTACTCCCCCCACATAACCTAGTTACAAGGTTTTATTTATACTAGTTACATGGAGTTTAAACCTAGAAAGAAATTCATCTCCTACACGTACAAGGTTTTCTTGTTTCACATAAAAAGAAATCTTTTTCCTTTAAGCACACGGCCTTCTAGAAACAAAATACTTCCTTCTCTTTTCATTTATATCCTTTTACCTTTTTAAGTAAATTCAATTATATAATAAGTTTTAATTTATAAATTTTATTAACATAAAAATTATATCATTAGAAAGGTCTCATCTAGATCTTTAAAATGAGACTAATATTGAATATTTATTAATAATTTTTTATTTATCAATACTTACTCAATCTTACCATACTTTATACTATTTAGATATTAGTATTTATAAGTTAGAAATAAAATAAAGACCGAAACATAGTAACATTAAAACTTTCAAAATGAAAATTACATAAACATATTAATTAAGGATAGAAAAAAGAAAAAAAATTATATAACAAAAAACTTTTTAAAAAAATAGTAACATAACATAAGATAATGCCCAAAGACATTAATATTTCAAGAGGTCATCCAAATGACTTTTATGTCTACCTAAAAATGATCAACCTTGTATTTAGGAATTTTGAATGTTTTTCAAGAATTTACATCATCTTTATTCGAAGAATTCACGTTTGTTGGGATAAAACTAAAATAAAAAATAAACTACTTTAGTTAGTTGAGTGTGAGTTTAATATTCTACTTGTTGGTCCCCCCTTCGCTTGAGTTAGTCTAAATTTAAATGATAAAAACTAAAGTAACAAATTATAATAAATTCATTCACTAATAAAAACGCTATATTTTTATAAAATGTTAAAAAAAAATACAAATGTTATTAAAATAATTTTTGTTTAAATTTAGTAGAACAATAATTTATTGAAGACAAGTTATTTGAAAATAAAAATTAAATAGAGATAGAGGTAGAGAGTGTGGTGGGCGTGAAAAAAATTTAGAGATGGAATCTAGAAGAAATATTCCTTTTGAGAACTCTATTTTAGAGATAGAGATAGAGATGTGGTGGGAAATGCTCTTAGAAAATTACCGAAACATGCCATAAAGTTGTTTCGATAATTTTCTTTTCATAACTTTAGGATTCTTTTTTGGGATATTATCATCTGAATCCCTATGTTTTTTTTTTGAATTATCTGTTTTTTACTCACTTATTCATTTTTCACTAGATTAGTCCCTATGTTTTTAAAAACCACTTAATTTCGTCCTTCTGTGAGTCAACCGTTAGTCAAATTAAATAATTCTAAGGGTATTTTTGTCTTTAAACATTGATATGACACGTGTCAACACACAAATAAATAGAAAAAATTAAATTTAAATAAAAAATATATAATTTAAAAAAAATTAAATGTGCGGATCTCCACCTAATAAAAAAAAATTAAGAACAAAAAACAAATAAAATAAAATTGATACATAATCCAATCTGGATCCTAATCATCAACCTTCCAATTCCATCATCATCAACCTTCAACCTTTAACCTTCCTTCAACCTTCAACCGTCAGCCTTCAACCTTCAATAAAATAAAATTGATATTCTCTCCATTCCAATATTTTATTTTCTTTCATTTTCTTAGATACCAAACACATTTCTTTCAATGAATTCCAACTCACCAAATCTTCTAGAGAACCATCATCAAAAATCTCCACTAACCAAATACATAATCAAAAGTTCCTTAACAAACAAATCCAACTCAAACCAATAACAAACCATCCTCTTCAATTAAATTTAAAAAACCACAAAATTATCCCACAAAAAAATCCAAGATTTGTGGTTGAAGGTTGAAGATCATCATCATCAATTATATTCTCCATCTCAGATCTACAACTTCATCTTAGATTCGCGGTTCCACATCCGATGACGGTAGAAGGAGTCGCTATCCCATGTGAAGCCGGCAGAAGGAGCATCGTCTCTATTTGAAGCCGGGGGAAGAGCAAAGATGTGGATTCATCTCAAATGGAGCGGGCAACTGACACCGGCGATAGGTAGCCTTGAGATCTGGAAATCTCTTCAGAACCTAGATCTCTTCAAATGCTTTCATTCTTTTTTTAATTTTTGTTTTCGTTATTTTTTTCTTTTAATTGATGAGAGGTTGGTGGTGGTGTTGGATTTGAGATGGTTTTGGTGTTGATGATGGTTTGTGTTCCTGATGGTTTTGTTGATGATTTGAGATGGAGATCTGGATCTCCACATCATTGTTTTTCTTTCTTTTTTTCATTTCTTTTTTTCGTTTGTTCTTTTTTCAATTTTTTTTTTTGTGATTTGATTATCACCATTCATATTTGAGATGGATATATGGTGAAGATACATCTACCAATTTTTTATATAAATTATTTGTAATTGTCGAATTTTTAAAGGGTAGAATCATACTTTTAGGCAGTGAAACTGAAACTATGGGCAAATTAGTCATTTAGCATTTTTTGTGATGGTTGACTGTCAAACTTCTGGTCAGAAAAACCAAATTGATTGGTTTTTGAAAACATAGGGATCAATCCATTGAAAAATGAATAAGTGAATAAAAAATAGATATTTCAAAAATATATAGGGACTAAATGAATAATACCCCTTCTTTTTTCCTATTGCAGTAGAATAACAGTGCCGTCGGGAAGGGCTTACCTTAGTGGTGTTGTCTCCATGCCCATGATGGGCATGATGTCCATATGTTGCATACTTACATCTAGGGGTGGGCAAAAAACCGGTCAACCGAACAAAACTGGTAAACCGAACTGGTCCAATTGGTTTTTTTCCTGTTTTGGTAGGTTGGCCGGTTTATTTTGGTTGATTTTTTTAGAAAACCGCCGGTTCGGTTTTTTTCCAGTTTGGTCCTCAAAACCAGTAAAACCGAACCAGTATTGAGTATAAATAAAAAAAAATATTTGTCATCTGCAAAACATCTCTTCTCTTCGTTCAAGTCTGACCTAGGCCGCCTCACATATCTCTCTCAACTTCTCAGACCTCAAGTCCTCAATGTCGTCTTGGTCTACTCAACGCCGCGACCGGCCATCAACGACCCTCAACCTCTTTCCTCTCTCAGCCCTCAGGTACGAAATCTATATCCATCTCTTCTTCTTTTTTTGTTTAATTCTAGTTAAGGAATAATTTTTTTTTTAATTTCTCCTCTCATTCTCAGACCTAGCCGCATGACATCTCTCTATCAGGTCTGACCTCGTAGTCTGGGTCTCCTCAGCGCAGCCGCCATCAACGATCTTCAACTCTTCGCTCTCTCAGCTGGAATCTCATATTCTCAAGTACAAATTCGATATCCATCTTTTTTTTTGCTTAATTCTAGTCTAATTCAGTATAAATTTGTTGTGGGGTTTCTATTTGGGGATTATATGTCGATTATATGGTGATTATATGTACAATTTCTGTTTGGGGTTTCTAAATCTATGACTAAATAATTGTTGTCTTTAAGAAAATTTAAGAAAATCTAGTTGTCTTTTTTTTTATTGGTTGTTGACTTGTTGTAATTTGTAAATGTTAGTTTGTTTATGCATTAGATGATTTTATTTAGGGGTATGCTTTGATTGAATTGAATAATTGATTTGTAAAACTGTTTTTGCATTAGGTTCAGGCGTTAGAGTGACGTTACGCTGACACACTCGGGGGTCGAGACTTTTGAATGGCTTTCAAAAGTGTCGTAAAAAGTTTTCAAAAGTCTAGGGAACCTTATTCAAAAGTCGCGGAAAAAAGTCTTGGAAAGCTTATACAAAGTCTCGGAACAAAGTAGAATCATTCAATTGCTGATCAAATCTACTCGAGAGGCGAGAGCCATCATTATATTTGGCCTACAGTTTCGTTGATGATCTAGAGTTTCGTTGATTATGCTTTTAAATTGGAATTGCTCATTATTTGCATTTTTCGAAGTTGCATTAACACTCTTCATTAGTTTTCTATCTATGTTTCCACTTTGCATCTCATTGTAGGGGTGGGCATTAAGTTCGGAACCGAACCGAACCCGAACCAAACCGAACTGAAAAATAGGGGTTCGGTTCGGTTCGTAGAGTCAAATCGGTTTAAACCGGTTTAAAACTTTAAAAACCGAAAATATTTCGGTTCAAACCGGTTTGTTTTTCCAAAACCGGTTTGAACCAAATAAACCGGCTATAAAAGTAAAAAAAAAAAAACCCTAGCTATCTTTCTTCTCTTCTGTCTGAGTTCGCCGACTTGCTCTTCTCTTCTCTTCTCTCTCCAGCTATCCTCTTCTTCTCAAATCGCAACGCCGATCTGCTCTTCTTCTTTTTGTTCTTCTTCTCAAATCGCAACGCCGACCTGCTCTTCTTCTCAAATCGCAACCCTAGCTATCTTTCGTCAGGCCATCAGCTATCTTCTTCTTTCAGCAATCATCTACGCCGATCTGCTCAAGCAAGTTCTCTCGGAGTTAGCCGATCTGCTCTTCTCACTTTCGTTCCACAATAGGTTTGTTTCAGATCAGTTTCGTTCCACAAGTTCTCACTTCCACAACATCGTTCCACAAGTTCTCACTTTCGTTAGCCGATCTGCTCAGATCAGTTCATCCAAGGTTTGTCAATTTCTCTTATTTTGTTTCTAAATTTCTGTTTTTTTTTCTAAATTTCTGTTTTTTTTTCTAATTTTCTTCTTTTTTGTTTCACTCACATCCGACATCCCAAATGCTCGTGCTCGTCCAATTACAACGTCTTCAATCTTCATCTCCAGCTTGACTGCTTGACTGCTTCAACGAGAACATTAGAACAACTTCAAAGCGGACGAGGAAGCTTTCAAAGAGAGACCTCGAGGTAGTTCTTGTCTCTTTGTAGTGTACTCTGTTTTCTGTTGTAGTTCTTCAGCTTAGGTTGTAGTGTATTCTGTTTTTCTGTTGTCCAAAATCTGGTTACTAAAGTAATGTGATTGGAGAACCTTTATATAATTATAAATTACAATTGTAATGAACTGGTATAGTGGTTTTCACACGGCTACTTGTAGAAGAGTTCATCATCAAAACATAATTAGCAGAATTGTAGGGTTCTAACGCGAAAAGTTTGTTTGCTGCGATCTCAGCAAACTCTATGTCTTTATGGATTCTGTTTTCTGTTGTAGTTTTGGTGTTGTGCCCCGTTGGGTGTTCTGTTTTGCTTTGCAGGGCAGTGATTGGTTTGGTGTTGTGCCCCGTTGGGTATTTTTGGTTTTTTGGGTGCCTCTTTTGTTTCCTTTTCCTGTCTTCGTGCAGGTTGTTTTTCTTCTGGTGACCTGTTGGCTGTTGCCCTGTTGGTCTAATATAATTTGCCTTTTCAAAAAAAAATTGGTAATTGGTAAATCAGTAAATGGTAATGATAGGCGACTAGACGTACTGTCACTGTGTACAGATTTAATAATTACCTGTAATTGTGAATAAATGTGCAATCTCGTGTGTCTAGTTCAGGAATATAAATATATAATCAATGGCCGAGTGCTTAGGTTGCTAGAATTGGAAATGAAGCTTAATAAGTTAATATTATCATATAAAATAGACTAATTATTAAAAATTCTGTTGGTTCTAATTCTGTGATTGTAATTGTGTTTGTGTCTAATTATTTATTTTTATTATTTATTTGTATGTGAAATTGCGAGTAGATGGAGATTGATCCTAATATGGATTCAAGTCATTTATTTTACTATCATTACTCATCATTACTCATTACTAATTACCGTTTCATTTATGAATGCAGGAAGTTGGAATTATTTTACTGTCATTATTTCATTACGTATTTGGTCTTATTTTATTGCTATTACTAATTAAGTGATTTGTAGTTTTTATTTTAGTTGTAATTTTGAATTGGAGTTTGAATTTGGATTGTAATTTTGATTTGGAGTTTGTTTTAGTTTGTTTTGATTATAATTTTGATTTGGAGTTTGGATTTGTAGTGTAATTTTTATTTGGAGTTTGGATTTGTGATTTAGAGTTTTTATCTTTGAAAATTGAAATGTATGTCTCATGGATGTATAAATGTATGAAACATTGAAACTTGTGAGTTGTGATTTGGGTTTTTTTGGGCTTGGGCAATTAAAACTTATATAATTTTGGCCCAAAATTGGAATTCAACAAGGCAACAACCTAACAAAATTAAAACATATTAAGAAAAACTCATTAAACCCATGAGGCCCATAAGGCCCAAAACCGAAATGAACCGAACCGAACCGAACCGATTCAAATCAGTTTAGTTCAGTTACCATTTTCTATTCGGTTTAATCCGGTTTGATTTTGGGTGAACCGAAATATTTTGGGTGAACCGAAATATTTTCGGTTCAGTTCGGTTTTACCTAAAACCGAACCGAACCGAACCGTGCCCACCCCTATCTCATTGTGTGAATTTTGATATTCACAAACTAATAAGATGAGTGGTCTTATGTAACTATATGAACGTCGAACTAGTTGGAGAAGAAAATGAACTTGGATTTCAGTTTATAGTGGCTTTCACTTTAAGACAGTTAGAGAGAGAAGTAGATCTCAGACAACTTCAAAGTATTTTCCAAAAGTCAAAGTCGTTGAAGAAGAAGATGAACTTGGATTTCAGTTTATAGAGGCTTTCACTTTAAGGCAGTTAGAGAGAGAAGTAGATCTCAGACAACTTCAAAGTATTTTCCAAAAGTCAAAGTCAAAAAAATAATTTTAAAATGTGTACAGTAAAAACATTTTTGGAAGTCACTTACTTTGGTGTCTTTTAAACTTAAGTTATTAAAGTTGTGCCTCACGTGCAACACCAACTCAAAAAAGTGCTAGAACCCCGTATTTCCTCAGTTAGGGAGACTATAAACCGAAACAAAACAATTGCAAAACTAATAATGTCTACAATACTTTCCATATCATTGTTGTTGTCATTCTATATTGAGTTCGCTTCCTTCAGATGGGTGATCTTATTCATTTTAAATTACTAAAATGGAACTCATATGTTGAGTTGTGAAGTCTGAATTAGTATCGTTACACTCCCCCCTAAACAAAATTTTAATTACCTATTATTTTTATGAGTTGTTTTATGTTTTATTAAGGAGTGACAGTTTTACCCAAGGTTTTATTTATTATTTAAACTTTTGTAAACACCGATTTGGTAGTGTAAATTGAGTCATCGATAAGATAGTATAAATTGAGAGAGAGCGCTTCACCAAGTGGTGAAGCCACCTTGTCAATTATCATGCGGGGCTATGGCCTTCAAGCCCACGAATTTTTTTTCAAGTTTATTTAAATTTTACACTATATTTTTTGTTATTATTTACATTTTTATATTAAAATTCTATCAAATTTTCAAATTGATCCTCCAAACCATCCAAATTTGATAAAGTTGGCTTTGCTCCTAGCTTCACTATTGTAAGTACCGATTTGATAATAGAAATAGAATACTGATGCGTTCACGTTGAACCACATAAAATCTCAGGTCTCTTTTTATTATTCTTTATTTGCTTTCATGTGTGATTGTTTGATTATCTTTGAGTTTGCATATTTGGTAACATCATAATATACTTGGTCGCCATTGAAATTTAATTATTTGCAGTGCATTCGATGTGTGTACGAGGAGAAAGATAGGATGCAAGGATATAATGCGGTGAAATGTTTCATGACAATCGTAGCAATAAGCACCAGAAGTGCATACAGTCTTTACATGGGAATGGGTTGGAAATAATAGCAGGAATAACATCAGCAATTGCAGCAATTTATTGTACATATTGGGACCTTGTTGTCGACTGGGGGCTTCTTCAGCGACATTCCAACAACCGCTGGTTGAGAGACAAGCTCCTTGTGCCTTGCAAAACTGTTTATTTTGCTGCCATGGTAAGTTCAATTAACACACCAGTGTCTATTGGAATCCCATACAAAACGTACAGTTGTGAAACAACCGATAAATTTTAATATTATAAGCTTAACATCCCAAAATGCAGGTGTTGGATGTGTTGCTAAGATTGGCGTGGCTGCAAACAGTGCTGGATTTAAAGTTGGATTTCTTACACGAGGAAACTGTAATTACCAGCTATTTTTGCAGGCTTGGAGATTATTCTGCGTGGAATTTGGAATATCTTCAGGTATACCCTATCTTTAATTATAACACTCATTTAAATTATTTTTTTAAATAAAAACAATGGATACAAAAGTCGTAATGTTTTGAAAGTGCAATATTTTATACAATTTTAAGATCTTTAGTTCAAAATTTTTAATATAGGAAAAATATTATTTTTGTGGGACTGTAACTAAATTATTTTGAAAAACTCAAAAAAATCATAATTTTTGAAAACTATTAAAATTTTCATTATTGCATCAAATACTCTTATTAAAGTTTTATGTGCAACCAAAATAGGTTCGAGAACGAGTATTTGAACAACGTTAGCAAGTATCGAGCATTCAGATGTTATGAACAAGAAGATGGAGATGAATAGAATGCTACAAAATTAATGATCATCTAACTTATAGAATTATTATTGGAGAATATTAAATAATGCATGAAAAGCTGTAGGCCAGAGTATTTCATGAATATGGGTTGAGAGTCTTGAGACTGAGAAGCAGCAAAGAATGTTCATATATATATATATATAATAATTTTCACATAAGTGCGCACTGATAGAATTATATAAAGACATTGAATTATATAAAGACATTGAATGTGAGCCACTCATTTTACATATTTTGACTTGGAAGGAGTTGACTGCCATCACTTGTCATGTTTCATAATGGGATCCAAATGAGAAACTAAAAAGAATGTAAGCTCAATTTTTGCATCTGATTTCTTCTAATGTATAAATTAATTTATTAGATTTATTAATAGAGTAATGCTAGGCGTCACAAAATTTTTTTCCCAAATAATGTGGCATGTGAGATGTCAACATCACATCACTTACCATATAATCACATGATTTACAAGATATTTAAACATAACGTGCCATATCATTTGAGAATAATTTTGGGAAAAAAAAAAAGAATTGAAACGTCTAGCGTTACTCTTACCAATAATCCTTACGTCTTTGATCTTCTATATTAACTCAATTAATTATCTCCCGAATATTTCCTTGCTAGAGATGGCAATTTCACCCGAATCTATGGGCACCTGCATAACCGTGACAGTCGAGTATGGGTTTTGCTAATCATTGCGGGCGAGTATATGTGTTATATTCAAACTCGAAGATAGTTCGGATTCGGGTTTAAGGAGAATATGCAATTGTATAATCAGAATATGTAGTGGAAATATGTCAACGTGAAAACAAAATTTTCATCATCATTGATTATGCCTTGAAAACTCTATTGCAATATTAATTTAATAAACAAAATATGAAAGGATAGAACATACACATGAAGATTGTCGATGAAACAATTTTCCTAGAACCACAATCTTTCAAGCCTAGCATCCAACACTGACATCTCATTCTATTCTATTTTGATACGTATTTAAATAGTATCCCTTTTTATTTTATTAAAACAATTTTAATTAAAATAAAATTGAATATTTATTTAAATCAAAATCTCAATCATTTCAAGATTTGAAAAACAAATCTTCTCTCTTCCATAAGCAGAAAATACGTATTTAAATAGTATCCCTTTTTATTTAATTAAAATCCCAATCATATCAAGGTTTGAAAAACAAATCTTCTCCCTTCTATAAGGAGAAAATACATATTTAAATAGTATCTATTTTTTTATAATTAAAATCTCAATCATATCAAGATTTAAAAAACAAACCTTCTCTCTTCCATAAGGAGAAAAATACATATTTAAATAGTATCCTTTTTTTAATTAAAATCCTAATCATATCAAGATTCAAAAACTTTTATCTTGATTTTATTTTATTTAAAAATGTAATAGTCTAAACTATCCTTAAATAAATAAAATCCGATAAAACTAAATATCTTTTAAATATTTAAATTAAATAATCTCATTATCAAATTTATTTATTTAATTAATTAATTCTAAATTAATTAACATATTTAGTCATGAAAACACTTGTCATAATATGTGACATACAAAGGGATATTATTTTAAATTGTCACATTTAGAATAGAAATGCTCGTTACTTCATGTTGGTGTTTAAAATGCATGTTGGTGTGGCAAACGAAATTGAGAAGCTTTAGAGATCATTTTTTAGGGTGATGGCCTCAGGAAGAAAAAGCTACATGGTGTTAAATGAAATGTGGTTTGTAAAAGTAAAAGAAAATGTGGCTTAGAAATTGGAAGACTTTTGGAGAAAAATCGAAGTTTGCTAGCTAAATGAGTTTGGAGGTTCGGGAATGTAGGTTCGTCTTTATGGAAAAGAATTTTAAGTGCCAAGTATGAGATCTCTAATGTCTTCCAATGGGATTGGAAGAGTGCCTCTCAAGCCTTCTTTTTTGTCAAGGCTGCTGGAAGCTTGTATGATGAAGGAGCAAACACTGCGAAGGTTCTCAAAGATGGCTTGCGGGTGGTGATTGACAAATGAAGCTTGCTCGTGTATTTTTGCTTTGGTGAGGAACAAGTGTGGTAGAGTAAATGAGTTTGGGCACTGGTCAATGATCAAATTTGAGATGGGTGTGGGATGTGCCGTTGAGGAGACCGATCTTTGACTAGGAACAAGATCAATAGAGATTTTTTTGTGTTATTCTTGAAAGCATAAAAGTTAGGTAGAATGTTCAGGATGCGATTGCTTGGAACTATAGGCCGGATGGCCAATTCTCTGTTGGGTCTTTTCGTTGGAGCTTGGAAGATCTTAGGGTGGATAATCCATCTATGGAGGACCAGGTTTCGCAACATGTTTTTCCTCCGAAAATTGAGGTTTTCACTTGGCTTATTATAGGGAGAATTATGGTGAAAGAGGTTATGTACAAGTCCGGCTTCAACCCTCTCAAAGCATGAACTGTATGTTGTGCGATAAAGAATCCGAGATGATCGATCACCTTTTCCTTCATAGCCCATGGATGTATGGTACATCTATATGTCATGGTGGGATGTAAAGGTTTGTGCTTCAAAAACCTTGAATGAATGATTTCAGGGTTGGTCTACTTTGAGCCCAGCTCTTAAGTATAAGAGAGCTTGTAACCCACTTTTCTTTGCTATGGTGTGGAATGTGTGGGAGGTGAGAAACGAATGCACTTTTAATAATAAATTGGCCGAAATGGCTCATTCTATTGACATGGTGAAGTTTCGAGTGGCTTGGTGGTTCAAGCACCATGTCTCAAGTACTTTGGATCTCATTATTTCGCTGCTTCTTAACACTATGGAGGGATGTTCAAAGTTGAATGAGGCAAAGAAGGTTTCTAAGGTGGTAGCTTGGTCCCCTCCTTCAGCTGGTACTCTAAAGTTTAATGTTGATGGGTCCACGAGGGGTTCGCCGTGAATGGAAGGAATTGGAGGAGTATTGAGAGATTGTAATGGTAAGGTGTTGTGTCTCTTCTTTTTGTACATTGGTGTTTATGATTCAAATACTGCTGAGATTAAGGCAATTCTTAAGGCGTGGGAACTTTGCGTGTCTTGTGAGTTCTTAGTTGGTAGAGACATTGGGATTGTTAGCGACTCTAAGGTGGCAGCTTTGTGAGTCAATAACAAGGATTTTGGCTGCCTCAAGCTTATTGATACTATTCGCGACATCTGCAGCATGTGTGATTCTAGTGGGAACATTTCGATAACTTTCAACCATCGGACGACCAACTCATTTGCGGATATGTTGGCGAAAAAGGATTCCAAATCTAGTGGGGATTTCTTGGTTTGGGGTGATAAGTGATCTTCAGTTGTTTTGGTTTTGTTCTGGTCCTTCCTTTCAGCTTTTTCAGATATCGATGTTTTTGTGTTGCAAAGGCTTCAACTGTTGTTATTGCCTTTAATCTCAAGGTAGGCAAGTCTTCGTTTTTTGGTGCGATTTATGAAGACCTCCTTGTTGCTCTGTGTTTGGGGTGCTTGTTTTTCTGTTGTTTAGCTCTTCTATTGCTGATTCTTGGGTTTTGCTTTTGCTGTTGTTTTTCTCTTTGCTTTCGGTTTAGCAGGTGCAGCGTTGCTAGCTTGTGTTTTCTTGTAGTGTTTTTTCTGCTTCTTTGGCCTTCTTGAATAATATTGATGTTAAAAAAAATAGAAAAGGAATCAATTCCAAATTAATTATCAAATATATATATATATATATATATATATATATATTCATCAAAGTGCTTTAAGAAGAAGACTTGGGGACCTATGGATTTATAATTTCAAGCTCCAATAATCTAGATAATTAATTAATCCAAATTATTAATTCTAAATTTAATCCACTAAAAAATTAGAATTAACTCTTGAATTTATAAGATAAATTACCCAAAGAAAATATTTGAATAACCTATTGATATAATCATTTCATATAGATTAATCATCCATGCATAGTTCATAATTAGAGCTAGGTTCAAAATCTGTCAACCTCTTTAATTACATCTTTCTCCTTGAGTACTTATGATTCTCTAATGAACAATTCAATCATAATCGTATTATGAATTAGGCGCTCCATTGTACAAAACCTGAACCATTAAGTAAGAGAATTTTTTTTTTAACTTCAGATAGGAAGGAATGGATTCAGTATCTATAATTAATATTCTCAGCTATCTATTATATTGTGTGTCCAAGATACAAGGTTTATGATCTAACATAAAGACCTTACTGAGTAAATCAAGAGACACAGTATAATAAGTAGGAGTCTATTAATTACTCAGGATTAAGATCATTCTATATATGATCATCTGAATGATGAATTTAATTCGCTTGGTATAACGAAGATTATAAGATAATTTAATTCATCTCGGTACAGTCCTATATAATCTTATTATATAAAGTACATTCATCTTAATGTCACTACATTAACAATCCGGATAAGATTGTTCAATTGTAAATAGTCATGGACCGTACTAGTAATTTTAACTAAATTAAAGATTTCAACTTTAATTATTAATTACGGAAAATTTAGATAAGTATCCTTAAACTTAATCCTCGTGTATATATCTATTATATACTAAGTTTAAGGTGATACAAATAATCATGGAATTTTCATAATATTTATTTAACATACTACGAACTAATAAGTGCAAAGAAATATATGTGAAATGTATTTTTTTTAATTTAATAAATTCAACAAATAATTACATCATTAAATGTTTCTAGAGCTCCAATCCTAACAATCACCCACTAGCCCTAAAGCAAACGAGACATGTCACGCAATCCCAAACCCTCTACAGGACCCTCAAAACTCTTGGCTGGCAATGTCTTGGTGAACGGGTCAGCTAGGTTGTTCTCCGATGCAATCTTCAAAACTGATACATCTCCTCAATGTACAATTTCTCTTATCAAATGATATTTGCGTTCTATATGCTTTCCCCTCTTGTGGCTTCTTGGTCCTTTCGGGTTTGCCATTGCATCACTATTATCACAATAAAGTGTGAGTGGTTTATTCATATTTGGAACGACTCTCAAATATGTTAGGAACTTCCGGAGCCATACGCCTTTATTTATTTGCAGCTTCACAAGCAGAAAAATACTTGGCTTCCATAGTGGAGTCAGCAATGCAACCCTGTCTAATGCTTCTCCATACTATTGCTCTATCACTAAGAGTAAACACGGATCCATAAGTGGATTTATGAGTGTCTTTATCTGATTGAAAATCAGAATCTGCATATCCAATAGGGATCAAATCTCTACCATAATATACTAACATATAGTCTCTCGTTCTCCTAATATACTTAAGAATGTGCTTGACGGCAACTCAATATTCAAATCCTAGGTTGGATTGATACCGACTGACTATGGTCACTGCATAGCAGATGTCAGGTCTAGTACATAATATGACGTATATCTGACTGCCTACTGTAGATGCATAAGGCAACCGTCTCATATCCACTTCCTCTTGAGGTATCTTGGGACACTGCTCTTTAGATAGACTAACTCCATGTCGAGAAGGTAAATTACCTTTCTTGGAGTTTTGCATCCCAAATCTAATCAACACTTTGTCAATATAGGATGCTTGAGATAGAGCTAACAGAATGTTCTTGCGATCTCGTGTAATATGGATTCTAAGAGTATAACTTGCTTCTCCCAAATCTTTCATTTGGAATTTGTTAGCTAGCCACTTCTTTATATTTGATAAAGATTCTACATTATTCGCAATAAGTAGAATATCATCAAAGTAAAGAATTAAGAAGAAATTTAGTCTTATAATTAAGGAGTTAAAAACTAAATTCCAAAGGCTTGCACACTTGAGTGCTAGCTAGAGAAGATAGATCAGGATATCAGCAGTGCTCAAGTTGATCAACCTGGATATCTTGTAAATGTTTCTCCTGCTATCCACTTCATTTTTCTAATTATCTTGATTGATAATAGTGTATTATTGTTAATTGGTTGGTGAAATGTATTTGGCACATGCAATTTTTCAGCTTTCCCTTCTTAGTGTGTGTGTGCAGTGCTTAAGACTTGGTATACCAGTATACCACAGTTTACATTCACAGATGACAAAATCACAAATGTTGATATAACATTGTCAAGACTCAAGAGTGAAGGGTTAGTTTCTGAATATACCAAAATTTTGCGGTTCCAATGAAAATGATGATAAAACAAATATTTGATGATGGGTTGTTCTTGTTCTGGGACCCCTCAAGAATTGTTGTCTTGTTTTCCTTGGTGATGAGAGCATTATAGAGTATAGACTAATAAAGTGAAGTGGGTTGTTTGTGGGGCTATCTTTTCTTGTCTATCCTACCTAGGAACTTTGTCTTGATCCTCTATGTTTGTTTGGTAATGACTAATGGCAATCATGCCATCAATGATATATGGAGTAAACAGGTTTTTACCTCTTTGCTGGGCCTGGATTTAGATGCCCATTATGTTGTTTCCTCATTTGGTTCCACTTAGTTTTGTTATTTAAGATCAGACAAATTAAGTATAGTAGTGATTTAAATCATAAACAATATCAAACTGGATAAGTATCGTTTATCATCGACGGATATTGGATGGTGTCATGATGATATGTATTTATTTGTTTTTAATATGTTAAGAGAGAGGCATCGATAAAATGCATGGTGGTTTCAAAATAATAAGAATATAATATCAAAGGTTTTGTGATATGAAAAAAAATAGATATGAGCTATACAAAAAAAACATGGGGATGACATGATCTACCCAAGTATTTTCAATAGCGATTGATTGGGTATTATTGTGTTGGTGAATCCTATACACAAAGAAAACATGACACTGTGAAAAGCAAATAATAATGCAAATTTGTTTTGGCTTAAATTAGCATTTAGCAACACCCTCTCTTAGAATGACAACAAAATAGAGCTGCCTAACTTGAGTTAGTGGGCTATCTGGCATCAAAGATTCTTTACTTCACTCTTTTCATCAACAATTTTCATTCGTCCACTTGTCCACCCATTCACACCTATTATATTCACCGTATGTAGATCTAAAAAAAATTGTTATCTTCAGCCCTAAGTCAAACTTAAATTTATTATCACAATTCACAAACAAAATATAACATTTTTTTATACTTAAAATTAATATCAGACCGTCCAAAATCATATTCAAATAACCTGTTATGGTATGTGACATTATTACTCATACATACTTAAAGGGGTCGTTCTCGTGACATTACTATTAACATTTACTTATTTATATCGGGATTCTATTTTCCAATTTAAAAAAAGAAAAATACTGACGAAATGAAGTTGGTTGAGTTGTATACATCTCTCTCTTATATTAAAAGGTTGTGGGTTCGAGTACTCAAACTGAATTGATAGCCAATCAGCAATAATTCAAAAGAATAACTCATGTAATAATTCAAAAGAAAAGAAAAAAAAAATTTGTTATCCAGGCAACCAAACAATAACTCAAACTGAATTGATAGCCAATCAGCAATCAGAAAAATATACCACAAAGTCACCAAACTTTGCTTCTGTATTAATCCCCCACTCACTGCTATTCCCGTACAAAACCCAGACCCAGACCCATTAAACATAAAAGGAGGGCGTGATATGCACGCGCCGTCAAATGATGATGAAAAGGTACACCTGCAATGTTTTGCAGATGCAGAAAGGGAATCAACAAATCACAGTACAAGTGGGACAGTAGAGAATCATCAGAAATAAAGAGAGCGTGGCGGCGACGCGCATAGGTAAGGTGAGTGACAGATATAAATAAATAAATTTATAAAAAGACCCCCAAATCCCGGAAAAATAGAATATTGATATGATAATGATAAAAATGATAACAAAATTAAGAAAAGAAAAAAAGCATCAGCAACAGTAATTCATATTAAAAGCTGAAAAGAAGAAAACAAGATCCACCTCGAACCTCTCTCCACTCCAATTTGTCACACCCGCCGCCGTCGACGACTCTGCTTCCCTCCACTACCACCACCACCACCACCACCACCACCACCCCCGTCATCATCATCATCGTCAATAAAACGATTTGTAATGAGAGAAGAGGAATCGAATTGGTTCGCTAGATGGGAAGAAGAGCTACCTTCTCCAGAAGAACTCATGCCTCTTTCTCAAACCCTAATCACACCTGATCTTGCTATTGCTTTCGATATTCGAAATTCCAATCCGAATTTACAGCAGCAGCAGCAGCAGCAGCAACATCAACCGCCTCCACCGCCTCCGCCTCCTCCTCTGGCTCCTTCTTCAGCTGAATTCGCTGCTGAGAATTCGGCCGAGCTTGGTTCTGGTGCTGGTAGCGATGAGCCTGCTAGAACCCTAAAGCGACCCAGGCTCGTTTGGACTCCACAGCTCCATAAGAGATTTGTCGACGCTGTTGCTCACTTAGGGATCAAGAATGCTGTCCCCAAGACTATAATGCAACTCATGAGTGTTGATGGTCTTACTAGAGAAAACGTTGCTAGTCATTTGCAGAAATATCGCCTTTATCTCAAAAGAATGCAGGGATTGTCCGGTGGTGGTGGCGCTGGTGGCGCTGGTGGCGTCAACGGTTCTTCTGCTGCCTCTGCCGATCCAGCCACTGACCATCTGTTTGCTAGTTCCCCTGTTCCGCCCCATTTTTTGCATCCGGGTCGCTCTAATTCAGACCATTACTTGCCGTTTGTTCCAGGGACTGCCCTCCACCCGCAGCAGATGGCGGTGGCTGCCGCTGCAGTGGGCAATCCCCATTTGCAGAATCAGTATCATAGGCAGATGAGTCATTTTGGGTCGCCCCCGAATGGGCAATTCGAGCATCTCTTTCTTGCTAGGCAGGCTCAGCAACAGGTTCATAGGATGGGGGCACCCGTTCACAATTCCATTCCGGGTTATGTGGAGGATTTGGAATCAGCCAATGGAAACAGGAGGGTTCTCACTCTGTTTCCTACCGGGGATGATTGAAATTTGGGTAATTCATCCAACTTTCTTTTAGTTTTTGGCTTCTCAGTCGCTGTGTAATTGGAGTTTTCTGCTATTGTTTTGTTAGTTGTTGCTACTAATCTGGGTGGTAGTCATAGTATTGAGGGGCTTCAATTTAAAATATGAATTGCATTTTCGGATCCACAACATTTACGTTGTTGTGGCTCTCTTGTCAATTGGGCATGTTTCAGTAACCTTTGTGAGTGATTAGGACTTTTAGGGTAGCATCAATTGCCTTGTCCTCCTGTTGTATGGGCTTCTACATTTGTAAATTTGTCCGTAGGAGTCTGTTGTTTCCCCTGTCATCTTCTGATGAGGGATATTGATCGTGGGCGATAATAAAGTTTACAAGCTTGTCAGTGACAACAATGTTACGGTCATGTGATATTCTAGCAATCAGGATTTCCTAGAGGTGCTTTATGCTATACTAGTTGGGGAATTGGGCTATGTTTACTTACATTTCAGAGTCTTCTTGCCAGGGATCTATTCTTGATGTTATTCATGGTGGGGTTTACTGGATCAACAAATTGACTGAATGTTGAGCTCACAAGTGAGGATAAATAATGCTCGTGGGTTCTACTTTATGTTCTCTAGAAATCGAAATATGGCGGGCGTTGCTGCTCTCCTTGGTTTCCAAATTTGGCTCTCAATTTCTCAGCAACCTCAGGAAACTCATGTGTTAAGAGTTGTCTCTTCTATTTCTTAGTTCAGTGTTATGTAGAGGTAAGTTGTACTTGTTGTACATTGTGTGACTTCAACATAGAAGACTTTAGACCCTTGATGTGAGGGGCATCTTCAAAAAAATTCTGATGTTATTAGAATGCTAAATTAATTTCATGCCCCATGAAACATTGAATTATCTGAATCTTTTGAAGTTTCCTAGATAACTCAACTATTTTGCTTGTGACGTATTTTATTTTGTGTTATTTGTACTAAGACTAACAGAAAACGCTCATGATTGAAAGATACATTCACATATGATCAAAGGCTGTATTTGTACTCAACTATGCAGTCATATATACATTTTAAGTATGCGATATTTCAATCCAAGCGGATAGACTGAACTTATTTGAAGTTCATTTTTACTAGTTTTCAATTAAATCGTCAAACAAACTGAGAAAGTAGGGAAATAAAGAATATGGTTGGAGAGTGGAGACACTAGTAAGAGGTGAGCTCTCATGATTTGGGAAAGCATAAGCCATATCAGTAAGCTATTTATGACCCTTGTGGATGCACTATAGTTGGTTGATTGATATTATCTTCATGATATAGGTTCTGTTTTAAATTAGATATGCAAACACGTTATTACCTTGATACTCAACTTAGGACGGAGAGAAATGTGGAGCCCTGAAACTAACTAGAGTTGGAGATGTTGCAAGATACCAAATATCGGTATCTTTCCTTTATAAACCTTGGAAAATCGCCTCTGAGAAAAATTTATAGGAATGAAACAGGATGTTGCTTGAGCTTTTGGAGAGATCTCCATCTTAAACCCTGCTTTAGATTAAGCAGCTTTGCAGTTCTGGACATAACAATCATTACTTTACTTTAACCGAATAATATCTCAAATAAATCTTCATTGAGTTTCTCATGCTAGTACATGTAGCTTGCATCAGTAGATTGATCTCTATATTCTCTTAAATATATTTGAATCTCAGAAAATGTGAGCTTCTTTACAGAGAGGGGTGCCGATTTGTTTAACTGCTGACTGATTGAGGTAGGAGAATTTGCCCCAAGCTGAAAAAGCATCCTCAACAACATGTGATCATGAGATTCTGTTTCTGTGGATTGAAAATGATACAGTAGCATAAATGAAAAGTTCATCTGCATCCATGGTGATTGGTTGAAATCGAGTTCAAAGCAATAGGAGTTGCAAATAGTAGACATGATTCTGATTGTGATGATTGATTGGGATCCTACTCACAGATGATATGCATTTTAGCTATAGTTTGCATTAGATATCCATATTGACAACCTCAATAATTTGATAAACTTGTTTGAGTTGTGATGGTATTTTATTACCACTTTATCAGTAGAAGCATGTAATTGGCAAATGGGATGCTAGTTTCTGCCAGGGAATGGTTAGCAGAGAATTGAAAATAAAGGAGAAGAATATTTAAGTGCAGTATAATGTCAACTGTAACTAATTCTTTTTTGTTTTGAATAATAAAAAGGCAAATGAGGAATTAACATTAGATGGGTTGGGTACTTGGGTTGGCAACAACCCACACATCACATGGGATTATGGGAATGGACTGATCAAGACAGCTGTTGACTTCAAAATATCTAATTCCTATCTATAATATTCATATCATACCCACTAATCCTATCATTTATTGGACTCTAGTCTCTAGCTGCCAAAAGGCGTCAAGTAAACAAACAAACAAAATAAAACCAAAAATTTGACATCATAGCTGCCAAAGACCATAAGCATTTTCAATTTGATTAAAAACACTATTTTTATTTTTTTTTTTGTGGCTTTGATCTCAAAAATCAAATCTTACTACGCCACCGTATCGTATCGGTCTCCTCCGTGTTTCCCAAGTCCCAGCACAAGAAAGAATAAACCAGCTTAATAATAATTAAAGCAGCCATAGAGAGATACTGGGTATTTTCTAGTTTTAAAAAGTCAGCCATAGAGAGATGATGATGCTTCATCTACTATTACACAAGATTGGACAGATAATGATGGGTTATCAACCATTTAATAATTAGTTGTGATTGAATCATGATCAACTCTCACAGCTCACTCTTATTAACAACACAATTTTATACAATAACCCCCATGTGACTAGATTGCCTTTTTTCCAGCTTTGCTTGGGGCTTTTAACAATCAATCACTTTTGCAATAACGAAATACTAATAGGATTTCACATCTTGCTGCTTTGAGCTCCACAACCACAAATCAAAACAGCACTCTATTATGTGTAAACCAGCAAAAAGATTTTGTAGTCAAATGAGTACTATCATTACATTCCTTACTAAATATTAAAATCCACCAAAAAAAAAATGTAAACTAGAGAAACCCAAACAAAGGTCTATAGAGGTGTTCTTCAATAATGAAAACTAAAAACAAAGTCTCCTAAACAGTACAGATAATTATCCAAGAGAATCATTTATGGAGTCCCCTTCTAACCGTCAGAGGTTTTGAGAATAATCAAAGCTCAGCGGTTGCTGACAGAAAGGTGCCTGCAGTGAGCAATTAAAGTAAATTAGATGGCCAAACAAATTCAGGAAAAGACTTTGCTAAATAATACTTCAGCATTTTGAAGCACTAATATTATAGCCAAATACTTGCAACATTGAATGATTATTAGCTTCCCCTGAACTCCAACCTCATTTAAACAATTTCTCAAGTAATTTGGCAGTTAAAAACATGAAACAAATGCACATTTAATCAATTATTGTTCACTACATCATACTGCACGAGATTCCATGGTATGGATGATATCTTCCAACTCTAACTTACTCGGAAAAAAAAAAAAAAAAAAAAAAAAAAACCTTAATCCTTTCAAAAAAAAGACATCTTTCAAACAGGAATAGTAGTTGCAGGAGAGACATTAATCACCAGGTATATATGAACAGTCTATAAACAAATGCAACAGAAAAAAGAAAAGCAAAACTTTTGACTAACCAAATGCCAAAGACTACTAATATATTCCATGACAATTGCTGATAAACTTCTGTAGAAAGACCAGATACTCCAAGAAACGATTAAAATGAAACTTTATTAATGCATGCTTTACATCATGGAAAACATAACTACCATTGACTGGGTGCAACATTCAAATAATTCCTATAACAAAAAGGACCAGCAGAACCACTAAAACATCCAGGGAAACTATAAAATTCCTTCAGTTTCTTCCCCAAAAGGAAAAAATTAAAGAATTGCCAATTCAGTCAAAAAAAGAAATGAACAGATACCTGGAAAACAGCATGTCTAAATTGCTCATATGAATGTGCATACATCATTGCAGTACTAGGCCATTGCATATATGCAGCATCCATAGGAGTCTGATTTACATTTAGTCCCATGGCACAGAAGGGGCTCATAACTGGGCTTGCTGGAGGCCTGTAGCTGACAGATGTTTGAGTCCCTGGGATCTGACCCATTTGAGGAAAACTAGCATCATACTGCATAAATGGAACTTGAACTTTCTGCATGTTGAAAGGTGCCAAGCTAAAGCCTTGATTAGCTGGAAGGCTCCTAATATACCTGTACCAGATCGTAAAGTCAATTCAATTTGAACCAAAAATTGGAAATCTATTCATTTTATAAGTAATTGCAGGAAAATTGGAAATCTATTTATTTTATAAGTAATTGCATGAAAAATAAGCATATAGCCCACAACACAATTATAATAAACCCCGCATCATCCCACCTCCGATTCAGAATTCCACAAAAGGAGAATCAGAACAAACTTTTCAATGCATATATCACTAAAATGACATCTCACTCCTATTTCATCCATATATCCAAGTTTGGTCACCAGCATAACACATGCATTAATAAAAAATATGGTCACTCTAAATTTTACCTTTTGTGACAGCGAAAAAATGTGCGCACCTGTAAGTTGTACTTTACAATGCATTTACCAATAAGAAACCTCTCAAGAAATTTTCACTAAAGACACCACCTAGGCCTAGCGCCAGAAATCGTCTGATACAGGTTTGTCAGCATGTCAAAACCATCCCATCTATAATGCACACTTTCAACCATTGTGATAGTTCCACAATCCCTCAGTAAAATAAATAATTAAAAAATAATAGAAGAAATAAAGAAATAAATCCATACCTTTCGTAACTCCGATCATAATCTGGATCAGTACGGTCCTTCTCCCTATCTCTGAATATGGCAACTCGAGAAGTACCACCATCCCTGATACAAATGTTCTTTTCTGTATCAATAACAGTGTTTCTACTACCTTCAATCTCATCTCTACTCAATCCTATATTTTTTCCACCAGTAGGGACCTGATGTAACATTTCCTCTGAGTCAGGACTGCTGGGGTTACTAAATATGCGGGCACGTGCCCTGTCATAGTCCTCCTTCCTTTCCTCCACACTTCTGACAGGATTTCGATTGATCCCATATTCATTAGCTCCATTAGCAGATCCTCTATTGGGCCGAGGCCTGATGGCAATTTTAATCTTCTCAAGCTTATCACTTTCTTCAGACTGCTTAGTAGGAATTTCAGATAAACGGACAGCTGGATATCTGCTTTCTGCTGTTTTCCTCACCAGAATTTTATTTCCCTGTCCGTCTAAACCATTTTCCTGAACCATAGTGACCAGCCCATAGTGTTGAGAAACACGGTGTGCAGCTAGCCGAAGATAAGAAGTAGGAAAATGTTGGAACTCAAAATGCTGCTGATCAGGATTTTGCAAAAACCTCTGGATATCAAGCTCCATCCGCAGAACTACTCATAAAAGAATACAGGAAAATAGATGGTAAATTTCTTATACTATCAGAAAAATCTGCACACAACTACCATGATATGAAAAGGCATGAAAAAAAAAACATAAAAAGTACAAACAGGTAAGACTAACCACACCATGGGTGCAATATAAATAACAAAATACATAACCCAAAAATCAAAAAATATAATAAAATTGTTGCATCAGAAAGCCAACCACAGTTATCATGATCTTTCTCTTATGCATATAATTCTTAATGTAATTAACAATAAGAATAACAATAATTCAAGAAACCATGTATTTTGTATGTAACACATCAATTTATACTACAGGAGCCCAAAACAAAACCTGAAAAGCACTGAAATTCAAATAAATGAATCATATTTCATTCTAGTTTTATTTCTATCAGGTCCTAACACTTTTTTCATTGTCACATTAATATCTAAAATTCCTCTTCTCCAACAATTTAATCATGTCATAACATAAAAGATACAATGAACATAACAGACAAATCTTCCTTTACTTTCCTGGTCAAGGCCTACTTTGTCCATCCAAAGTTAGAGTTGACAAGGAATTCTCAAATTTATACACATGAAAAATTCAACTGACAGGAAGATTAAGTTTCACATAATACAAGTAGAACACTTCAAGTTTTGCTGAGATGGGGGAATCAGTTTCAGATTCAATTAAGAAATTAAGCTTCTCCCTGATACAACTAGAAAGTTATTTATACACAAAAAGAACTCTTTGCCCAAAAGGAACAATGAGTCAATGACAAAATATGATCTATGCATAAACAAACATGGTGCAGGGGAAAACCAACTTGAGCCAAATACTAAGTTATCAAGCTCTGTTAGAATACAACATTTTGACCTCAAACTAATCAAGCTTCCAAATTCAGTTTAAACTTCATTCCAGAAGAAATTGGCAAAAGCTTGAAATCAGCTCATAAATATCATGCCAATTTCATGAACTTGAATGCAGATTCAAGATAGACATATTGTGTATTGAACCCAACACTATGATATTGAAATTTTAGAAAAATGATTTATCAAGATCAAGCTCAACTCATCTGAGAATTCAACTAGAACTTCCTATCAAACTGAACTATACAGTTTAATAAAATTTGGTTTATTTGCACTCTGAGGTTAAGTTAGCCAATGTTTAAAAAATCGGCCAAGGCGGCAGCCTTGAGATGTGCCTCAACCTGCCTTGGCCGTCCACCGTGTTGAGACAACAGCCTCAAGCAATTCAAACCCTAAAACCGCCTAGAGTCAGCCCCCTTAAGGCCGATTCGATTTGAGACGGTGAGAAGAAGAGGTGAGGCGATGGAATGTAAATAGTCAAAACAATGAGTTTTAGTCTAAAACTCATTGTTTTAGGGGATGCGAATTTAAGGGAAATGGGCAAAAGTCACCGTTTTAGGGGCTCTGAAGTGAAGAGGATGTTTTTGTCCAAAACAATATTAAGTTTTAAAAACCCTAAACTTGACAGCCATGACAAGTGAAAAAGACGGGGAAAAAATAATAAACTAATATCCACCAACAAGTGCGACAAAGCAGCCACCCACCCAAAGGAACTCCTCTCTTCTTCTTCACATCCCCCTACCATGTCATGATATTTACAATTTTTTGAATACTGATTTGCCATTACTATAGGGTTTAGAAAAAGTCAATTTTAATTTGGAGTACCACTTTTTAGGAGTTATTGGTACTTTTGTATGTATGGACAAAACAATAATTTCTAGTATGTGCTCTCTATAGGTATTTTGGTATTTGAGCTGTGCTTTGGCTTTTAACTGATTAACATTGGCAATTTTTAATAAAGATTCCCAACTCTCTCGGTTCTAAAAAGTCTAGTCACATTAATATAGGAAAATGAAAAGGTCTATAAACATTTACAAGTTCAAAAGTTATTAATGACTCAAGGAATATATTAAGATGTAAATCTTTAATGGTTGATGGTTGACACCCTCCCCCACAAGTCCACAACACTAGCAATCTTTAAAGGAAAACCTCCAAATCAATTCCAATAAGTACGTTGATAAGAAGCCCTAAAATCCAAACGATTAGGAATTATAACCTAGCTTCCCTCATATCCATGCTAAAGGAGGTCCAATCAGGAGTACCGATCACTTAGTTCAACACAATCCTGCTAAGGCAATAACAATAAATAATCAAAAGGGTTAACAATGTACAAATTGGTAAACAACAGCATAGGATAAGTCAATACCCATCCTCAATGCAAACCAATGCCTCATGCAATCACAAAGCCAGTTTTTCATTCAGATGAAGTACTTTAGTCATTAATATATGTTAACAGTTACATACTGACATATAACCGGCTTTGTGGATTGAGGTTTTTACCTAATTAAGCATTGTTTTTTGCTTGCTAAAAAACAATTTAATAACAAACACATATATACATAATTACATAAAGACAAACATATCTTTAGCTTTACACGGATTTGTCGAGGAACCAACTAAAGCACAATTTTTCCTAAACAGAAAGCAGATCCGACACAAACCCAATTCACATATGATAAATCTCAAACTATATGACTCACCTAAACCCAGAATCAAACTCAATCCAATAAATAAAGCAGCAAATCTAGAATCCAAAAACATAACAACAAACCAATCAAACAAAATAATAAATACAAATTAGCAACCCATAATCACGTAAATATTAAAAACAACAACAATATGAAAAATAATGCAATAATTAGGGTTTATGAAAAGGGAAAACAGATACTAACTGGTGAGACGATGACGAGGGTTTCTGAGAGCCTCAACCAAAAAGGGATCGACAATTGAGTCGTTGTCGTTAACGATTGTTGATGATATTGATTCCATGGCTTCTCTTCTCTTCTCTCTCAACAATGAAATCTTCTTCTTCTTCTTCTTGTTTGCTATCTCTTTTCCTGTAAAAGAAAGAAAAAAACAAAACAAATCAAGAAGAAGAGGGCTTCTTTATTCTGGGCATTTGAAGAGATAGAGAGAGCGAGGAACGCAATCAACCCTTGGCCTCCTTGGGTGGTTTTTAGGTCTTCTTATCGCTGCTCTCTGGCCAAGGAAGAGAAAAGCAAACGACACGACAAGTTTCGGATTTTATTTATTTGTCGAAATTTTTTTTTTAATTTTTTATTTGGTTAATGTGAAAAACGACAAAAAGTCCGCTAATAATATCTCCTTGTTTTTTCAGTGGCTGCGTGGCTTGGATTTTTACATCTTTACGGGTGTCTCCTCGTTTGCCCAATTATAAGTTACTTTTCTATTACTTTCTACATACCGAGAGCATCTTCAATGCAAGCGTGGTTTGTGAAAAAAAAAGATGTCACGTATGATAAATAGTTATTCTGTAAATAATTGTGTCTCCAATGCAACCATGCATATCCAACCTCAAACTGACATGGTAAAAAAAATAATAGACATTGTCAACATGACCAGTCCACTTTCAAACGGCCCGTTGCACAGCCCTTTTTTATGTTGACTCATCAAACAATTAAAATTGACATTAATTTTTCATCTATTTTTGGTAACGAAATAAAATAAAGAAGAAAATAGGAAATAAAATTGGAGACGTCATTACAACAAAATGTGTTTTAAACGGAAACATTGGAGACAAAATTTTAAGTTGATTGTCTACCAAGTTCATATTTATGCCACATAAGAAGCAAGTCTATTGACATTGTTGTCCATGTCAACAATTATTCATATGCAAACCATTTTTGCATTGGAGATGCTCTAATATACTTACCTTGTTGGACCTACAACAAGCTTCCTCAAATGTTTGTATGCCACGTAGCAGATGGACTCCTTAAAAATGAAACATGCAACCTTTGTGTAAGGCTATATTTGAGGTTGTTTAAACTTAACAATTAATCACTTATTCCATAATCTATGACCCATCAGGTGTTCGGTAAACAATCCATAATCAACTTATTTCATAATTTGCTCCTCCAGTAATCAACTTTTGAGAAGTTGGTTGGAGGTAGCTTTTGGAAGCTGATTATTAAAGAAGTTGGCTTCTTATAATTGGAATGTTTATAGTACACCTACTATTTTCATATAAAGACAATAATACCCCTTATTTAATAGTGATAATTTTTTGAATTAATAATATTTTAAATAACTAAAAAATTAATAAATTAATAAATAATTTTTTTTGAAGATCGTACAGTGGCCACCACTGACAATGGAGGTCGAAGGATGGCGGACGACCGGATACCTCCGATCACGTCGAAGTTGTCGATGTAAGTTGGTGTTCCTTCGGCAGTGGAGGATTTCGTTTCGCGATTGAAATCGCGAATCCAATCATGATTCTGTCGCCAAGGCTGGTTTTTCTACTTCATAATGCAACGAATCGGCGACAAAATCTCAAGAATTCGACGCCGGAGTTGTTGATGCAGAGGTTGATGCCGAAGTTGTTAATGCTTGATGGAGAAGAGGACTGAGTTGACTCAGTTGTGTTGAGGGAGATAAGGCTTGAGTTGACTCAGTCGTGGTTTTTATTCTGAGTTGACTCAGTCTTTTATTTTTAAATCTTTTATTAAATAACAATGAAAAAATGGATAAAAATATATTAGAAAAAACCGTAAAAAAGAAAAAAAAAAACTGGAAATAATAATAAAAAAATAATTACATTTTCTTTTAAAAATAATTACATTTTCTTTTATTAGCTATACTTTATTAATAATAATAATAATAATAATAATAATATATGCAATTACCAATTAGGTGACTTTTAAAAAAAATTAAGTTGTTTACGACTTTTACAAAAGTAACTAAATTAGTTCTCACATTTTTTTTTCCAAGTGCCAAAGTAGTCACTCCTAAAATTAGTCCCTCTCTTTTTGGGAGTGGCCAAATTGATCCCTCTAACGATTTAACTATATTAAATATAACAATTGACTTTAACCATTTTAGTTAAAGTATGTAAATATCATTTATTTGTCATATTAAAGCAAAGTTGTTTTGTCTTTTGTGCATTAAATTCACAATTATAATTATAATTACAACAAAATCCAAAAATATTACTAATGAAATACCATTTGTACAGTTTTTAATTAAAATTATATTAAAAAAATTCTAAAAATATTTTAGTAAGACAATGTCAATCTAAAAATTATTTAAAAATCAAAACTCACAAATAAAATAAAATAAAATGGACGTGTGTTATAAAAAAAAATGTGTATGTGTCATTAATTTATTGTTTATGAGTAAAGTATAATTTTACTCCTACACAGTTAAAGTTGACTGACAGAACTTAGTTGGAGGGACTAATTTGGCATTTGGAAGGAAAAAAAAGTAAGGACCAATTTGGCCACTTCTGTAAAAGTTGCAAACAATTTGAAATTAAAAAAAAGTCCATGACCTAATTGGTAATTGTTATATATATATATATATATTATTTTAACAATAAATGTCCATTTTGGTCATTTCCCATAATCAATTAAAGTTTACTAAACATTTTTTCTTTACTTTTTTCCTAAGTTAATTATTTATAAAGTCAATTTACCAAACAATGTAAGTTGATTATTTCTAAAGTTAAACTATAAACGGATTATTTCTGAAGCAAAGCAATCTCAAACATAGCCTAAGAGTATCTCCAATACTAGTGTGACTTGTGAAAAAAACAAATACCACATAAGGTAGAATGAACAACCAATCAATTAAAATATTCATCTCCAAAAGCAGCTGTGGTCATTTAACCTCAAACTAAGGTGGTAAAAAAAAATTTATAGACACTGTCAAGATTAGGGATGGCAACGGGTCAGGTTCGGGACGGGTTTTGTAAAATCCAAACCCGCACCCGTTAAACTTTCTGTCACCCACACCCGCCCGTGAACCCGTTTCTTTTCGCGGGTTCGCGGGTGGGTTTCACCCGCGGGTTTTAGGGTCACCCACACCCGCACCAGCAAAAAAAAATTATATTATTTAAATATATGAAATATTATGATTTTAAAAATTAAAAACACTTAATAAAGTAAAAATTTCAACTCATTTCATTTGTGTTTCTTAGTTAGGACAAGAGGCAAAACACATTTTATATATATAGGCATATAGCTAATGGTGGAAACTTGCACTCTTGTTTTTTCAATGTGGGACATTTGAAAGTCCCACATTGAAAAAACAAGAGTGCAAGGTTCTACCATTAGTTATATATAAATGAAAATTTAGAATTAGTGAAGTTTTTATATTTTACTCTTTATATAGTTAAAATGTTTCCATTGGAGTTTAAATTTATAATATTTTAAATAATAAATACTAAATCAATTTTATTTATACGGGTTCGCGGGTTCACCAGCGGGTTCGTTTTTCCAACCCACACCCGTATCTGAACCGTCGGGTTTTTCTTTAAACGAGTTCGCAGGTTTGAGAATCGTAAATTCACCACCCGAACCCGACCCTATAGGGTAGGGTTCGGGCAGGTGCCCGTGGGTGCGGGTCAAATTGCCATCCCTAGTCAAGATGATAGGTCTGTTGGACAACCATATTTTGGACTCAAATCAGCTATCTAAAAACGGTGTCATAATTTGTGTCTAACCAACTAAATTGGGATATATGTCTACATTTAATTATATTTTTTCTACTTTTTTTATAAATGTAGAGACATTCTAATTTACGTGGTTAGACACAAATTGAGACACTATTTTTGGACATCTGATTTGAGTCCTCGTATTTTTGGCTTAGTTAGCAACCCGCTATTTTCTTATATTTTATTTTTCATTTGCCCGCCCTCTTTCTCTTTCTCTCTTGGCACTGAAAAACCTAAATAAGAAAAAAAATCACTTTGTGAAGAAAAGCAGAGAACTTCATAAATGCACATGAGGTGTTTGATTAAAGGCATGTGACAGCAAAAGAAATAGAAAACTAAGAAAGATGAAGAAGCCATTAATGAGGTTGTAAAAGCTTAGCAATATTGCTATGTATTTCTTAATTAATAATTACAGACTCAGCTCAATATATATATATATATATATATATATACATATAGATTGAAGTCAACGTTTTCTTAACTCATCCTCTGATCATAATAGAATTATAACAAACTTGTAACGAACTAAATACACAGCTGAAAGTTGCGAGCGGGAGAGTTGTGAACTTTCCAGCCAAAACACATCTTCTAGAAACCTTGTCAGGTCAGCTAGGTTGTTAGTCTATCAATCACAATCATAGTCTCTGAATCTTGATTGATGATTAAGTCTTGTAGTCCACCTTAGCCTCAATGTAGTAGCACACAGAGTTATATATCTCGATGGTAAGGTAACACCTTCTTCAATCTGTCTGTTGGCTGTATAAAGCTTAGGCTTGATGCAATCATTTTCTTTATTCTTCATATTCCCCCTTAAGCTAGACATTGGTGAGGAAACAAGGTTCAACTTGGACCTTAATAACACAAACCGATCCACAGCCAAGCTTTTGGTAAAAACATCAGCAACCTGAAATTCTGTTAGAACATAACATATATAAAAAATCTCAACTGTTACCTTCTCTCGAACAAAATGAGCATTGATTTCAATATGATTCGTACGAGCATGAAAAACCGGATTCTTATCAAGAGCAGCAACACTTTGATTGTCACACCACAACACCGGTTTTCGAGCAACAACAAACCCAAGTTCCTAAAGCTGAGAACAAACCCAGATAATTTCAGTGGAAGCTTGTGCAAGAGACTTGTACTCAGCCTCTGCACTTGACCTTGCCACTACATGTTGCTTATTGGAACTCCAAGCAATTACGTTTCCACCTAAGAAAACCGAGCAACCACTCGTAGATTGTTTGCCATCCATACAACTTGCCCAATCAGCATCAGCATAGAGGCTTGAACCACAGACCAAACTGAGTTGTTCCTTTAATGTAATGTATCGAAGCACCCTCTTACAGGCCTGCCAATGTGCATTTTTAGGCATGACTAAGAATTGACTCAACTTATTAACGATGAAGGCAATGCCAAGTATAGTGTTAACTAGATATTGTATGGCCTCAATGATGCTACGATACAAGATATGATCCTCAAATTTCTTTCCATCGTGTAAAGACAACTTAGAACCAGAACAAGCAAGAGAAGCAGCGGGCTTAAAGTTAGTAAGACCAATCTTCTTCAAGAGATCCATCACATATTTCGTTTGAGTCAAGTAAAAACCAGCGGTTGTTCTTGAAGCCTCAAAACCCAAGAAATAGTCAACTAAACCAAGAGATTTTAGAACAAACTGAGAGTTCAAATCAGCTATAACTTAAGAGACAATAAAAGCTTTGCTTCCATTGACTAACATGTCATCCACATACACCAGTAGAAACACAATATCCTCACCAGTCTTCGTAACAAATAATGAAATATCATATGTACTGCTTGTAAAACCCCAATGAAGAAGAGCAAAGCTTGTGACACCAGACCCTTGGCATCTGTTTCAAGCCTTAAATAGCTTTTGTAAGACAACACACATAAGAAGAAAACTCTGAACTCCCGAAACCTTGTGGATGTTCCATATAGACCGTTTCATGAAGATCTCCATTCAAGAAGGCATTATTGATATCTATTTGATGAATATCTCATCCAAAAGACACAGTCAATGTAAACAACACCCTGATTGTTGAAGCATTTACAACCGGGCTAAAGGTATCAAAACAATATACACCAGGCACTTGACGAGAACTCTTAGCCACCAATCTTGCCTTATACTTCAAAATAGTTCCATCAGGCTTGTATTTTATCCTAAAAACCCATTTACTTCCTACAACATTCACCCCATCAGAGAAAGAAACCAGCTTCCAAGTCTCATTCGCAATCTATGCATCATACTCAGCCTTCATAGCCTGTCTCCATTTCGGATTTAAGAGAGCCACTTTAACTGAACTAGACTCAGATTCTGTCATCACATCAGAAGGTATAACATGTGAAGAGATGTAAAATTTTAGCTTAAAGATGCATGACTTTGACCTTGTTTGCATATGATGATGAGACATAGTAGGTAAAGGTTGTGGTGAAGAATGACTTGAGGGATTGGAGGTAGGCTCAAACTCTACTAGAGAATTAGAAGAGAGACTAGAGGTACGAATATGTGAAAACATTGGAGGAGGGATTTGCCTAGGAAGTAAATGATGGGATAAAACGCACCACTAACAATAACAAACAATATATCCCTCTCTTGTGTGAACCTAATAGGAAGTAATTAAATAGAGCATCAAACAATACAACCACAAGCTCAATCACAAACACAAGAACACCAAGAATTTACGTGGAAAACCTCCCTGAATTGAGGAGTAAAAACCACGGGTCCTCTGAAATCTTCACTATCAAAATATAATGGGAATACACAGTTCTCTCTAGTTAAACTAGAGGCATATAACACAGCAAATCTCAAGATTAACTAATCTTGGCAACACATGCAATATTAGCAAGTAAAACAAGAGAGATAGGATTTTACAAACTCGAATCCTCTGTTCTGGGTGTGTATCTCTCTGCGGAAATTTTCGATCAACGATCCAACCGTCCAAATCGTAGATCCACGAGTGAAGAAGGTTCTGTCCAAATTTTAGCTCAAACGGACAACACATGAAAGAGATATCTCTCTTTTACGAAACCTGTGCAGTACCTCCCCTGTTTTCTGTCCAGCTCTGTTCGGAACCGTAAAAGTCACAACAGGGAACTCCGATTGATAATTTCACCGTCCAAAATGTATATCAGTGTGTTGAGAACACGCCTGCAAAATTCGAGCTTGATCCGACCACGTTTAGATCTCCGATCAGCTCTCTGAAGAACTCTGGACAGTAGACTCTTTCTGCACTCTTTTCTTTTTCTCTCTTCTTCTCACTCTTTGCACACACCGATGACTCTCCTCTTGTCTCTTCTCTTGTGTTTTCTCTTCTATTTTCAGCTAGGGTTTTAACCCTTTTATACACCATGTAAAATGACTTAAAAGTCCTTGGGCCATCCACATATATTATGTGGGCTTTACCATGAATACATGATAACTTTGGGCCATCTCCACATTTGGAGGAAACCCAACCCAACAAATCTCCCCCTTTCCGACTATGTGGAGGGATTCGCCATCCCGGCGATCGAACAACATACTTCAAGCTTCTCCCTCGGTAGTGACTTTGTCAACATATCAGAGCCATTATGATCGGTATGGATTTTCTCAAGTTCAAACAACTTGTCATTAATAGCATCTCTTATCCAATGATACCTCACATCAATGTGCTTTGATCTTGCATGAAAAGAAGAATTCTTACCAAGGTGAATTGCGCTTTGACTATCGCAAAATACTACATATCTCTGTTGCTTGAAACCGAGCTCTTGTAGAAACCTCTTCATCCACAACAACTCTTTACATGCTTCGGTTGCTGCAATGAATTCCGCTTCAGTTGTAGAAAGTGCAACACATTTCTGTAGCCTTGATTGCCAAGCTACAGCTCCCCCTGCAAAAGTAATCAAGAAACCAGAAGTAGACTTACGAGTGTCCATATCTCCTGCCATATCTGCATCTGTGTAACCAACTAGCAATGGCTTCTCATTGCCAAAACCAAGTCTCAAACTGGAAGTACCTCGTAGATATCTCATAATCCACTTTACTGCATTCCAATGTTCTCTCCCAGGATTGGACAAGAACCGGCTAACAACACCAACAGCATAGGCTATGTCTGGCCTTGTACATACCATTGCATACATCAAACTTCCCACCGCTGAAGCATATGGAACCCTTTCCATATCTTCCTTCTCTACATTTGTAAAGGGACACTGCTCGATGTTTAGCTTAAAGTGGGTAGCAAGAGGAGAGCTAACCGCTTTAGCTTTGTCCATGTTGAACCTCTGAAGTACCTTTTCAATATACTTCTCCTGTGACAGATATAACTTCTTGGCATTCCTCTCACGATGAATTCTTATGCCAAGAATTTGCTTTGATGGCCCTAAATCCTTCATAGCAAAAGCTTTATTCAACTGCGTCTTCAACCTGTCAATTCTTGAAGAATTTCTGCCAATAATCAACATGTCATCGACATAAAGCAATAGTATAATAAAATCATCATCAGAGAATTTCTGTACAAAAACACAATGATCAGAAGTTGTTTTCCGGTAGCCTTGCTCCCCCATAACTGACTCAAACTTCTTATATCATTGTCTTGGTGCTTGCTTCAAACCATAAAGGCTTTTCCTCAGCTTGCACACATAATCCTCTTTTCCTTTTACCATGAAACCCTCTGGCTGCTCCATATAAATTTCCTTGTCTAAGTCACCGTGGAGAAAAGCAGTCTTCACATCCATCTGCTCAATCTCCAAATCAAGACTAGCTGCTAGACCCAAAACCACACGAATAGATGGCATTTTAACAACTGGAGAAAAAATCTCATCAAAATCAATACCTTTCTTCTGACTGAATCCCTTGACGACCAATCTAGCTTTGTATCGTGGTTGTATGCTATGCTGTTCTTGCTTCACTCTGTATACCCACTTGTTCTTCAAAGCTCTTTTGCCTTTAGGCAACTTTACCAACTCAAATGTATGATTTTCATGCAGTGACTTCATCTCATCTTGCATGGCATCAATCCACTCCTTCTTGTGTTCATCTTCCATGGCTTCTGCATAACATTCGGGCTCTCCCCCGTCAGTCACTAACACATACTCATCAACAGAATACCGTGTGGAAGGCTGGCGGTCTCTGGTAGACCTCCTGAGTGGAACATCTGGTGGAACTTCTGGTACTGGTGACTGCTCATGAATATCATCATCAATCTCGACCTGTGTATGAGTATCAGCATCAACTGTACCATCCTGGTCATCCTGAACTTCATCTCTAACTTGTACTGGCACATGTGTCAGAGGAACTGGATCCAAGTCAATCAAATCCTCATGATATTGAGAAACTGTTTTATTTTTCTTCTCAATATCATGTATGGTTTGGTCTTCCATAAACACAACATCTCGGCTTCTAACAAGTTTTTTCTACACTGGATCATAAAACCTGTAGCCGAACTCATCTTGACCATAGCCAATAAATACACACTGTCTTGTCTTGACATCAAGCTTAGACCTCTCATCTTTGGGAATATGCACAAAAGCCTTGCATCCAAAGACACGCAAGTGGCTATAGGAAACATCCTTTCCCGACCAAACTCTGTCTGGAACATCAAAATTCAAAGGAACACATGGTGTGAGATTTAACACATGTACAACGGTACTCAAAGCCTCACCCCAAAAGGATCCTGGCAACTGTGCTTGTGAAAGCAAGCATCTCACCCTTTCAACTAGTGTCCTGTTCATCCTCTCAGCTAGCCCATTCAATTGAGGAGTCTTCGGAGGTGTCTTTTGATGCCTAATACTCAGCTGTTTACAGTATTCATCAAAAGGACCACAATACTCACCCCCATTATCAGTTCGAATACACTTTAACTTCTTCCCAGTCTGTCTCTCAACTGAGGCCTGAAACTGTTTGAACACATCTAACACTTGGTCTTTTGTCTTCAAGGTATAGACCCACAACTTCCTTGAATGATCATCTATAAAAGTCACAAAATAGAGAGCACCACCAAGTGTTTTTAATTTCATAGGACCACATACATCAGAATATACTAAATCAAGTATACCTGGCTTTCTTGAAGAAGGAGACGTTTTAAAGGCAACTCTGTTTTGCTTCCCTGCTAAGCAATGAGCACACTTCTTCAATAGAGCATTCTTCATTCCAGAAAGAAGATTCTTCTTGGCCAAAACCATCAAACCCTTCTCACTCATGTGACCCAGTCTTCTATGCCATAGCTCTGTTGTACTTTCATTCTCTGTTGTATTGATAATACAATCAGAAACTTTTGCCTGCATAAAGTACAATGAGGAGCACTTCTTGCCCCTAGCTACAATCATAGAACCTTTAGTGAGCTTCCAATGACCATCACTAAAGGTGTTGCAAAACCCCTCATCATCAAGCTTACCTGCTGAAATTAAATTCAAGCGAATATCAGGGATATTTTAACATTTTTCAAAAGCAACATCGTACCATTGTTTGTCTCCAAACACACATCTCCCATGCCTACGGCTTTAGCTAAGCCATTGTTACCCATCTTAACATCCCCAAAGTCTCCGGATGTATAAGATGTAAAGAAGTCCCGGCGCGATGTAGCATGAATGGAGGCACCACTATCAATCACCCAACTAGTCTCATGGCATGCAAGGTTGACAACATCATCATCATACACAACAAGGAAATCATCTGTGACGGCAGAAACTCTATCAACATCATTGCTATCATCAGTTTTCTTTTCCTTCACTTTATCATTTTTGTTGTCTCTTTTGAGTTGTCGACAATACTTCTTTATATGCCCCTTTTGACCACAGTGATAACACTCAACATTGGCAAACCTGTTGGACCTGCTTTTGCTTCTGTCTCTGTTCTTCGGACCTTTACTCTTACTCCTCCCCCTCTTTTCTGTGACTAAGACCTCTGACTGTGACGGACCCTGTGACTTTCTTCTCATTTCTTCATTCAAAACACTGCTCTTAGCCAAATCCATAGTAATGACACCATTTGGAGCTGAGTTAGATACCGACGTTCTAAACGTCTCCCACGAGTCCGGTAATGTGCCTAGAAGCCATAACCCCTGTACCTCATCTTCAAACTTGATATTCATCCCAGCCAACTGATTCAGAATCCCCTGGTAAGCATTCAAGTGATCTGATAAAGGAGTTTCATCCCTGTATTTCAAACCTAACAATTTCTTTATTAGAAATAACTTATTGTTCCCAGTCTTTCGAGCATACAGTTGTTCAAGCTTGTTCCATAAAGAACGTGCATGTTTTTCCTCACTGACATGGTTCAAAACATTATCATCTACCCACTGCCTGATATACCCACACACTTGACGATGAAGTAAAGTCCATTCATCATCAGTTTTACCTTCGGGTTTCTGTTCCGCAAACACAGGCAAGTAATAATCTTTAACATACAGAAGGTCTTCCATTTTTCCCTTCCACACATGATAATTAGAACCATTCAAATTAATCATTCTACTTTTATTAACCTCCATTGTTCAACACAAGGCACAAGATTACTAAAACCTTGCTCTGATACCACTTTGATGGGATAAAACGCACCACTAACAATAACAAACAATATATCCCTCTCTTGTGTGAACCTAATAGGAAGCAATTAAATAGAGCATCAAACAACACAACCACAAGCTCAATCACAAACACAAGAACACCAAGAATTTACGTGGAAAACCTCCCTGAATTGAGGAGTAAAAACCACGGGTCCTCTGAAATCTCCACTATCAAAATATAATGGGAATACACAGTTCTCTCTAGTTAAACTAGAGGCATATAACACAGCAAATCTCAAGATTAACTAATCTTGGCAACACATGCAATATTAGCAAGTAAAACAAGAGAGATAGGATTTCACAAACTCGAATCCTCTGTTCTGGGTGTGTATCTCTCTGCGGCAATTTTCGATCAACGATCCAACCGTCAAATCGTAGATCCACGAGTGAAGAAGGTTCTGTCCAAATTTCAGCTCAAACGGACAACATATGAAAGAGATATCTCTCTTTTACGAAACCTGTGCAGTACCTCCCCTGTTTTCTGTCCAGCTCTGTTCGGAACCGCAAAAGTCACAACAGGGAACTCCGATTGATAATTCCACCGTCCAGAATGTATATCAGTGTGTTGAGAACACGCCTGCAAAATTCGAGCTTGATCCGACCACGTTTAGATCTCCGATCAGCTCTCTGAAGAACTCTGGACAGTAGACTCTTTCTGCACTCTTTTCTTTTTCTCTCTTCTTCTCACTCTTTGCACACACCGATGACTCTCCTCTTGTCTCTTCTCTTGTGTTTTCTCTTCTATTTTCAGCTAGGGTTTTAACCCTTTTATACACCATGTAAAATGACTTAAAAGTCCTTGGGCCATCCACATATATTATGTGGGCTTTACCATGAATACATGATAACTTTGGGCCATCTCCACATTTGGAGGAAACCCAACCCAACAAATCTCCCCCTTTCCGACTATGTGGAGGGATTCGCCATCCTGGCGATCGAACAACATACTTCAAGCTTCTCCCTCGGTAGTGACTTTGTCAACATATCAGAGCCATTATGATCGGTATGGATTTTCTCAAGTTCAAACAACTTGTCATTAATAGCATCTCTTATCCAATGATACCTCACATCAATGTGCTTTGATCTTGCATGAAAAGAAGAATTCTTACCAAGGTGAATTGCGCTTTGACTATCGCAAAATACTACATATCTCTGTTGCTTGAAACCGAGCTCTTGTAGAAACCTCTTCATCCACAACAACTCTTTACATGCTTCGGTTGCTGCAATGAATTCCGCTTCAGTTGTAGAAAGTGCAACACATTTCTGTAGCCTTGATTGCCAAGCTACAGCTCCCCCTGCAAAAGTAATCAAGAAACCAGAAGTAGACTTACGAGTGTCCATATCTCCTGCCATATCTGCATCTGTGTAACCAACTAGCAATGGCTTCTCATTGCCAAAACCAAGTCTCAAACTGGAAGTACCTCGTAGATATCTCATAATCCACTTTACTGCATTCCAATGTTCTCTCCCAGGATTGGACAAGAACCGGCTAACAACACCAACAGCATAGGCTATGTCTGGCCTTGTACATACCATTGCATACATCAAACTTCCCACCGCTGAAGCATATGGAACCCTTTCCATATCTTCCTTCTCTACATTTGTAAAGGGACACTGCTCGATGTTTAGCTTAAAGTGGGTAGCAAGAGGAGAGCTAACCGCTTTAGCTTTGTCCATGTTGAACCTCTGAAGTACCTTTTCAATATACTTCTCCTGTGACAGATATAACTTCTTGGCATTCCTCTCACGATGAATTCTTATGCCAAGAATTTGCTTTGATGGCCCTAAATCCTTCATAGCAAAAGCTTTATTCAACTGCGTCTTCAACCTGTCAATTCTTGAAGAATTTCTGCCAATAATCAACATGTCATCGACATAAAGCAATAGTATAATAAAATCATCATCAGAGAATTTCTGTACAAAAACACAATGATCAGAAGTTGTTTTCCGGTAGCCTTGCTCCCCCATAACTGACTCAAACTTCTTATATCATTGTCTTGGTGCTTGCTTCAAACCATAAAGGCTTTTCCTCAGCTTGCACACATAATCCTCTTTTCCTTTTACCATGAAACCCTCTGGCTGCTCCATATAAATTTCCTTGTCTAAGTCACCGTGGAGAAAAGCAGTCTTCACATCCATCTGCTCAATCTCCAAATCAAGACTAGCTGCTAGACCCAAAACCACACGAATAGATGGCATTTTAACAACTGGAGAAAAAATCTCATCAAAATCAATACCTTTCTTCTGACTGAATCCCTTGACGACCAATCTAGCTTTGTATCGTGGTTGTATGCTATGCTGTTCTTGCTTCACTCTGTATACCCACTTGTTCTTCAAAGCTCTTTTGCCTTTAGGCAACTTTACCAACTCAAATGTATGATTTTCATGCAGTGACTTCATCTCATCTTGCATGGCATCAATCCACTCCTTCTTGTGTTCATCTTCCATGGCTTCTGCATAACATTCGGGCTCTCCCCCGTCAGTCACTAACACATACTCATCAACAGAATACCGTGTGGAAGGCTGGCGGTCTCTGGTAGACCTCCTGAGTGGAACATCTGGTGGAACTTCTGGTACTGGTGACTGCTCATGAATATCATCATCAATCTCGACCTGTGTATGAGTATCAGCATCAACTGTACCATCCTGGTCATCCTGAACTTCATCTCTAACTTGTACTGGCACATGTGTCAGAGGAACTGGATCCAAGTCAATCAAATCCTCATGATATTGAGAAACTGTTTTATTTTTCTTCTCAATATCATGTATGGTTTGGTCTTCCATAAACACAACATCTCGGCTTCTAACAAGTTTTTTCTACACTGGATCATAAAACCTGTAGCCGAACTCATCTTGACCATAGCCAATAAATACACACTGTCTTGTCTTGACATCAAGCTTAGACCTCTCATCTTTGGGAATATGCACAAAAGCCTTGCATCCAAAGACACGCAAGTGGCTATAGGAAACATCCTTTCCCGACCAAACTCTGTCTGGAACATCAAAATTCAAAGGAACACATGGTGTGAGATTTAACACATGTACAACGGTACTCAAAGCCTCACCCCAAAAGGATCCTGGCAACTGTGCTTGTGAAAGCAAGCATCTCACCCTTTCAACTAGTGTCCTGTTCATCCTCTCAGCTAGCCCATTCAATTGAGGAGTCTTCGGAGGTGTCTTTTGATGCCTAATACTCAGCTGTTTACAGTATTCATCAAAAGGACCACAATACTCACCCCCATTATCAGTTCGAATACACTTTAACTTCTTCCCAGTCTGTCTCTCAACTGAGGCCTGAAACTGTTTGAACACATCTAACACTTGGTCTTTTGTCTTCAAGGTATAGACCCACAACTTCCTTGAATGATCATCTATAAAAGTCACAAAATAGAGAGCACCACCAAGTGTTTTTAATTTCATAGGACCACATACATCAGAATATACTAAATCAAGTATACCTGGCTTTCTTGAAGAAGGAGACGTTTTAAAGGCAACTCTGTTTTGCTTCCCTGCTAAGCAATGAGCACACTTCTTCAATAGAGCATTCTTCATTCCAGAAAGAAGATTCTTCTTGGCCAAAACCATCAAACCCTTCTCACTCATGTGACCCAGTCTTCTATGCCATAGCTCTGTTGTACTTTCATTCTCTGTTGTATTGATAATACAATCAGAAACTTTTGCCTGCATAAAGTACAATGAGGAGCACTTCTTGCCCCTAGCTACAATCATAGAACCTTTAGTGAGCTTCCAATGACCATCACTAAAGGTGTTGCAAAACCCCTCATCATCAAGCTTACCTGCTGAAATTAAATTCAAGCGAATATCAGGGATATTTTAACATTTTTCAAAAGCAACATCGTACCATTGTTTGTCTCCAAACACACATCTCCCATGCCTACGGCTTTAGCTAAGCCATTGTTACCCATCTTAACATCCCCAAAGTCTCCGGATGTATAAGATGTAAAGAAGTTCCGGCGCGATGTAGCATGAATGGAGGCACCACTATCAATCACCCAACTAGTCTCATGGCATGCAAGGTTGACAACATCATCATCATACACAACAAGGAAATCATCTGTGACGGCAGAAACTCTATCAACATCATTGCTATCATCAGTTTTCTTTTCCTTCACTTTATCATTTTTGTTGTCTCTTTTGAGTTGTCGACAATACTTCTTTATATGCCCCTTTTGACCACAGTGATAACACTCAACATTGGCAAACCTGTTGGACCTGCTTTTGCTTCTGTCTCTGTTCTTCGGACCTTTACTCTTACTCCTCCCCCTCTTTTCTGTGACTAAGACCTCTGACTGTGACGGACCCTGTGACTTTCTTCTCATTTCTTCATTCAAAACACTGCTCTTAGCCAAATCCATAGTAATGACACCATTTGGAGCTGAGTTAGATACCGACGTTCTAAACGTCTCCCACGAGTCCGGTAATGTGCCTAGAAGCCATAACCCCTGTACCTCATCTTCAAACTTGATATTCATCCCAGCCAACTGATTCAGAATCCCCTGGTAAGCATTCAAGTGATCTGATAAAGGAGTTTCATCCCTGTATTTCAAACCTAACAATTTCTTTATTAGAAATAACTTATTGTTCCCAGTCTTTCGAGCATACAGTTGTTCAAGCTTGTTCCATAAAGAACGTGCATGTTTTTCCTCACTGACATGGTTCAAAACATTATCATCTACCCACTGCCTGATATACCCACACACTTGACGATGAAGTAAAGTCCATTCATCATCAGTTTTACCTTCGGGTTTCTGTTCCGCAAACACAGGCAAGTAATAATCTTTAACATACAGAAGGTCTTCCATTTTTCCCTTCCACACATGATAATTAGAACCATTCAAATTAATCATTCTACTTTTATTAACCTCCATTGTTCAACACAAGGCACAAGATTACTAAAACCTTGCTCTGATACCACTTTGATGGGATAAAACGCACCACTAACAATAACAAACAATATATCCCTCTCTTGTGTGAACCTAATAGGAAGCAATTAAATAGAGCATCAAACAACACAACCACAAGCTCAATCACAAACACAAGAACACCAAGAATTTACGTGGAAAACCTCCCTGAATTGAGGAGTAAAAACCACGGGTCCTCTGAAATCTCCACTATCAAAATATAATGGGAATACACAGTTCTCTCTAGTTAAACTAGAGGCATATAACACAGCAAATCTCAAGATTAACTAATCTTGGCAACACATGCAATATTAGCAAGTAAAACAAGAGAGATAGGATTTCACAAACTCGAATCCTCTGTTCTGGGTGTGTATCTCTCTGCGGCAATTTTCGATCAACAATCCAACCGTCAAATCGTAGATCCACGAGTGAAGAAGGTTCTGTCCAAATTTCAGCTCAAACGGACAACATATGAAAGAGATATCTCTCTTTTACGAAACCTGTGCAGTACCTCCCCTGTTTTCTGTCCAGCTCTGTTCGGAACCGCAAAAGTCACAACAGGGAACTCCGATTGATAATTCCACCGTCCAGAATGTATATCAGTGTGTTGAGAACACGCCTGCAAAATTCGAGCTTGATCCGACCACGTTTAGATCTCCGATCAGCTCTCTGAAGAACTCTGGACAGTAGACTCTTTCTGCACTCTTTTCTTTTTCTCTCTTCTTCTCACTCTTTGCACACACCGATGACTCTCCTCTTGTCTCTTCTCTTGTGTTTTCTCTTCTATTTTCAGCTAGGGTTTTAACCCTTTTATACACCATGTAAAATGACTTAAAAGTCCTTGGGCCATCCACATATATTATGTGGGCTTTACCATGAATACATGATAACTTTGGGCCATCTCCACATTTGGAGGAAACCCAACCCAACAGTAAAACAGGTGGTTGTGAATCTAAACAATGGAAAATAGACAATGACAAAGATGGACTTGAAGATGTATGTGGAGAACCGGAAAATAAAGCTGAATTAGGAAATTCTAGTTCATGAAAAAGCATATTTCTAGAAATAAAAACTTTCCCAGAGGGAGACAAGCACTTATACCCATGATGTAAAAGACTATATCATAGAAAGAAACATTTTGTAGAATGAAAATCAAACTTGTGCTTGTTGACATCTCTAAGATAAAGAAAACATACACACCCAAAGGTTTTTAGAAAACTGTAGTTGGGCTTTTTGTGATATAAAACTTTATAGGGAGATTTGGACTTCAACAAAATAGTAGGTAGATTGTTAATTAGAACAATAGTTGTAGCAAAAGCATCGTACCAGAACTTAAGAGGCATACTAGCATGAGCTAAGAGAGTGAGCTATGTCTCTACAACATGTTTATGTTTTCTTTCGGGAATACCATTTTGTTGGTGAGTGTAAGCACAAGAGAACCTAGGTGTAATGCATGAGTTTTTAAGAAAAGGCAAGAATGATTGAAACTCAGCTCCCATATCATATTGGAAAGCCTTAATTTGAGATTAAAAACGAGTTCAACATTCTGTTTAAAGTGAAGAAAAGCTTGGAAAGGTTCAGACTTGGCTCTAAGAGGAAAAAGCCAAGTATATCTTCATACGATCCTCGTCGTTTGGAGACTAAGACCGTTCTATGGACTGGTTTGGATGGAAACCGCGACCCAACACCTATAACGAGATGTGAACCTTGGTATAGAGGAAGACGCCACAATCAAGGATGGAATACTTGATTGATAAGTCGGGAAGGAACGCCACAGAAAATTCTGATAAGTTCCAATTAGTTCTCAAAGAACCAAAGAGAATTTGCTCTCAATTTTTATCAATAATCAACTGCCTCTCATTGAAATAACATGCTACAATTTATAGTACTAAG